>JAXQQM020060982.1:62500-490916 GCA_034641835.2 Pinus albicaulis | reverse complement strand
CAAAAAGCCTATACATTAAAATACTGGTCGCAAATCGCATATCGCAAAAAAATGTTAAATGAATACTTTTTATATGTGATATTTGCGATTTGCAATATGTACGATTTGCGATTTGCGATATTTACGATTTGCGATATTTGCGATTTGCGATATGCGATATTTGCGATATTTGCGATGGTTACGCTTTGAGAAAATTGCGATTTGCGATATTGCGATATTGCGCAGCAAATCGGAGATCGCAATATCGCAGATTCTTAAAAGCTTGTTGTCCAATGTAAATCTTTTCATAAATCAATGTCCGTTATGTGCTTTAAATGATTGAATTAATGAATGGATTGTCAAATATCAATAAAAAGGATTTTGTTTTAATTGAAAGGTTGTTTCCGTTAGAATAATATATTTCATCCACCGTTTGCATTTAAAACTATCTCATCACCCTTCTCATGTCATTACTCTGACTTAACTCGTAAAATGACAGGCGCGAAGGAACAGAAGACTATACAAAGCGTTCACAGAGCATTATGGGTAAGAAGGAGAAGATTTCAAATTCTGAAAACAAAGAAATGGCTTCACTGTATGCGGATACTGCTTGCAATAAGGATGCCGGTATCACCACCTGGAAAGGAATGTATAATTTTCTCGAAGAAGAAAATCGCAGGGTAATGCAAGTCGCGGCTACTGCAGGCTCAAGTAATTCATCTAAGGCAACCCTTAAAGAACTGGCTTGTTCATTTCTACACCGGATAGTGGCAAGACCAAGAATTCTTCTGTATATAGACATGGTAAAATGAGTGCTGGACAGCACCGATATTTCAGATAGGCAATTTAGAACTCTAGATCAAGAGCTCATCGGGTCATTCACTACGGAAAATTTGAGGTTAATGTATCATTTTCCAGAACCGCACGCAACTTATAATAAACAATTTATGGAGGATTTTGCCAAAGAACATGCAAATTTGGCGGAATGCACAAAGGAGTGGACCAAGAGAGATGAACCATTGAAGAAAAACAAACACAGTATGTACAGTACTGGTTCACTTACCTCTCCATATTGTTTTGCTGCTGCTATGTTATGCAGGGTTTTTGACTTTGGCTGCAAAAAAAAAAACCTCCTGAATCTTTTTCTATAGCCTCCCGCTACATTTAGAATATGCCAGGACACTGTAATTAAAACCCAAAATAAAAATCTTGTACGATAATTTGTGCTATTTTCCGTTACCGGTCCTAGCAAAGTGTTCTGGAAAGTTTATCCTCCTTTTTATCTATCTGCTTATGTTATGGACGCTATCTGCTTTGTTTCTAAATTCCCTTTGATGGGTTGGCAATGGACAATTCAAGATCCTTTGCCTATTCATGTGTCTCACAAGGAATTATGGGAATCCAAGTTTATTCTCTCACATTTTTACAACATTTTCCATGGAGCGGTAGCCCACACACGGAGGCTAAAGAAAACAGTGTATAATGAATGCTCCAAGGTTCTCCCCTGAAGCAAAAGTAGACATTTTCCCTGTCGCAAGATGGTTTGTAGAAGAATTTTTTACCTATGTGAGGGTTTTTCGAAGCTTTGCTTCTCCTCATGTTTTACCCTTATATGTTCTGGATAAACTCATAGCTCAGGAAATCACATATCAAACCTGTGGAGCGGGAGGTTTGACAAAAGATTTAAAAGATAAGAAGAAAGTTGTTTGGCCACAATTTCCCATAGCTTGTGGAACATTTTCATTATTTGATATTGGACATGCATTCAAGGAAGTAAGAAATATTACATGCTTACAATTTTTTAAATTTGCAAGAATGTTATTCGACCCTAATGAAGTTGTTAAAAATTTCACCACTGCAATCAAAGTAAGCATATTTTCTGGAGAAGAGGACCCTTTCGATGATATATTCCTAGGAAAATCCACACTGAAAGAAATTCTATATTCAGCACAGATGCAGTTATCTCTATAAAAATTTCAAGAATTTAAGGTTTACAGAGAAAGAAGACTGACCACCATCCCTTTGGAAAATTTGCAAGTGGAACCCGCAAGGGAACCCACTCCTAGTGTTAGTATAAGTGGCAGTTCGGGTACAGATAAATCTAAGTCAAAATCTGAAATAGAGACTTCTGAACGTTCCAATAAGTCTAATGAAGAGCACGATAGAAATGAAGAATGAGTGAAAGATACTGCTCAATCGAAAGAACTTTCACAACAGAAAATTTTGACTTCTCAGCAGATAACTCCTCCTCCTACCAATGTACAGCAACAGTCAGTCACAATTGAATTAGACAAGGAATGAGAAAGCTTTAATCAATTGCTTAATGTGGAAGGACAAAATATAGAGACCCCTGTACAGACAACAAAAGTTTTGAGCACAGGAATAAGTGGCATAGTCACAGAAACTGAGCATATACCTGTCACTCCCTCTTTTGAAATTGTACTTAATGTAGAGGACATTCCTCCTCTAGAGTTATTCTACAGCCCAAAGTATAAAGCAGTAGTGAAGAAACAAAGGAAAAAGAGAAAACTAGAAGATGCAATTGCTACTGAAGCAGAACAATTAGATGTTTTGTGGAAGGATCCTACCACAGAGCCTACTGATAATCTCGCTAATTTATCTCATATTACGGGGGCTTATGCTTCTGAAACTATTGAAAAAGCACTTTAGATACATCTCTTATTAAATAAAAAAGAACAACAGATACAAATACTGCAACAGCAATTGCAACAGGTACAAGCCAATAATGAAGCACAGATGAAACTTGAAAAGTTACAGCAACAACTTCAAGAAATGCAAATTAGATATCAAAAAAGTCTGGCTGATAAACAGAAACAAATACAGATTATCCAAGATTAGCACAAAGATGATCCTAAGCTTCCAGAGTTTGTTTCAGAAACTATTTCTTTAAACAATCAACTACTGCAACAAGAAGAAGTATTATGCCAAAAAATCTTACAATGAAATTCTTTTTGTCAAGAATGTGATAAGATCACTAATCATGTCGTAGATTTACGAAATGATTATGATTTAATTAATGAAAAAGTTACTGATTATTTGGTATGGCAAAAAACAGAGGAAAGAAGAAAATTTGGTGCACCAATTATTAACAAAAACCATAAAGATATACTTTTCAATGACTGGGATGCACAAATCAGAAGGGCAGAGAAAGCAGCAGAAGAATCGGCTACAGGAGCAAGCAGTCTTACTGATTGTGTAAATGAGAGTTTGCACAAAGCAAATTTGATTTCAGAAAATGTTCCGGGATATCTTCCACAGGCGCATCAATTGCAAACAGAATGGAGACAAAAGCCGGAAGAAAAAGAAAAATCAATTCAAGGGTTGACAAGATTAAACTAGGATTCTTACTGGACATACCTAGTGAAACCACACAGTCAACATAGTGTGCTTAATTGCATCATTAATTCTGCTGAGAAGATTGTGCCTACACTTGCCGATTCTGTCTTTTCAGGACAGTTGAAATCTGAAGTCGGTCAACCACATCTTCTCAAAACAATGCTAGATGCCTGCAAGTTTAAAGATCAAGTTCATAAGTAGTTACTTAATAGTCTTTATTTTTAGACTTAGTTTTAGTTTTACTGTATTTTTTCCTAAGAAAAGGACGGTCATTTAAACCAAATCCTTAATTTTTGTAATAAACTATTTTTAGATTTAGCTAGTAGTATTTAAACCCTTCTCATGCATTTAGAGAAGGGTCCTGGATTATAATATTTTTGACTTGGAGATTACATTTCTGTACTCCACTGGCTCTTATATTTTATAAAGGATCACATCTGGTGATTTTATGCAGAATTATCTTTAAAGTGTTGCATTTTTGTACCTTGGATTTGATTTTGCATCAGAATTACTGGATTAGAGTATCAGATTTCATTTTAAAGCTTTCAAGATGGATAAGGTATTTCTATCTGTTCACTATTGATTTCTTTTGTCTTATGATATTCGCTTTAAAATTTTCTATCATTTATATACATTTGGTTTTAACAACCTTTCTTTATATATCATTTTTTAGTATAATTCAAATGTTATCTTTCATAAGTGTATGTAGATGATATACAATGATGAATACAATATGCTAATATAATTCTGTTTAATTTCTTAAACAAAGTTATCTTTATTTGTTTCTGCACATTTCAATTAAACGATAATATATTTTTATGGTTATTATTAAATTGAAATAATTTTAAGTTGTATTCACATATGATTGCCTGGGTTAGTTTTAGAATTTCTTTATCAGTATTTAGTTTAAATTAGATAGTTTTATTTCAGCCAATTTAGTCCCATTTTCACTCATCCAAATCAACCCATCACCAACCCATTAGTTATAAGGAAACTGGTCCTTTCAATCCAGTCGGAGCCACCATACCAAACGGATAAGGAGCTATCCTAAGGTCCCGACCGGGTGGTTTTCCCCAATGTTTGAAGCAGAGATTTTCTAGGCTTCAACATTTTTGGCGCTAGAAGGAGGGCATGAGCTATGAATGGCAAGTGAATATTTATCCGCAGGCCATTATGAGAGCAAAACACCCTCATTAACTTCTTCAATTTCTTATGAATTACAAAATCCTATAGAATGAATTGAGAAGAATATTCAGACACCGACTACCAAAATCTCAAAACAATCAGAGAATCAAAATCCTGAGTCTCCTGAAGTACAGGATTTAATTCATAAATTGAAAGGATTCTCATTATCTCTAGAAGAGTCTGAAATATCTGAAGGTAGTGTAAGCTCAAAATTTGTTCCTTCAAAACCTCTTACTAGGCTTCAAAGTGAAAAACTTGGTATTTCTCTGAAAGAATTCCCTTTACCTAGTAGAGTCAAGACAAGAAGAACTCAATCGGAATCAGTAAGTGATATAAGTTCTTCATCTCATATTCAATCACCTGTTTCCAAAACCCCAACTCAACAAAGTGCAGTTGTTCCCACATCATCTGCTCAATTATCATCTGCTCAATCATCATCAATCTCAACATCATCTATTCCAACAACTTCTGTTCAGACACCACCAGTTTCTACTACTTCTCCAACAGTTGTTACAATAATGGCTAGACCATGGGCTGTCAACATGCCTGCACCTTTACATGATTTACCTGACAATCCTGGAAAATGGCTTCCAAAGTTCAGTCCAGATCTTAACATTCAAGCTGAAGAACACATCAATAATTTTATGCTGGCTGTAAATTTGAATGGAGTCGTAGAAGAAGATGTTGTAGTCAGACTATTCCCTTATACTCTTCAAGGGGCAGCAGGATCTTGGTACTTTTCATTACCTTCAGGATCCATAACAAGTTGGGCCATTTTTGCAGATCATTTTTTAACCAAATTTGGAGATGACAGATCAATAGCTACTTTAATCAACGATCTCTCAAATTTGAAGACAGAACCCAAAGAGCCCATTAAAGATTTCAACGCTAGATTCAACAAACTCTTGAACAAAATCCACACAGATTCACGGCCTAGTGAACAGGTCAGAAGTGAATGGTACATAACCGCTTTACCCTCAAACATAGCAATTTTTGTAGATAGAGCCGCAAAACCTACGTTAGCCGAGAATATGAAAAAGGCTATTGCAGTAGAGAAACGAATTATTTCTCTAGAAAAGAAAAATGCTATTGAGGAAAGGAAATCCAAGAAAGTCAGCTTCAAAGATGATTTGAGGAAAAAGGCCAAAGACCCATACGACATGGAAGGTTTACAGAAAGTTCCTAAAACCATGTCAAATGAAATGGTTGAAATAAAAAAACAAGTAGTTGAAACTTCTACCAAAAAACCATTCCGAAATTTCAAAAGAAATCAACTTGAATCTAAACCTCCCAATTCAATCTCTAATGCGGATCAGAAGAGGAAGAAGAAGAAGATACTCCTCCAGTATCAGAGGAGGAAGATTAGAATGAAGAAATAGCTGAATTGCATGGAATGTGGGATTTTATTCTTCCTAATTCTGATAGTGAGGTAGAACAAGAAGCTATGCCTGTAAGTACCAGGAGTAAATCTACATCGGAACCTGTACAAACAGTTCCTAAAAAAAAAATTACAACTCCAAATACCAAAGACAAATCCCCTGCAAAGAAAACTTCTCTGTTACCTACTCAAAATCATCCATCTTCTTCTAATCCTCCTACATCAACAACAAATACTTTAGTGGTATCAGATTCTATGGAGTATAACATTGTTGAAGACATGAAAAAGATTAAAGCCAACATTTCCTTATATGAACTCAGCAAATCAAAACACCAGCAGAAGTTGCTATTAAAAGAATTAAATGCTACACCAATTGCTCATTTACCAAGTGGTGTAGTTGCAAAAGCAGCTAAAGGAACTGGTAAGCCACCAAACAAAGTAGATGCTACTGATATTGTCCTCATTGGAGAAAGATCAAATTCTCAGACTCCTCCTTTTCTTTTGACTTATGAAATGTACAATAAAAATATGCATAATTGTCTAATTGATTCTGGAGCATCCTCTAATATAATGCCTACTTCTGTTTGTGCCAAATTGAATATTGAACCAAAGAAATCGGCAGTTCATATTGTTCAATTGGATCGCTCTAAAGTTCAAGTTGTAGGAAAAATCAATTCAGTTACTATCAGACTAGCTTCCAATCCTAGGATTGTCCAAAGAATTGATATTTTGATTGCAGATATTCCTGAATTCTATGGATTATTCTTAAGCAGAGACTGGTCTGTGAAACTTAATGGTTATATTGCAACTGATTATTCACATATGTGGCTTCCCTACAAAGGAAAACCAAATCAAATCAAAGTTGAACGAGAAAAACATATGATGCACACTGTCACTGAATTTGAACAATCTAATGAGCCTGTGGCATTCAACAACAATATTCTTGGAGGTTATTTTGCTGAGTCATTTCTTGGAAACTTCAAAGCACCACAATCATCTTTTTCTATAAATACTTTTGTTTCTCAAATAGAAAAATTTTCACAATCTGATTCTTCCAGAATTGTAAATATTTCTGATATAATTGTAGATAAGCCAATAGATAAATCTTTATTTTGGTCATTATATTTTGATGGATCAAAATCTAGTGATGGAGCTGGAGCAGGATGCATCTTAATTGATCCAGATGGAAAGAAAACCATGCTATCATGTAGGTTATAATTTGAGTGCACAAACAATACTGCAGAATATGAAGCCTTGATTCAAGGACTTTATAAAGCTATAGGGTTAGATGTTAAATACTTGAAAGTCTTTGGTGATTCCGAAATTGTCATAAAACAAGTTAGGAATACTATCCATTGCCTTTCAGGACATCTTAAACACTATCAAACTCTAGTGCAAGATCTTACTACTCATTTTTTAGCATTCAATATTTCTCCTATTCCTAGGAATCAAAATACATCAGCTGACTTGTTAGCTAATGTTGCATCCAAACTCCTTCCTGCTAAAGATTGCAGTCCTGATAGATTTTTAGTAGAATTTATTTTTCGTCCATCTGTCCCAGATAATGTCACAAATTGGAGAGTATTCTATCATGATCAAGATATTTTAAATTTCATGACTTCAGGGAAATCATATGATGAACAAATTATTGATGAGGATGATCGTGATTTACAAATTGTCTCAAAAGGTAATGAAAATCCCATTCCAAAAACTGTTGTTAAATTAGAGGACTTATATGATATTAAAGACAGATTCAAGAAAGTTACTAATGCTAAACTTCAAAGTTCCACTTTGAAGTTTGAATTAGTAAATCTTGGTTCTGACTCTAATCCTCAAAATGTTAATTTAAGACTCAATTTAACTCCAGAGGAAAGGAATGCTTTCATTAAACTTCTGAACAAATATAAAAATGTTTTTGCTTGGAATTATGATGATTTAAAAACGTATGATACTTCGGTTATTCAACACACAATTCCAATGCTTCCTGATATTAAACCTGTTCAACAGAAGTTAAGAAAGATTCATCCAAATCTTGAAGGTCAAATCAAATTAGAACTTAATAAACTTTTAAAAGCCAAAATCATTTTTCCTGTAAGGCACTCCAATTGGGTTTCCAATATGGTACCTGTAAGGAAGAAGAACGGTGATATAAGAATCTGTAATGATTTTAGAAATTTAAACAAAGCATGTTTAAAAGACAATTTCCCATTGCCAACCATGGAACAGATACTTCAAAAGGTAGCTGGTTCTGAACTCATGTCCTTTCTTGATGGATTTTCAGGCTATAATCAAGTTTTAGTTCATCCAGATGACATATTGAAAACAACTTTCAGAACCAAATGGGGAACCTACGCTTATCAGAAAATGCCTTTTGGTCTAATAAATGCAGGAGCAACTTTCCAAAGAGTCATGGACATAGCATTTAAAGGTCTGATCAATAAATCATTTGTTGTTTATCATGATGCATAACAGTATTTTCAAAAAAAAGAGCCAATCATCTACATGATCTAAAGCAAATATTTGAAAGATGTAGAAGGTTTGGTATTTCCTTAAATCCAAAGAAATATTTCTTTGCTTTGGATGAAGGAAAACTCTTAGGATTTGTTGCGTCAAAAGATGGTATATATATTGATCTAGATATAGTGAAAGAAATTTCTGATATTTCTTTACCTCATAACAAAAAATCCATGCAATCATTTCTTGGGCAAATCAATTTTGTAAAAAGATTCATTCCTGATTTTTCTCGAATTGTTTTACCTATGAAAAATATGATCAAGAAGAATTCAGTATTCAAATGGGGGCATAAAGGGAAAGAAGCCTTTGGGGCAATCAAACAAGCGATCATTAACGCACCAGCATTGAATACCCCTGATTTTTCTAAAGATTTTATTTTGTATACATTGGCCACTGAAACATCCTATGCTGTTGTTTTAACACAACTCAATGATCAGAAAATTGAAGCACCAATTTCTTTCTTTAGCTCAAATCTGCAAGGAGCTGAGCTTAATTGTTCCGATGTTGAAAAACAAGCCTTTGCCGTGTTTAAATCAATCAAACATTTCAGACCTTTTCTCTTGAAAACACATACAAAAATCATTGTCCCATTCTCTGCAGTGAGGCAATTATTAATTCAAAGAGAAGTAGGAGAAAAAAGAGCTAACTGGGTAACAGCTTTGCAAGAATATGATATTGATATTAAACCAGCTAAGATTGTTAGAGGACAAGGTTTTTGCAGATTATTGGCAGGAGCTCATAACATATCATAAAATTAAGATTCAAATAAAGATATTCAAGTAAGTCAGATAAGTGTTACAGATTCTGAATCTTAGTATGTTGATCTCATCTATTACTTGAAAAATGGGTATGCTCCTTCCAATCTCAGCTATAAGAGCAAATGTGCTTTAAGATTGAAGGCTATTAAATATGATATCATTGATAATGTGTTATTTAGAAGGAATTATGATTCAGTCCTATTAAGATGTCTTGAAAAGACTGAAGCTGAAAAGGTGTTGCAGGAATTGCATGATGGACCAGCAGGAGCTCATTTTGGAAGTGATACCACAGCTCACAAAATAATTCATGCTGGTTATTACTGGCCTACCCTTTTTAAAGATATGCATGATTACGTAAGGAAGTGCAGAATTTGTCAAACTACAAGTGGAAGACAAAGGAAACTAGCTTTTCCTTTGCAACCAATGAGTATTGAGCAACCATTCGAACAATGGAGACTTGACATTATTGGTGAGATCATACCTCATTCTTCCAAACAACACAAATACATCCTTACAGCAACAGACTATTTCACAAAATGGGTAGAAGCAATCCCATTGAAGGTAGCCAATTCTGATGCAATTATTGATTTCATAGATCAATTCATCATAACCAGGTTTGGTGTACCTAACGCTCTTGTCTTTGATAATGCATCTTATTTTTCTGGAAACACTATAAAGAAATTTGCAGTCAAAAGAGGTTTTAAATTGAAATATTCAGCAAATTATTATTCACAAGGTAATGGTTTGGTTGAATCCACTAACAAAAATCTTATCAAAATCATTAAAAGGACCATTGATCAAAATCAAAAGAATTGGCACAAGTCTTTAATTTTTGCACTATGGACTGATCGTATTACTCAAAAAGCTTCAATTGGAACTTCACCTTTCAATTTGGTTTATGGAAAAGAAGTTGTAATACCATCAAATTTAGCTCTTCCATCATTAGCTATAGTACAATTTATTGAAGAAAATCTTTCTTCATCCATTCAATTGAGATATGATCAAATCCTTAAACTTGAAGAAGATAGAGATAAAGCAAAAATTACTCATGAAAAACATCAACAGCTTGTAAAATCTTCTTTTGATGCAAGTTCTACCAGCTCAAAGATTTTGTTAATTGGTGATCTTGTTCTGAAATGGGATAAAGCACATGAAGAAAAAGGTAAACATACCAAGTTTTAGAAAATGTGGCTTGGACCATTTCAGATTGCTGAAAAGATAGGCTCAAATACGTTCATACTCCAAGATTTAACAGGAAAGAGAGAATCTCTTCCTGTAAATGCGCTTGTCTTGAAGAAATTCTTTTCATAAGGAGGTAACCCCTTCTTAATTGTACATATTCCTTTCTGCAAAGTTTTTAATTGTTTTTGCAAATAAAATTTGTTAATAAGTCTCTAATTGACTGTTTACTATAAGAAATTTTCTTAGGAAAAATATTATAAATATTTATTTTGTGTAAATAAGAATTTTTAAAGAGATGATCACAGTTTTTGGATAGTTTAAAATAAGATGTTAAACTTTGAAATATTATTCCAATCATTTGCATGATATTTTGAAAACTTGAGGAGAATGTAAATCATTATAAGTTTATTAAGCAGAGAAAGGTTATCTATAAAAGTAAAGATTTTTCAAAGTCTTGGTACTCAAAAAACTCTATAAATTGTCATCCATTGACTCTTAAGGATAAAACTATTTCACCCCATCCATTTAAGTTGTGATTTTTTAGAATGTAATTCTAAGAAATTATATGAAAATTTAATAGATAAGAGGTTTCATTATGAGCCGACTTACCACGTTCATAAGAAGTAATCAAACTGACATTACCAACACTGCATATCAAAACAGGGTAATGGGTTATAAATATAAAACAAGGGGTCTCATCACGAGCCAACTTGTTCAGTTTAATTACAACTGGTGAATGGAATTGTTATTAACTGGCTACCAAACCAGAACAATGGCTCTTAAAAATAAAAAAAAATAAGTAAAAGACAAAAACATGAGATAATATGTCTTATGAATTTATCTTTTAAAAAGTCATAATTTTAGTTGGATGGGACAATGAATGGTTAATGGTTTAAAGGTAACCCTGTCGAGACTATGAACGTTTGCAGGCAGCAGAGACAATACCTATGACAATAGAGTATATTATAAAACCAAACATGGAGAAATCCACTTACTTCATTATTAACACCGATCAAAGCTTGAGATAACCCAAAAGTGTTTTTGTTCTTAAGGAATTAGAAAGAAATTGTGAATGATTTTTATTTCTTTTTCATAGTTAGATTTTATTTGAAATATCCTAAGATAGTTTTCATTATCTTTAAAAATCTTTACTTACTAGAAATATAGTATTCATTTTATTTTTTCAGAGATAACTGTTTCTTTCAGTGAATCGCCAATTGTTGTGGCCAGCAACAACCCCCCTTTTTATTAGTAATCATACTAAATAAATGGGGACCCTTAGTTAAAAAATCCAAAAAAATCAATTAGTATTTGTTTCCCTTTCAAATAAAACTTTCTATCATAACTTAGGGAAATTCCGTAGAAAATCCTTAAGAAACACTTAAGTTTATGATAAATTACAATAAAACCTTTCTTTGAAAGAAATAGCGCATTCATCACAAATGATAGATATCTTTTGTAAAACTTAATCTTTTAAACTGCGATTTTGCGATATTACGATAACGCGATCCCAAAAGACTATACATTAAAATACTGGTCGCAAATCGCATATCGCAGAAAAATGTTAAATGAATACTTTTTATATGTGATATTTGCGATTTTCGATTTGCGATATTTGCGATTTACGATTTGCGATATTTCAGAAAATTGCGATTTGCGATTTGCGATATTTGCGATTTGCGATTGGCGATATTTCCAATTTGCGATTTGCGATATTTGAGAAAACTGCGATTTGCGATTTGCGATATTTGCGATTTACAATTTTGCGATTTGCGATATTGCAATATTGCGATATCGCGCAGCAAATCGCAGATCGAAATATCACAGATTATTAAAAGCTCATTTTCCAATGTAAATCTTTTAATAAATAAATATCCGTTATGTACTTTAAATGATTGAATGAATGGATTGTCAAATATCAATAAAAAAGATTTTGTTTTGATTGAAAGGTTGTTTCCGTTAGAATAATATATTTCATCCGCCGTTTGCATTTAAAACTATCTCATCACCCTTCTCACGTCATTACTCTCAGTTAACTCGTAAAACCGCAGGCGTGAAGGAGCAGAAGACTATGCAAGGCATTCACAGAGCATTATGGGTAAGAAGGAGAAGATTTCAAATTCTGAAAACAAAGAAATGGCTTCAGTGTATGCGGATACTGCTTGCAATAAGGATGTCGGTATCACCACCCGGGAAGGAATGTATAATTTGCTCGAAGAAGAAAATCCCAGGGTAATGCAAGTCGCGGCTACTGCAGGCTCAAGTAATTCATCTGAGGCAACCCTTAAAGACCTGGCTTGTTCATTTCTGCACCGGATAGCGGCAAGACCAAGAATTCTTCCGTATTCAAACATGGTAATAGCGTTTTGGACAGCACCGATATTTCAGACAGACAATTTAGAACTCTAGATCAAGAGCTCATCGAGTCGTTCACTACGGAAGATTTGAGGCTGATGTATCATTTGCCGGAACCTCATGCGACTTATAATAAACAATTTATGGAGAATTTTGCCAAAGAACATGCAAATTTGGCGGAATGCACGCAGGAATGGACCAAAAGAGATGAACCATTGAAGAAAAACAAACACGGTATGTACAGTACTGGTTCAATTACCTCTCCATATTGTTTTGTTGCTGCTATGTTATGCAGGCTTTTTGGAAAGCCTGACATAAACATGATCTTGCCTGAATGGCTCCCTTTGTTGAATGCTGCTGTTAACGCTACAATTGTAGACTGGGCCAAAATCTTGTCTGATAATTTTGCCACTGCTATTTTTCATTACCGGTCTAAACGAACTATTTCTCAGAGGATTTATCCGCCTTTTTATTTATCTGCCTATGTTATGGACGCTATCTGTTTTGTTTCTAAATTCCCTTTGATGGGTTGGCAATGGAAAATTCACGATCCTTTGCCTATTCATGTGTCTCACAAGGAAATGTGGGAATCTAAGTTTGTCCCTCATTTTTACAAAATTTGCCATGGTATAATGCTGCCATTGTACAAAATATTGCATAATAAGGATGCCTCAAGGTTATCCCCAGAAACAGAAGTCAACATTCTCCCTGTCGCAAGATGGTTTGGAGAAGATTTGTTCACTTATGTTAGGGTTTTTGGAAGTTCTGCTTCCCTCCATGTTTTACCCCTATATGTTCCGGATAAACTTGTAGCTCGGGAGATTGCTTATCAAACCTGTGGTCAAGGAGGTTTGACAAAGGAATTACAAGATAAGAAGAAAGGCATTTGGCCACAATTTCCCATAACCTGTGGAACATTTTCACTGTTTGATGTTGGTCACGCATTCAAAGAGGTAAGCAATATTACATTCTTACAACTGTTTTAAAATTACCAAAAATATTAGACCTTAATGAAGTTGCTAAAAATTTCACCTCTGCAATCAAAGTAAGGATATTTTACGGAGAGGGACCTTTGATGATATATTCCCTAGGAAAATCTGCCCCAAGAAGAAATTCTACATTCATCACAGAGATGCGATTATCTCTAGAACAATTTCAAGAATTTAAGGTTTACGAGAGAAGAAAGGCGACCACCATCCCTTTGGAAAATTTGTGTTTGGAACATGAGAAACCAACTCCTAATGCCCGATTAAAGTGGCGGTTAGTGGAATAAATCTAAGTCAAAATGCGGTATCCACTTAGAACGTTCAATAATTAATTAGTAAGAAACGAGGATAGAAATAAAGAATTAGTGAAAGATACTGCTCAATCGAAAGAACTTTCACAACAACAAATTTTGACTTCTCAGCAGATAAATCCTCCTCCTACCAATGTACAACAACAGTCAGTCACAATTGAATTAGACAAAGAATGGGAAAGCTTTAATGAAATACTTAATGTTGAAACACAGATTACATAGACCCCTGTACAAACAACAAAAGTTTTAAGCACAGGAATAAGCGGTAATGTGACAAATACAGAGCATATACCTGTCACTCCCTCTTCTGAAATTGTACTTAATGTAGAGGACATTCCTCCTCTAGATGTATTCTACAGCCCGAAGTATAAAGCAGTAATGAAGAAGCAAAGGAAAAAGAGAAAATTAGAAGGTGCAATTGCTACTGAAGCAGAACAATTAGATGTCTTGTGGAAGGATCCTATCACAGAGCCTACTGATAATCTTGCTAAGTTATCTCAGATTACGGGGGCTTATGCTTCCGCAACTATTGACAAAGCATTTGAGATACAGCTCTTATTAAATGAAAAAGAAGAACAGATACAAGTTCTGCAACAACGATTGCAACAGGTACAGGCCAATAATGAAGCACAGATGAAACTTGAAAAGTTACAGCAGCAACTTCAAGAAATGAAAATTGGATATCAAAAAAGTCTGGCTGATAAAGAGAAACAAATACAGATTATCCAAGATCAGCACAAAGATGATCCTAAGCTTCCAGAGTTTGTTTCAGAAACTATTTCTTTAAACAATCAACTACTGCAACAAGAAGAAGTATTATGCCAAAAAATCTTGCAATGGGATTCTTTTTGTCAAGAAAGTGATAAGATCACTAATCATGTGGTAGATTTACGAAATGATTATGATTTAATTGATGAAAAAGTTACTGATTATTTGGTATGGCAAAAAACATAGGAAGGAAGAAAAGTTGGTGCACCAATTATTAATGAAAACCATAAAGAAATACTTTTCAATGATTGAGATGCACAAATCAGAAGGGCAGAGAAAGCAGCAGAAGAATCGGCTACAGCAGCAAGCAATCTCACTGATTGTGTAAATGAGAGTTTTCACAAAGCAAATTTGATTTCAGAAAATGTTCCGGGATATCTTCCACAGGCGCATCAATTGCAAACAGAATCGAGACAAAAGGCGAAAGAAAAAACAAAATCAATCCAAGGGTTGACAAGATTAAACTGGGATTCTTACTGGACATACCTAATGAAACCACACAGTCAACATAGTGCGCTTAATTGCATCATTAATTCTGCTAAGAAGATTGCGCCTACACTTGCCGATTCTGTCTTTTCAGGACAGTTGAAATCTGAAGTCAGTCAACCACATCTTCTCAAAACAATGCTAGATGCCTGCAAGTTTAAAGATCAAGTTCATAAGTAGTTACTTAATAGGCTTTATTTTTATATTTAGTTTTAGTTTTACTGTATTTTTTCCTAGGAAAAGGACGGTCATTTAAACCGAATCCTTAATTTTTGGAATAAACTATTTTTAGATTTAGCTAGTAGTATTTAAACCCTTCTCATGCATTTAGAGAAGGGTCCTGGATTATAATATTTTTGACTTGGAGATTACATTTTTGTACTCCACTGGCTCTTATATTTTATAAAGGATCACATCTGGTGATTTTATGCAGAATTATCTTTAAAGTGTTGCATTTTTGTACCTTGGATTTGATTTTGCATCAGAATTACTCGATTAGAGTATTAGATTTCATTTGAAAGCTTTCAAGATGGATAAGGTATTTCTATCTGTTCACTATTGATTTCTTTTGTTTTATGATATTCGCTTTAAAATTTTCTATCATTTATATACATTTGGTTTTAACAACCTTTCTTTATATATCATTTTTAATATAATTGAAATGTTATCTTTCATAAGTGTATGTAGATGATATACAATGATGAATACAATATGCTAATATAATTCTGTTTAATTTCTTAAATAGAGTTATCTTTAATTGTTTCTGCACATTTCAATTAAATGATAATACATTTTTATGGTTATTATTAAATTGAAATAATTTTAAGTTGTATTCACATATGATTGCCCGGGTTAGTTTTAGAATTTCTTTATTAGTATTTAGTTTAAATTAGATAGTTTTATTTCAGCCAATTTAGTCCCATTTTCACTCATCCAAATCAACCCATCACCAACCCATTAGTTATAAGGAAACTGGTCCTTTCAATCCAGTCGGAGCCATCATACCAACCGGATAAGGAGCTGTCCTAAGGTCCCGACCGGGTGGTTTTCCCCAATGTTTGAAGCAGAGATTTTCTAGGCTTCAACATTTTTGGCGCTAGAAGGAGGGCCTGAGCTATGAATGGCAAGTAAATCTTTATCCACAAGCCATTCTGAGAGAAAAACACCCTCATCAACTTCTTCAATTTCTTCTGAAATACAAAATCCTATAGAAGGAATTGAGAAGAATATTCAGACACCCACTACCAAAATCTCAAAACAATCAGACAATCAAAATCCCGAGTCTCCTGAAGTACAAGATTTAATTCATAAATTGAAAGGATTCTCATTATCTCTAGATGAGTCTGAAATATCTGAAGGTAGTGTAACTTCAAAATTTGTTTCTTCAAAACCTCTTACTAGGCTTCAAAGTGAAAAACATGGTATTTCTCCAAAAGAATTCCCTTTACCTAGTAGAGTCAGGACAAGAAAAAATCAATCGGAATCAGTAAGTGATATAAGTTCTTCATCTCATATTCAATCGCCTGATTCCAAAACCCCAACTCAACAAAGTGCAGTTGTTCCCACATCATCTACTCAATCGTCATCTGCTCAATCATCATCAATCTCAACATCATCTATTCCAACAACTTCTGTTCAGACACCACCAGTCTCTACTACTTCTCCAACAGTTGTTACAATAATGGCTAGACCATGGGCTACTCTAGGGGCTGTCAACATGCCTGCACCTTTACATGATTTACCTGACAATCCTGGAAAATGCCTTCCAATGTTCAGTCCAGATCTTAACATTCAAGCTGAAAAACACATCAATAATTTTATGCTGGCTGTAAATTTGAATGGAGTTGTAGAAGAAGATGTTGTAGTCAGACTATTCACTTATACTCTTCAAGGGGCAGCAGGATCTTGGTACTTTTCATTACCTTCAGGATCCATAACAATTTGGGCCATTTTTGCAGATCGTTTTTTAACCAAATTTGGAGATGACAGATCAATAGCTACTTTAATCAACGATCTCTCAAATTTGAAGACAAAACCCAAAGAGCCCATTAAAGATTTCAACGCTAGATTCAACAAACTCTTGAACAAAATCCACACAGATTCAAGGCCTAGTGAACAAGTGAGAAGCGAATGGTACATAACCGCTTTACCCTCAAACATAGCAATTTTTGTAGATAGAGCCGCAAAACCTACATTAGCCGAGAATATGAAAAAGGCTATTGCAGTAGAGAAACAAATTATTTCTCTAGAAAAGAAAAATGCTATTGAGGAAAGGAAATCAAAGAAAGTCAGCTTCAAATATGATTCAAAGAAAAAGGCCAAAGACCCATACGACATGGAAGGTTTACAGAAAGTTCTTAAAACCATGTCAAATGAAATGGTTGAAATAAAAAAACAAGTAGCTGAAACTTCTACCAAAAAACCATTCCGAAATTTCAAAAGAAATCAACTTGAATCTAAACCTCCCAATTCAATCTCTAATGCAGAATCAGAAGAGGAAGAAGAAAAAGATACTCCTCCAGTATCAGAGGAGGAAGATGAGAATGAAAAAATAGCTGAATTGCATGGAATGTGGGATTTTATTCTCCCTAATTCTGATAGTGAGGTAGAACAAGAAGCTATGCTTGTAAGTACTAGGAGTAAATCTACATCGGAACCTATACAAACAGTTCCTAAAAAGAAAATTACAACTCCAAATACCAAAGATAAATCCCCCGCAAAGAAAACTTCTCCGTTACCTACTCGAAATCAGCCATCTTCTTCTAATCCTCCTACATCAACAACAAAGACTTTAGTGGTATCAGATCCTATGGAGTATAACATTGTTGAAGACATGAAAAAGATTAAATCCAACATTTCCTTACATGAACTCAGCAAATCAAAACACCAGCAGAAGTTGCTATTAAAAGAATTAAATATTACACCAATTGCTCCTCTACCAAGTGGTGTAGTTGCAAAATCAGCTAAAGGAACTGGTAAGCCACCAGACAAAGTAGATGCTACTGATACTGTCCTCATTGGAGAAAGATCAAATTCTCAGACTCCTCCTTTTCTTTTGACTTATGAAATGTACAATAAAAATCTGCATAATTGTCTAATCGATTCTGGAGCATCCTCTAATATAATGCCTAGTTCAGTTTGTGCCAAATTGAATATTGAACCACAGAAATCGGCAGTTCATATTGTTCAGTTGGATCGCTCTAAAGTTCAAGTTGTAGGAGAAATCAATTCAGTTACTATTATACTAGCTTCCGATCCTAGGATTGTCCAAAGAATTGATATTTTGATTGCAGATATTCCTGAATTCTATGGATTAGTCTTAAGTAGAGACTGGTCTACGAAACTTAATGGTTATATCGCAACTGATTATTCACATATGTGGCTTCCCTACAAAGGAAAACCAAATCAAATCAAATTTGAACGAGAAAAACATATGATGCACACTGTCACTGAATTTGAACAATCTAATGAGCCTGTGGCATTCAAAAACAATATTTTTGGAGGTTATTTTGCTGAGTCATTTCTTGGAAACTTCAAAGCACCACAATCACCTTTTTCTGTAAATACCTTTGTTTCTCAAATAGAAAATTTTTCACAATCTGATTCTTCCAGAATTGTAAATATTTCTGATATAATTGTAGATAAGCCAATAGATAAATCTTTATTTTGGTCATTATATTTTGATGGATCAAAATCTAGTGATGGAGCTGGAGCAAGATGCATCTTAATTGATCCAGATGGAGAGAAAACCATGCTATCATGTAGGTTAGAATTTGAGTGCACAAACAATACTGTAGAATATGAAGCCTTGATTCAAGGAATTTATAAAGCTATAGGGTTAGATGTTAAACACTTGAAAGTCTTTGGTGATTCCGAAATTGTCATAAAACAAGTTAGGAATACTATCCATTGCCTTTCAGGACATCTTAAACACTATCAAACCCTAGTGCAAGATCTTACTACTCATTTTTTAGCATTCAATATTTCTCCTATTCCTAGGAATCAAAATACATCAGCTGAATTGTTAGCTAATGTTGCATCCAAACTCCTTCCTGCTGACGATTGCAGTCCTGATAGATTTTCAGTAGAATTGATTTTTCGCTCATCTGTCCCAGATAATGTCACAAATTGGAGAGTATTCTATCATGATCAAGATATTTTAAATTTCATGACTTCAGAGAAATCATATGATGAACAAATTATTGATGAGGATGATCATGATTTACAAATTGCCTCAAAAGGTAATGAAAATCCCATTCCAAAATCTGTTGTTAAATTAGAGGACTTATATGATATTAAAGACAGATTCAAGAAAGTTACTAATGCTAAACTTCAAAGTTCCACTTTGAAGTTTGAATTAGTAAATCTTGGTTCTGACTCTAATCCTCAAAATGTTAATTTAGGACTCAATTTAACTCCAGAGGAAAGGAATGCTTTCATTAAACCTCTGAACAAATATAAAAACGTTTTTGCTTGGAATTATGATGATTTAAAAACGTATGATACTTCGGTTATTCAACACACAATTCCAATGCTTCCTGATATTAAACCTGTTCAACAGAAGTTGAGGAAGGTTCATCCAAATCTCGAAGGACAAATCAAATCAGAACTTAATAAACTTTTAAAAGCCAAAATCATTTTTCCTGTAAGGCACTCCAATTGGGTTTCCAATATGGTACCTGTAAGGAAGAAGAATGGTGATATAAGAATCTGTATTGATTTCAGAAATTTAAACAAAGCATGTTTAAAAGACAATTTCCCATTGCCAACCATGGAACAGATACTTCAAAAGGTAGCTGGTTCTGAACTTATGTCTTTTCTCGATGGATTTTCAGGCTATAATCAAGTTTTAGTTCATCCAGATGACAGATTGAAAACAACTTTCAGAACAAAATGGGGAACTTATGCTTATCAGAAAATGCCTTTTGGTCTAATAAATGCGGGAGCAACTTTCCAAAGAGCCATGGACATAGCATTTAAAGGTCTGATCAATAAATTAGTTGTTGTTTATCTTGATGACATAACAGTATTTTCAAAAAAGAGAGTCAATCATCTACATGATCTAAAGCAAATATTTGAAAGATGTAGAAGGTTTGGTATTTCCTTAAATCCAAAGAAATCTTTCTTTTCTTTGGATGAAGGAAAACTCTTAGGATTTTTTGTGTCAAAAGATGGTATATATATTGATCCAGATAGAGTGAAACAAATTTTTGATATTTCTTTACCTCATAACAAAAAATCCATGCAATCATTTCTTGGGCAAATCAATTTTGTAAAAAGATTCATTCCTGATTTTTCTCAAATTGTTTTACCTATAAAAAATATGATCAAGAAGAATTCAGTATTCAAATGGGGGCATAAAGAGAAAGAAGCCTTTGGGGCAATCAAACAAGCGATCATTAACGCACCAGCATTGAATACTCCTGATTTTTATAAAGATTTTATTTTGTATACTTTGGCCATTGAAACATCCTATGTTGTTGTTTTAACATAGCTCAATGATCAGAAAATTGAAGCACCAATTTCTTTCTTTAGCTCAAATCTGCAAGGAGCTGAGCTTAATTATTCCGATGTTGAAAAACAAGCCTTTGCCGTGTTTAAATCAATCAAACATTTTAGACATTTTCTCTTGAAAACACATACAAAAATCATTGTCCCATTCTCTGCAGTGAGGCAATTATTAATTCAAAAAGAAGTAGGAGAAAAGAGAGCTAACTGGGTAACAGCCTTGCAAGAATATGATATTGATATTAAACCAGCTAAGATTGTTAGAGGAAAAGGTTTTTGCAGATTATTGGCAGGAGCTCATAACATACCAGAAAATCAAGATTCAAATAAAGATATTCAAGTAAGTCAGATAAGTGTTACAGATTCTGAATCTTAGTATGTTGATCTCATCTATTACTTGAAAAATGGGTATGTTCTTTCTAATCTCAGCTATAAGAGCAAACGTGCTTTAAGATTGAAGGCTATTAAATATGATATCATTGATAATGTGTTATTCAGAAAGAATTATGATTCAATCCTATTAAGATGTCTTGAAAAGACTGAAGCTGAAAAGGTGTTGCAGGAATTGCATGATGGACCAGTAGGAGGTCATTTTGGAGGTGATACCACAACTCACAAAATAATTCGTGCTGGTTATTACTGGCCTACCCTTTTTAAAGATACGCATGATTACGTAAGGAAGTGCAGAATTTGTCAAACTGCAAGTGGAAGACAAAGGAAACCAGCTTTTCCTTTGCAACCAGTGAGTATTGAGCAACCATTCGAACAATGGGGGCTTGACATTATTGGTGAGATAGTACCTCATTCTTCCAAACAACACAAATACATCCTTACAGCAACTGATTACTTTACAAAATGGGTAGAAGCAATCCCTTTGAAGGTAGCCAATTCTGATGCAATTATTGATTTCATAGATCAATTCATCATAACCAGGTTTGGTGTACCTAACGCTCTTGTCTTTGATAATGCATCTTATTTTTCTGGAAACAGTATAATGGAATTTGCAGTCAAACGAGGTTTTAAATTGAAATATTCAGCAAATTATTACCCACAAGGTAATGGTTTGGCTGAATCCACTAACAAAAATCTTATCAAAATCATTAAAAGGACCATTGATCAAAATCAAAAGAATTGGCACAAGTCTTTAATTTTTGCACTATGGGCTGATCGTATTACTCAAAAAGCTTCAATAGGAACTTCACCTTTCAATTTGGTTTATGGAAAATAAGCTGTGATACCATCAAATCTAACTCTCCCATCATTAGCCCTAGTAAAATTCATTGAAGAAAATCCTTCTTCATCTATTCAATTGAGATATGATCAAATCCTTAAATTAGAAGAAGATAGAGATAAAGCAAAAATTATTCATGAAAAACATCAATAGCTTGTAAAATATTCTTTTGATGCAAGTTCTACTGGCTCAAAGATTTTGTCAATTGGTGATCTTGTTCTGAAATGGGATAAAGCACATGAAGAAAAAGGTAAGCATACCAAGTTTTAGAAAATGTGGCTTGGACCATTTCAGATTGCTGAAAAGATAGGCTCAAATACATTCATACTCCAAGATTTAATAGGAAAGAAAGAATCTCTTCCTGTAAATGGGCTTGTCTTGAAGAAATTCTTTTCATAAGGAGGTAACCCCTTATTACTTGTACATATTCCTTTCTGCAAAGTTTTCGATTGTTTTGTAAATAAAGGTTGTTAATAAGTCTCTAATTGACTGTTTACTATTAAGAAAATTTCTTAGGACAAATATTATAAATATTTATTTTGTGTAAATAATGATTTTTAAAGAGATGATAACAGTCTTTGGATAGTTTAAAATAAGATGTTAAACTTTGAAAGATTATTCCAATCATTTGCATGATCTTTTAAAAACTTGAGGAAAATGTAAATCATTATAAGTTTATTGAGCAGAGAAAGGTTATCTATAAAAGTAAAGATTTTTTCAAAGTCTTGGTACTCAAGAAGCTCTGAAAATTGTCATCCATTGATTCTTAAGGATAAAACTATTTCACCCTATCCATTTAAGTTGTGATTTTTTAGAATTTAATTCTAAGAAATTATATGAAAATTTAAGAGATAAGAGGTCTCATTATGAGCCGACTTACCATGTTCATAAGAAGTAATGAAACTGACATTACCAATACTACATATCAAAACAGGGTAATGGCTTATAAATATAAGACAAGGGGTCTCATCACGAGCCAGCTTGTTCAGTTTTATTACAACTAGTGAATGGAATTGTTATTTATTGGCTACCAAACCAGAACAATGGCTCTTAAAAATAAAAAATAAGTAAAAGACAAAAACATGAGATAATATGTCTTATGAATTTATCTTTTAAAAAGTCATAATTTTAGTTGGATGGGACAAATTAGTTATTATTGTCATAATTGGGTTTAGGATTTATGACCGTTTGGTGAAGCAGAGGCAATACCTATGACAATAGAGTATATTATAAAACCAAACTTGAGAAACTAATTACTTCATTATTAACAATTTATTTCTGTTATGATAACCCAAAAGTGTTTTTGTTCTTAAGGAATTAGAAAGAAATTGTGAATGATTTTTATTTCTTTTTCATAGTTAGATTTTATTTGAAATATTCTAAGATAGTTTTCATTATCTTTAAAAATATTTACTTACTAGAAATATAGTGTTCATTTTATTTTTTCAGAGATAATTGTTTCTTTCAGTGAATCGCCAATTTTTGTGGCCAACAACAACCCCCCTTTTTATTAGTAATCATACTAAATAAATGGGGACCCTTAGTTAAAAAACCCAAAAAAATCAATCAGTATTTGTTTCCCTTTTCAAATAAAACTTTATATCATAACTTAGGGAAATTCCGTAGAAAATCCTTAAAAAACACTTAAGTTTATGATAAATTACAATAAAATCTTTCTTTGAGCGGAATAACGCATCCGTCGCAAATGATAGATATCTTTTGTGAAACTGAATCTTTTAAACTGCGATTTTGTGATATTGTGATAACGCGATCCCAAAAAGCCTATACATTAATATACTGGTCGCAAATCGCATATCGCAGAAAAATGTTAAATGAATAATTTCTATATGTGATATTTGCGATTTGCGATATGCACGATTTGCGATTTGCGATATTTGCGATTTACGATATGCGGTATTTGCGATATTTGTGATGGTTACGCTTTGAGAAAATTGTGATTTGCGATATTGCGATATTGCGCAACAAATCGTAGATCGCAATATCGCAGATTCTTAAAAGCTCGTTGTCCAATGTAAATCTTTTCATAAATCAATATCCGTTATGTGCTTTAAATGATTGAATTAATGAATGGATTGTCAAATATCAATAAAAAAGGATTTTTTTTTGATTGAAAGGTTGTTTCCGTTAGAATAATATATTTCATCCACCGTTTGCATTTAAAACTATCTCATCACCCTTCTCACGTCATTACTCTCACTTAACTCGTAAAACAGCAGGCGCGAAGGAGCAGAAGACTATACAAAGCGTTCACAGAGAATTATGGGTAAGAAGGAGAAGATTTCAAATTCTGAAAACAAAGAAATGGCTTCACTGTATGCGGATACTGCTTGCAATAAGGATGCTCGTATAACCACCTGGGAAGGAATGTATAATTTGCTTGAAGAAGAAAATCCCAGGGTGATGCAAGTCGCGGCTACTGCAGGCTCAAGTAATTCATCTGAGGCAACCCTTAAAGACCTGGCTTGTTCATTTCTGCACTGGATAGCAGCAAGACAAAGACTTCTTCCGTATTCAGACATGGTAAAATGGGTGTTGGACAGCACCGATATTTCAGACAGGAAATTTAGAACTCTAGATCAAGAGCTCATCGAGTCGTTCACTACGGAAAATTTGAGGCTGATGTATCATTTGCCAGAACCTCAGGTGACTTATAATAAACAATTTATGGAGAATTTTTCCAAAGAACATGCAAATTTGGCGGAATGCACGCAGGAATGGACCAAAAGAGATGAACCATTGAAGAAAAAAAAACACGGTATGTACAGTACTGGTTCACTTACCTCTCCATATTGTTTTGCTGCTGCTATGTTATGCAGGCTTTTTGGAAAGCCTGACATAAACATGTTCTTGCCTGAATGGCTCCCTTTGTTGAATGCTGCTGTTAATGCTACAATTGTAGACTGGGCCAAAATCTTTTCTGATAATTTGGCCACAGCTATTTTTCATTACCAATCTAAATGACTTGTTTCTCAGAGGATTTATCCTCCTTTTTATCTATCTGCTTATGTTATGGACGCTATCTTCTTTGTTTCTAAATTCCCTTTGATGGGTTGGCGATGGACGATTCAAGATCCTTTCCCTATTCATGTGTATCACAAGGAATTGTGAGAATCCAAGTTTATTCCTCATTTTTACAAGATTTGCCACGGCATAATGTTGCCTCTGCACAAAACATTGTATAATAAAGATGCTCCAAGGTTTTCTCCGGAAGCACAAGTCGACATTCTCCCTGTCGCACGATGGTTTGGGGAAGAGTGGTTTACCTATGTGAGGGTTTTTGGAAGCTCTGCTTCTCCTCATGTTTTACCCTTACATGTTTCTGATAAACTTTTAGCTCGGGAAATTGCATACCAAACCTATGGTGAAGGAGGTTTGACAAAGGAATTAAGGGATAAGAAGAAGGCCATTTGGCCACAATTTCCCGTAGCTTGTGGGACATTTTCATTATTTGATGTTGGACATGCATTTAAGGAAGTAAGAAATATTACATGCTTACAATTGTTTAAATTTGCAAAAAGGTTATTAGACCCTAATGAAGTTGCTAAACATCTCACCTCTGCAATCAAAGTAAGGATATTTTCCGAAGAAGAGGACCCTTTCGATGATATATTCCTAGGAAAATCCACACTGAAAGAAATTCTACATTCAGCACAGATATAGTTATCTCCAGAACAATTTCAAGAATTTAAGGTTTACAGGGAAAGAAGACTAACCACCATCCCTTTGGAAATTTTTCATTTGGAACCCGCAAGGGAACCAACTCCTAATGTCAGTATAAGTGGCAGTTCAGGTACAGATAAATCTAAGTCAAAATTTGAAAGAGATACTTCTAAACGTTCCAATAAGTCTAATGAAGAGAAGGATAGAAATGAAGAATCAGTGAAAGATACTGCTCAATCGAAAGAACTTTCACAACAACAAATTTTTACTTCTCAGCAGATAACTCTTCCTCCTACCAATGTACAGAAACAGTCAGTCACAATTGAATTAGACAAATAATGGGAAAGCTTTAATCAATTGCTTAATTTGGAAGGACAGAATATAAAGACACGTGTACATACAACAAAATTTTTGAGCACAGGAATAAGTGGCACAGTCACAGAAACTCAACACATACCTATCACTCCCTCGTCTGAAATTTTACTTAATGTAGAGGATATTCCTCCTCTAGATGTATTCTACAGCCCAAAGTATAAATCAGTAGTGAAGAAACAAAGGAAAAAGAGAAAATTAGAAGGTGCAATTGCTACTGAAGCAGAACAATTAGACGTTTTGTGGAAGGATCCTACCACAGAGCCTACTGATAATATTGCTAAGTTATTTCAAATTACAGGGGCTTATGCTTCTGCAACTATTGACAAAGCATTTCAGATACATCTCTTATTAAATGAAAAAGAAGAACAGATACAAGTTCTGCAACAACAATAGCAACAGGTACAGGCCAATAATGAAGCATAGATGAAACTTGAAAAGTTACAGCAACAAATTCAAGAAATGAAAATTGGATATCAAAAAAGTCTGGCTGATAAAGAGAAACAAATACAGATTATCCAAGATTAGCACAAAGATGATCCTAAGCTTCCAGAGTTTATTTCAGAAACTATTTCTTTAAACAATCAACTACTGCAACAAAAAGAAGTATTATGCCAAAAAATCTTGCAATGGAACTCTTTTTGTCAAGAAAGTGATAAGATCACTAATCATGTCGTAGATTTATGAAATGATTATGATTTAATTAATGAAAAATTTATTGATTATTTGGTATGGCAAAAGACAGAGGAAGGAAGAAAAGCTGGTGCACCAATTATTAATGAAAACCATAAAGAAATACTTTTCAATAACTGGGATGCACAAATCAGAGGGGCAGAGAAAGCAACAAAAGAGTCGGCTACAGCAGCAAGCAGTCTTACTGATTGTGTAAATGAGAATTTGCACAAAGAAAATTTGATTTCAGAAACTGTTCCGGGATATTTTCCACAGGCGCATCAATTACAAACAGAATGGAGACAAAAGGTGGAAGAAAAAGCAAAATCAATCCAAGGATTGACAATATTAAACTGGGATTCTTACTGAACATACCTAGTGAAACCACACAGTCAACGCAGTGCGCTTAATTGCATCATTAATTCTGCTGAGAAGATTGCGCCTACACTTGCTGATTCTGTCTTTTCAGGACAGTTGAAATCTGAAGTCGGCCAACCACCTCTTCTTAAAACAATGCTGGATGCTTGCAAGTTTAAAGATCAATTTCATAAGTAGTTACTTAATAGTCTTTATTTTTAGATTTAGTTTTAGGTTTACTGTATTTTTGCCTAGGAAAAGGACGGTCATTTAAATCGAATCCTTAATTTTTGTAATAAACTATTTTTAGATTTAGCTAGTAGTATTTAAACTCTTCTCATGCATTTAGAGAAAGGTCCTGAATTGTAATATTTTTGACTTGGAGATTACATTTCTGTACTCCACTGCCTCTTATATTTTATAAAGGATCACATCTGGTGATTTTATGCGGAATTATCTTTAAAGTGTTGCATTTCTGTACCTTGGATTTGATTTTGCATCAGAATTATTGGATTAGAGTATCAGATTTCATTTGAAAGCTTTCAAGATGGATAAGGTATTTTTATCTATTCACGGTTGATTTCTTTTGTCATATGATATTCGTTTTAAAATTTGCTATCATTTATATATATTTGGTTTTCACAACGTTTCTTTATATATCATTTTTTAGTATAATTGAAATGTTATCTTTCATAAGTGTATGTAGATGATATACAATGATGAATACAATATGCTAATATAACTCTGTTTAATTTCTTAAACAGAGTTATCTTTATTTGTTTCTGCACATTTCAATTAAACGATAATACAGTTTTATGGTTATTCTTAAATTGAAATAATTTTAAGTTGTATTCACATATGATTGCCCGGGTTAGTTTTATAATTTCTTTATCAGTATTTAGTTTAAATTAGATAGTTTTATTTCAGCCAATTTAGTCCCATTTTCACTCATCCAAATCAACCCATCACCAACCCATTAGTTATAAGGAAATTGGTCCTTTCAATCCAGTCGGAGCCACCATACCAAACGGATAAAGAGCTGTCCTAAGGTCCCGACCGGGTGGTTTTCCCCAATGTTTGAAGCAGAGATTTTCTAGGCTTCAACACCTGGCAACAAATTTCTTGAGTGAAGAATCTTCATTCCCTTCTCACTCATGTGTCCGAGCCTATGATGCCATAATCCTACATCTACTCATTTGGAAGTTAAAGCATTAACAGAGTTAGAAATACCATTGTATAAATACAATGTACCAACCTTTTCACCTTTTTCTATTACCGGCACTCCTTTGGTGACCTGCCAAGTTTTATCTGTGAAAGTTGTCACACGACCTTCACTGCCTAACTACCCTGTTGAAATCAGATTTTTCTTCAGATCTGGAACATGCCTTACCTCCTTTAGTAGCCATTGGTTTCCATTCTGTTTTTTTACAAGAACTTTACCCATTCCAACAATTTTATAGGGTTTATCATCACCCAAACGAACTTGTCCAAAATCTCCTTGAACATAGTCATGAAAATATTTCTTATCAGGTGTGGCATGGAATGAAGCCCCTGAATCTACAACCCAAGAATCAGTAACATTTTCTAAAGAAAGAATCAAAGAATCTTGTAACACATCACCTGTCACATTTTCTTCATGATTGTTTTCTTGTTGTGCATCTCCTTCTTTTCCCTTCCAAGATCTACAATCTTTCTTTAGGTGTCCTCTCTTTCCGCATTTCCAGTACACTATCCCTGATCTGGACTTGGATCTGCCTTTCCTTGATTTACTGCAATAACCTGAGCTCTTTCCTCTTTCCATTCTTCTTCCCCTAGACTCTGCCCTCAAAGCATTACCTGATGTCTCACCAGAGCTTTTCTGTCGCATTTCCTCGCTAAGGATAGCACCGACAACATCATCAAACTTTAAAGTACTAGATCTAGAGACAGAGTTACTAATGGCCATAACTAAACCATTCCAGCTTTCTGGCAATGAGCACAGAAATAAAAGAGCCCTAACTTCATCATCAAGGTTTACCCCTATAGAACTTAACTGACTGGTAACTTTATTAAAATCATTTAAATGGTCTGCAACAAATCCACCTTCCAACATCTTCATATTAAATAATCGTTTCAGAAGAAATACCTTGTTTTAGGCTGAGGGTTTTTCATATAGTTTCGCCAATGTCTGCATCAAACCCTCTGTTGTTTTTTCCTTCGAAATATTGAAGGCGACTGACGCCACAAAGCACAACTGTTACACCATTTTTTGGTCATCTAACCCATTATCGTTAGATGAACCCAAGTACACCATGTAAAACCAATTTTACCCCAAGTAAAATCGCTTTCACCACATTTTTTTACATTTCTTGGTCATATTTAACCCAAAACAAGGTAATCAATTAAATAAATCATTATTTATTTAATTTTTTCCTAACAATAAGTTATTTAAATCACTATTTAAATACTATTCCTAGTTAAATTTGACTAAATCATTTTTAAATAATTAAATAAACCATTATTTATTTAATTATATCCCCCTCATCTCCCTTAAATAATAAATAAATCATCTATTTATTTGTTATTTATAAATAAAGGAATTGACCCAAGTCAAAAACCCTTTTCCCTCCAACAAATATAATAAAATATTCCTAAAGGGTGATTCTAGAATGTGATTAATAATATTTTATTCATGCACCAAGTTCTAGAACACCCCAATATTTTGTTATAAATAGGAGGGTTTTCCCCATTCATTAGTCACCTCCATTGCATTAGATCACACTAGATCTACTCTTGGTCACCATTTCCATTTGTTTGCATTTTGAACTCCCATTGAGTTCCATGTTTGTTAGGGTTTTCCACATTAACCAAAGAGAGAAATTTTAGATCTGAAACACTGAGGACTTCCAAGAACCCATCCCACCGAGGAGAACTGGAAAACACCTTTCTTTTTTTCCTCTCAGGTGCCCCATTCTTTAATATAATATAAGATTCTTTTTATACATTGTTCTTGTCTTGTTCATTGGATGCATGGAGCCATTTTATATCTTATCTGCTTAATATCTTTTATGCTTAGATCTAATTTTATGCAGCAAACTTAAAGATATTTTGCAGCAATACTTGATGTTAGGGCTGCTTGATATGCATAGCTAAAGTGATATTTTATGACGAAAGAATCATACTAACAACAACCGTACTGTTCTGAGTGCCTTTCTATCGAGAATGTTCCATTCCACGTATGTCATGGCCACCGGCTTCTTTGTTTTTCCGCTCAATGGTAGGTACAGAGCTTTCTGATACATATAATCTTCCATCTGCATCTTCCACAACGGGAAGTTTTGGCCGTTAAATTTATCGACCCTAAATTTACCATATTCCGCCATTGCTCCCACTCGAACCAAGAACCCTTCTTTCCTGCGAGTTTATCAGCCAAATAGACCTTCGGCTCTAATACCAGTTGTTAGAAAATTATATATTATGGAGCAATGAAACACATAAAATATGCGGAAAATACAAACACACAAAACACATAAAACCAAAGAGACACAGATATACGTGGTTCACCCAGTTTGGGCTATGTCCACCCCGAACAGCCAGTCCTTCCTTTCTATTATCCAGCAAAAATGAAGAGACAAAACCTATAGCAGATATGTTGTAATATCCTCTATTCTCTCTCACAGTCTCCCTATCTATTTCTCGCTTTGAGAATACACACATAATACATAGCCGCAATACAATACCCTAATATATACAAGGGGGTTGCCTTCTAGGGCAAAAAACCTAAACTAAACATAACTTCTACCGTCAGATCATCCACCTATGAACGGCCCAGATTGACTAGAAATTACTATACTTTTACAAGGCAATTTTACATCTGTTTTTAGCTTTGGGGGCGCTGCCCTCGAAACCCCCGCCAGAGGGGGGCTCCGAAAAGTGCTGCTGCCCCCCCTGGACCCCCCACGGCAGCGATTAATTACGGGCGGCGTTGCCGCCCCTTTTAAGGTACAAGGGTCCAATGCTGTGATACAAAGTAAACAAGATAATCAGGCTCCAAACCCAACCGAAAATTAGTCTATTAGGCATGTAATTGAGATTTCCATGGAGAAAATTTACCCAAAAAATATATTTCCTACCAGCCTATGTCAGAGCCCTAGAGGGAAGTAGAATAACATAAGGGCTTATGTAGCAGAAAAGGGGATCCTATTCCTTAGGTTGTGTAGGTTGAGGGGAAAGAAGGATGGTGGATTTGAATTGTTGTGTGGAAATACCTTGGTATGCTTTTTTAATGAGTATCTGTATGTGAGTGGAAAATAAATAGCCATAGGGTAAATCCCTCTTATGGATTCATAGCCCCAACTCAATGGTGACTTAGTACTAAGGGAGATAAAGTAGTATGTCTATGGCTAGGTGAAACATATTTCCTTTATAGATGGTTACGGATTTGTTCACAAAGATAAGTTTCTTATTCACAATATTTATTTCCTATTAAAATTTAGTCTAATTTCCATGAATTTTACTTTGTATTTTTTAATATTTACATGTTTTTTGTATGCTTACATAATTGTGTTCATGTTTCTAGAGATTTATAGTAGTGTGTGAAAATTTTTGGCACGCTACACACATACATTTTAGTTAGTATTAGATATTTTATTTTGGGTTTAGTAATGGGGATTCCATAAGTTATGGGAAAAGTTATGGAAAGTAAAGTATGCATAGGCTAATTCCAAAAGTGATTCTCCTTAGGATGGAGGTGTATCACTATCGATCCTTTATATGGAATAATGCATGGAATAATAGAAACATGGTATAATATTTCTACTTCTAAAAAATCTACAACAGTAACTCAACCTTTGTTTGGAGGATGCCTAGTAGCAAGAACCAATATTGAATCGGGAAAATATATTTCACACATCATTTAAGGACTCATTAGGGTGGAAAAATATTTGATATTATTGTATAAATATCATTGTGGCACCCATGTATTCCAAACATGAATATTTCATCTCACATGTACATATAGGGACTTCCAACACCACTCCACATACATCAAGGGGAACTACATCTAATTCTACTTCATTAATAAAAAACTGATAACAAATCTAATTTTGCATTGTTTGGCTACCTTTATATATATATCCTTATTTACCCATCCTAATGGATAGGGGATTGGATGATCAAAAAATTCCAATCTTAATATGTTGACCAACTCTGTCGCAATGAGATTCTCCAATGATCTTGAGCCAAATAGAGCGTCAATATTTATATTCCTAATAAGTATCTTTATATGGAATAATATAGTCTTTTTTTTTTATCTTCCTCTTATTGAAGGCTAGTCAGATTCACCTTCTTTTGCACTAATGTACATATGATCTTCTCAACCACATCCGAGCAACTTTCAACTTGGTTACTCGAATCAATTTCCAAGAGTTTCTTCTTATTTATATCTTTCTTCCTGTTCTTTGGGTTAAGCTCTGGATGTAACTTCCATCACTTCTCCTATTTATCAATGTCAATATTACAGTGGTTTTAGTGGTTTCCAAGATCTTTGCACTAGTGTAGAGGGGTTTATTCCTTTTTATATTTTCCTTTTTTCCACTTCCTCTTCCCCTAATTAGAATAATATTGATGCTGCTTCTACTTTGACCCCCTCAATTTCCCTTTCTTCTAACCTATGTTGTCCAAGTAATGTGCCTATACACAAGCCTCATCTACCGATCTAGGTTTGAACAACATCACTTGATTTTATAGATCATTATGTAGACCCCCCAAATACGTGAGGATTACATATGGGTCTTTTGGGAAGATACCTAGAATTATGGACATCTTTGTAAACTCTTTGGTGTACTCCTATACACTCTACCCATACTTCTACCTTAAGTAATTCTACTAGACCCACTGGTGTGGCTTTTCCACCAAGTCAGTACATGGCCCTATAATTTCATTTGAGAAAATGAAATATTTTGTTCTTACTCTATATGAAGAACATTAAAATAAACTTCTAATTGTTGCAACTAGTTATTTAGCTTCATAATGTCAATCTCACCTTGATACACCATGAATTTTTTATATGGACCCCAATTGAGGTGATTCTTACATCATTGGAAAGTTTCTTATGTGTATAATAACACAAAATGGTGCTTCTATTAAGTAGAAAATTTCTACCTGCAAAAAATGTCATTTGATGCTTCAAACTACTCCCAAAAGGTTTAAAACCCCAATTTTCCAAATTATGTCCCATTAGTCAAAATGGTCCTCTATGATGATTCCTCCACTTTTTCCACTTTGAAAGTCTTCATTATATATGAAAAACAATATAATGATACAATCTGGATCAAACATTCCAATTTTTGGAGTCTTTTGGTCACAAAAATATTCTACTAATGAGGTGAGGATTTTTTTCCTCCGCCTTCTCTTGGGTGTACCATTTAGCCTTGCTTGGAAGTTGTCATTTCAGCTGAATCTACTAAATTTCATGTTTCCCCTATCTCGTATTTCTGGAGATATTTTCTAAAGCTTATAATTAGTCAACTTTTCCTGAGCATCTAGCATCAAATCCTATATAGAACGTAGGACTTGTTCCTCTTCCTCATTTAGCATGGAAGGATCATAGAGTTTCAAATTCTCGACATTCACCACTAAGTAAAAGTGCATGTTTAAGGGTATAATGAGTTTATAGGAGTTATATCCCACATTTTTACTTATTTCAATGGGACCATATCATATAGGCTTGATTTTATTACTAAGACCTTGTAGTCACTCCTTTTTAAACTATAACCATACTCTATCTCCCAACATGAAGGTCTGCTCTATTATCTACTGATCATGCCTAGCCTTATATTTTTCTTTTGATTTTTATAGTTTATCTTTCACTTATATATGGATCATCCTAATCTTCTCAACAAATTATATTCCCTTAAGGTATCTGTTAACCACCTATAAATTCTGATATTCCAAATGGTGGCTAAATTTGTGTTCAAGCCTTCAAGAGATTTATTTCCTTTGAAACTCCATCATCTTTGAAGTCTTATGATGATTCTTTATCCCTTTGAATTAATCTTCATTACTATTTCCATCTTAAAGCCATGTTGATTCACCAAATAAAGTTGTTCCAAAGGCCACTGAAACTTCCTATTTTCACTTATTTCCCTTCATTTTCATAAAGCCTTATTTTTGCCTTTTAACCCTCCATTTAGCCTCTTAAAGCCTTTAATCCCCTTTAAACCCTCAAATATTCATTTATAGGTTTAAAGACCCTTTCCTTTCCTCTCTACCGAAAGCCAAAAACCCCTCAAAAACCTTCATTTTTGGCCTAAAAACCCATTTTTACACTAAGGTCTTAAGCCCCTTTCGGCCTTGGCCCTAGCCCCTTTTCTGCACATGACCCAGAGACATAACCAGGTGCTAGCCCTTATCACTCATCGCAATCGAAGTTTCCTTTCCCTGACTTTCCCTTTATTTTTCCAATCTTCCGATGCGATGAGCCACTTCTCCTCCGATCCTCCGATCTAATCTCGACCGTCGAATCCACAAGAACCGACGGCTGAGACTCAATCACACTTCTCTCATAGCCCTCCGTCATCACACCCACCGATTCAATCCTAACCGTTGATCTCTCATACTGATCCAACGACCAGCGCTTAATCGCACATCGCAAACTCAAAGACCACGGTGCTTTGGCCTCTTTCCTTTTCTCTGATGTGATGTAATCCCAGCCGTTCATTCCACCAGATCTAACCGTTCGCGCCTCATCGCATCGCGCCCTTCCATCACATGATCCTCCACCGTCCTAACCTTCGATTTAATCTCCACTGTCAATCTCTCTTCAGATAGGATGGCTCGCGTCGCATTGCTCCATCGCATCGGCAAAACGCAAAGGCTTAGTCCCTTTTCCTTGTCTCCTCCGATGCCGAATCCCGATTTAATCTCAGTCGTCGAATCCACAAGAAATGACAGCTAAGATCGTCCCACTCTCTGTTTATAATCCCTTCATCATCGACCCATCGATAAAGATCCGAGCTGTCGATCTCTATCATGATCCGACTGCCCTCATTTAACCCGCCGAACACCCCCAGGATTTTTCCTCCGTACTCCCGGTCCCACCACCAAACACCCTGTTTCCTCTCATTTTCAAATTTTTCCTATGTATTTTTCCATGCATAAATTTTTACATTTTAACACTAGAAGTCATTTTTCATGCCTATTTAGTTTAAACCCTGGTTTTCATGGTGTTGCGTCATGAAACCTTTTCTCCGCCGCATACCCTTTTTACCCTGCAGCTCTTCATTTATCGCGTTCAACCTGCACCATTGGATCTAGAGCCTCCAATCCAACGGTCGACGATCCATATCGCGCAATTTTCACCCCTCCTTCCTAGTGCGCTACTTCCGCGCGATAAAAGTGGTTTTAGAAATCCACGTGTCGAACGCTAACACATATCGCGTTCCAAAATCTAATACCGCCTCCCCCCCTTTTCGTTGCGAGAAAACCATTCCCGGTTTCTGCCATACCGCCTACCCTCCGCAACACAATTTCTTTTTTAATCTTAGTCGTCGATCTCTGAGATCGAACAGCTTGTGTTATATCGCGATATCAAACGCAGTTGTTTCCCATATGCTCCCAAATGACTTCATCAAGTGATCTCCACCGTAGATCATCCTGATCTAATGGTCCACATTCATCCTCACACCCAAACCCTCACTGAACCTGGTTAGCTGCTCTGCAAGGGTTTTTTCCCGATTTATGCTGCAATCACCACCTCCTCACTGCTCCTCCACCACCCCAAAGCCTCTGCAATCAGTCTAAACCAAGCGCGCAGGTTTTTATAACAAGTTTTTCGTGTGTTTACAGGTTTTTCACGGCCGATGAAGGATAAACATTTTACAGTCACAAAGGTGACACAAAAGCTCAGATGGCAATCTCAGGGCCACGAAAAAACGTCAAAGGGAACCAGAACAGAAGGCGAGGTTGTTTCTAGCAATGGATCAGATCCATGAACCCCCAGTGACCCTCCAGCTCAGCGAAACCCTCCACCTGTACACAAAACACTCAAAAAGATGATGATCGCATATCCTATGGCAAAAAACAAGGCATAGAAGATTAATAAACTTCTGAAGGCATCAGTACATAAGCATTTACAGAAATCAGCAAAATAAAACCATACACAGAGCCAAAACAGGTTGAATTACAAAGGAACAGAGCAGTTATTAGTGCAGAATGTTGACTGACACTGACACAGCCCATCTCCATGCTCAAAGGCCTGCCAAGTAGTTATTACACCAAGGAGGCTACTACAAACTATCAGAAGCAGTTATTTCAAAGTATGGGATTCCTCATAGCCCATTCTTCACTTAAATCACACCAAGAAGATAACAGTACCACTCCAGATGGATTTTCCTCTCAAGGACACCCTATGGGTGATTTCTGTCATACCAAAATGGTCTCAACAAGCTACAAAGTTATTGATCCTGTCTAGAATTTAATGAATGTTTAAGACACGGAATGGGGCATTCGAATGCTTTCTCCTATCTCTGATTTTCATTAAGATTTCCTCACCTAATATTCCTCATTTTTCTCCTATAAAGACTCTTTGAAGTCTCATTGTAAAAGTTGGAATTTGGTGATTTCTAAAGTAATGCATATTTTTGTTTTGAAGAAGCATTGATGTTGTGAAGGAGTGTGGAGGTCTTTGTTTTCTGTTGATGAAGGAGGCTGGACCATTAGATCCCTAAGCCTGGTTTTGGTGAAGTACTTCTTATTGTTAATTTTATTTCCTGTTTTCCACTTTGTTCCATCATGCTTTTCTTACAGTAGGATAAAAATTTTAGGCAGAGAAATGTATCTTAGAAGCACCTCTAACCTATTTATCCTTCACTGTTTATATGTTTTCCACTACTAAACATGACAGGGTAGTCTGATAGATCTCTTGAATATTCAGTTTGTTTTATTTCAGAAATGGTAAATTCAGTTGTGTTAAAGACTGTTTAGGCATTCCCTCTTTCTTTACCACTGAATATTGTATCTGAAGTCTCCCTTTAATTATCAGTGCTTGCAGTTTGACAGAGGAACTTGTTTCAATCATACCCTCTATTAATTATTGTAATTATTGTGTTGAAGATCCCTATAATTGTAGTCCTAGATGTCTAAGGTGTTCCCTCTTCTTTTAATGCAATTGTATGTTTTTTTTTATTAAGCCTTCAGCAGTAAACTCATAGGAGGAAATAGGGCGTTCCCCGAATCCTATAGTTCATTAAGAAGGTTTTTATTCTGCATTTCTCCTTTTCTTTGAATGTTACATTGATTGAGTCCAAAGCAGTGAGCTTACTAGAGGAAATAGGGCGTTCCCCGAATCCTTAAACCATTGTAGAAGGGTTTAGTTTTCTTTCACTCTTAGTCCTTGATTTTCATCCCATTTCACCTATATTATTCAACAGATCCTTGAACAAGTTAGATTTTCCCTCTGGTTTCCCTTCCTTCTCAGTCAGAACTATTTGGACTGTCACAAGGCTCCATTGCCCAATGGCTTGTATATTCCCATGCTCTATCTATACCACATGAAACACATTTGTCCAAACAAACCTGCACCTCATAACTAGCCTAAAATCAACTACTAAAACATTCAAGACATATCTTTATAAAAACATTGAGAGATCCCTCTCTAAGACTAGGAGGGATAGATCCTAGAGCTCTAAAGATTGGTTCTGATGTTGCCTTGTCTTTTGGTTAGCCAATCTACCAAAACATAGGACCCCAACATAATGGAAATCACAGTGGGACATATTGAGTTCATAGTTTCCTGAATACTTCTTAAAAACTTTTTAGGCCCTTATCTTGACAAAGAATACCTTAAGGATATCATCTTGCGGACTTATCCCACCACTCACACCAACATAATAGTGATCACGGTGGGGCCTATTGAGTATATGATAGTTTAGCTAACTCTTGTGCACTCTTTAGTCCTACAAATCTCTAAGAAAACTAGTTAGTAAGCCATAGAGTAGACTCTGTTTGTTTGAGCACCTTAGATAATTGTTGAGATCAGACATAGGACACTCTCACAACCATTAAAATACACAAAAACCCAAAAAAAATTCAGATTGGCTTCATAATAAACATGGTGGTGGAACCATAAAACAATTTTACCTTCACAAAAAGCTAAAAATTTTCCACCTGGCGACTCCACAGTTCCTAAATAACCAAAAGACTCCACTGGTGATAATTAGTCCTGCTGATTACCCCTGGTTTTCACAAAGACTCCACTGGAGCAGCCCACACTACCATTAAACATTATGCACACCCATGATTAGGAAACTTTGAGGATTAAGTTTTCCTTGTTAAAGACTAGTTTGCCTCTAAAGAATTGTCATATCTGGCTAACTTCTCTTTTCTGTCGGTCTAAAATCAACATAGTGGCCTCTCCACATCCCTACATAGCAAAGATCAAATCACTTCACTAATATAAGACTCTGAACATTTTGCAAAAATGCATTCAAGTTTCATAGCAGAGTGTCATTATATAATATCAAGTGACCTGGCAGAACTTGAATGGGAGGACCTTCCAAAGGTTGTCCTTCTCAGCTCAAAATTCAACGCTAAACCTAAGCTTAAGAAAATTTTCCTAGACTTGGTGGTTGAAAGGTATGAAACTGAGATTGAAATATTGAATTCACAAGAACAATCATACCAATTCAGGGACCCTAGAGCATTTTTGGAAAGTCTCCCTCCCCCTAAGAAAGAAGAAATTTCACTGCCTTTTGATGTGCAGGAAAAGTATGATTGTGCTTTCAAGAACCACATTGAAGATGCAGTGAACCAAGCTGTCAAGAATGTAGGTAGCCTACCAGTTATGGAAGGCCTAAAAGAAGAAAGTTTATATCATGTTTTTGTTGATCCTATGGCAGAATATATGGAGGCCCTGATTGGCTCAAGTTCCCAAGCATTGACCGTTTGCAAGAACCAAATACATCAGGAGTGGTCACCACTGGTGGTGGCCTTGGTTTTCAAGACCCACATTCAAAATACCCTATGGTTATCTCTAACAAGCAGTCAGATTTTCTACCCTTTTTTGTTACTGCTTAACTAGCTGCACTGGCACTATTGTATCATATAAAATAGTAGAGATTGCCAAGATAGATTAGGGTAGGTAGGAATGTCAATAAAGCTCAGTTTTGAGCATTTAGTTATTTTTTTTTAGTTTTTCTTTTAAAATGGAAAGAAAAATACAAAAACAATAGAAAAGTAGAAAAGAAAGCAGAAATAAAACAAGAAAGGTATAGCCCATACCAAAAAGAAAGGAAAATATGAAAGTGTGCAAGCTCAAATGCCACTAATTTAAGGAGCACTACTTTCCAATCATATAGCCTAATCATGATTGGGTAGATTTCAATTTACTACTGATAGGATAGTGAAAAATATCTTCCAAACTGTTTAAATCTTGGCTTATCAGTATAACAGATTAGGATAGAAGAAAAAAAGGTTCAAACATGCTGAAAATCTAAACCTAGAATCATAGGAAAATATGGCTCTAATTCTCTCAAAACTTGAGCCAAAGAGAAGAAAGAGAATTGGTTCTAACATGCTCAAAACTTGAACCAGCAAAGAAGAAAACAAAATAGCTCTAACAAGATCAAAACCAAAGTTGAAATGAAGAAAAAGAGTGACTCTGAAAAGCTCAAAATCTGAGTCACAGAAGGAAGGAGGGATGCTTTAAATTTCTACAATTTCAAGCCCTCACAATTTTTTTTATATTTTCTGCAAAGTTTCAGTTCATGTGCAACTTGTTTTTATGCCATGGACCCACAGCAAACCAGACAGTCTAATCCTAGTTTGGCTGTGTTTTCAATTTCTGTTTTAGAATATAGAGAATGAAAATCTGTTAGATAGTTTAATCCTGACAGATAGTAGTTAGGTAGAGAAACTTATGAGTTCAACTGCTTAATCTGAACTCATGGAGAAATAAGGGTAGCATTAGATAGGTTTATTTTTATGTTTTCAAAAAAAAATGTTGGAAAAAGAGTTTGCCAGTCCAAGTGCACTCAAAGAAGAAAGCAATGTTAGGATAAATAGTTTGGGGTAGGTAGAAGTGTTGTTCAAATGGATTTCTTGCTGCAGGATAGTGAAAATTTTTCAAATTAAGAATTCTTCCCAATGGAATGGCACTAGTCTGCTAAATCCAGAGATTTCTGAGGTTCTGGACACCTAAAGGGCAAGTTGTCCTCCCCAAGTGGAGCCACTGTTAGCCACCTATAAATTCTGATATGCCAAATGGTGGCTAAATTTGTGTTCAAGCCTTCAAGAGATTTATTTCCTTTGAAAATCCATCATCTTTGAAGTCCTATGATGATTCTTTATCCCTTTAAATTAATCTTCATTGTTGTTTCCATCTTAAAGCCATGTTGATTCACCAAAGAAAGTTGTTCCAAAGGCCACTGAAACTTCCTATTTTCATTATTTCCCTTCATTTTAATAAAGCCTTATTTTCGTCTTTTAACCCTCCATTTAGCCTCTTAAAGCCTTTAATCCCCTTTAAACCCTCAAAGATTAATTTACAGGTTTAAAGACCCTTTCCTTTCCTCTCTACCAAAAGCCAAAAAACCCTCAAAAACCTTCGTTTTTGGCCTAAAAACCCATTTTTACACTAAGGTCTTAAGCCCCTTTCGGCCTTGGCCCTAGCCCCTTTTCCGCACATGACCCAGAGCCATAACCAAGCGCTAGCCCTTATCGCTCATCGCAATCGGAGTTTCCTTTCCCTAACTTTCCCTTTATTTTTCCAATCTTCCGATGCGATGAGCCCCTTCTCCTCCGATCCTCTGATCTAATCTCAACCGTCAAATCCACAAGAACCGACAGCTGAGATTCAATCATGCTTTGCTCGTAGCCCTCCGTCATCACACCTGCCAATTCAAACCTGACCGTTGATCTCTCATACTAATCCGACGGCCAGCACTTAATCGCACATCGCAAACTCAATGACCACGGTGCTTTGGCCTCTTTCCTTTTCTCCGATGCAATGTAATCTCAGCCATTCATTCCACCAGATCCGACAGTTTGCGCCTCATCGCATCCCACCCTTCCATCACATGATCCTCCACCGTCTCGACCTCCAATTTAATCTCCACCGTCAATCTCTCTTCAAATCGGATGGCCCGCGTCGCATCGCTCCATCGCATCGGCAAAACACAAAGGCTTAGTCACTTTTCCTTGTATCCTCTAATGCCGATTCCTGATTTAATCTCAGCCATCGAAACCATAAGAACCGACGGCTAAGATCGTCCTGCGCTCCGTTCATAATCCCTTCATCATCGACCCATCGATAAATATCTGAGCCGTTGATCTCTATCATGATCCAACGACCCTCATTTAACCCACCGATCACCCCCAGGATTTTTCCTTCGTACTCCCGGTCCCACCATCAAACGCCCCATTTCCTCTCATTTTCACCTTTTTCCTATGTATTTTCCCATGCATAAATTTTTACATTTTAACACTAAAAGTCATTTTTCGCGCCTATTCAGTTTAAACCCTGGTTTTCGTGGTGTTGCGTCATGAAATCTTTTCTCCGTCGCATACCCTTTTTACCCCGCAGCTCTTAATCCATCACATTCAACCCGCACCGTTGGATCTGGAGCCTCCAATCCAACAGTCGACAATCCATATCGTGCAACTTTCACTCCTCCTTCCCAGTGCGCTACTTCTGCGTGATAAAAGTGGTTTTAGAAATCCACGTGTCGAACGCTAACACATATCGTGTTCCAAAATATAATACTGCCTCCCCCCCTTTTTGTTGCGTGAAAACCATTCTTGGTTTCCACCATACCGCCTACCCTCCGCAACGCAATTTCGCTTTTAATCTCAGTCGTCGATCTCTGAGATCGAACGGCTTGTTTTATATCACGATATCAAACGCAGCTGTTTCTGATATTCTCCCAAACGACTTCATCAAGTGATCTCCACCGTAGATCATCCTGATCTAATGGTCCAGTAAGCATTTCGAGCAATCAGCAAAAGAAAATCATACACAGAGCGAAAACAGGTTGAAGTACAAATGAACAGAGTAGTTATTAGTGTAGAATGTTGACTGACACTGACATAGCCCATCTCCATGCTCAAAGGCCTGCCAAGTAGTTATTACACCAAGGAGGCTACTACAAACTATCAGAAGCAGTTATTTCGAAGTATGGGAGTCCTCATAGCCCATTCTTCACTTAACTCACACCAAGAAGATAACAGTACCACTCTAGATGGCTTTTCCTCTCAAGGACACCCTGTGGGTGATTTCTGTCATATCAAAATGGTCTCAACAAGCTACAAATTTATTCATCCTGTCTAGAATTTAATGAATGTTTAAGACACAGAATGGGGCATTCAAATTCTTTCTCCTATCTCTAATGTTCATTAAGATTTCCTCACCTACTCTTCCTCATTTTTCTCCTATAAAGACTCTTTGAAGTCTCATTGTAAAAGTTGGCATTTGGTGATTTCTAAAGTAATACATATTGCTGCTTTGAAGAAGCATTGGTGTTCTAAAGGAGTGTGGAGGTATTTGTTTTTCTGTTGATGAAGGAGGCTAGACCATTGGATCCCTGAGCCTGGTTTTAGTGAAGTACTTCTTCTTGTTAATTTTATTTCCTGTTTTCCACTTTGTTCCATCATGCTTTGCTTACAGTAGGATAAAAATTTTAGGTAGAGAAATGTATCTTAGAAGCACCTTTGACCTATTTATCCTTCACTGTTTATATGTTTTCCACTACTGAACATGACAGGGTAGTCTGATAGCTCTCTTGAATATTCAGTTTGTTTTATTTCATAAATGGAAAATTCAGTTATGTTAAAGACTGTTTAGGCGTTCCCTCTTTCTTTACCACTGAATATTGTATCTGAAGTCTCCCTTTAATTATCAATCCTTTAATTATCAATGCTTACAGTTTGACAGAGGAACTTGTTTCAATCATACCCTCTATTCATTATTGTAATTATTGTGTTGAAGGTCCCTATAATTGCAGTCCTAGATTTCTAAGGCGTTCCCTCTTCTTTGAATGCAATTGCATTTTTTTGTTGATTAAGCCTTCAACAGTAAACTCATAGGAGGAAATAGGGCGTTCCCTGAATCCTATAGTTCATTAAGAAGGTTTTTAGTCTGCATTTCTCTTTTTCTTTGAGTGTTACATTAATTGAATCTAAAGCAGTGAGATTACTGGAGGAAATAGGGCATTCCCTTAATCCTTTAAGCCATTGTGGAAGGGTTTAGTTTTCTTTCACTCTTAGTCCTTGATGTTCATCCCATTTCACCTATATTATTCAACAAATCCTTGACCAAGTTAGATTTTCCCTCTGGTTTCCCTTCCTTCTCAGTCAGAACTATTTTGAATGTCACATGACTCCGTTGCCCAATGGCTTCTAGATTCTCATGCTCTATCTATACCACATGAAACACATTTTTCCAACCAAACAAAACAAACAAACCTGCACTTCATAACTAGTCTAAAATCAACTACTAGAACATTCATGACATATCTTTATAAAAACATTGAGAGATCCCTCTTTGAGACTAGGAGGGCTAGATCCTAGAGCTCTAAAGATTGGTTCTAATGTTGCCTTGTCTTTTGGTTAGCCAATCTACCAAAACACAAGACCCCAATAGTATCCATTTTAGGATCATCCCTCACTTCTCCTTACTGCCCATATGAAATATTCAAAGGTGAGGGGGGGAAATATCAAAAACTAAGTTTCAAATGGGGACATACCAATATAAGAGTGGAATATTTTGTTATAATAATGATATATATATATATATATATATATTCATCCTAGGTGTTCGGATGATTTTTATTGTAAACCCTCAAAAGTTGCATGAAAGCCCTGCTGACTACTTTTGTCTGCCCATATATCCATGGATGGAATGTTGTATACCTATTAAGATTTTATAAATTGAGAAATATGGGATATCTATCTAAAATGATGCTCCTTGTTATCCCAAGGTGCACCTAAAAATTTCCAAAGAATAGTTTGATGCTTCTTTTCCAATGATGGACGTTTTATAGGGCATAAAAACACACACCTTTTATCCTCTCAACTACCATGAATAGGTAGTCATGTCCCTTCCCCATTGTTGGTAAACCTCCCACAAATTCCATGGAAATGGTTTCCCAAGGACAAGTGGGTATAGGTAAGGGATGATATAGACCTTGCTTCCTATTAGTAGGCTTGTTGGTACAACAAATCATGCATCCTCTTATGAATATAACTACATGTTCTTGCAGTTTAGAGCAGCACACGGCTTGCACAATTTGGCCACTCTTTTCCCTAGACCAAAGTGCCCTACAACCTTGGAGATTTGATCCTCTCTAATTAATTGTAGAACCTCACCTTTTAGGAACACATAACATATGAAACTTGTAGAGTAGCCCATCTTGGAGATCGTAGTTAAGTGTGTTGTCACCACTGTGTAGGTGACTCTGGCTCTGTAATTGTTGAAACACCTCCTTGAAGTCCTCATCCTTTGAATATTCCTCTCTGTATGCATCAAGGGTTAATGGATCCATGTGCATCGAAGTTCCTGAAGTTGTGATCTTTGCCATGGGTTTCCTTGAAGGCATGTCAACAAACTTGTTTTTGTTGAGATTCAATAAGAAGATTCTAGTGAAAATTATGCACCTACACTAGGATGGAGCCTCAGTCTATTTTTAGGTGGTGGTCTATTTTTAGATGCATGAGAAAATTCTATTTATAGATGATGAGAAAATTCTATTTATAGATGTATGTGTGAGTTCTATTTATATATCGCATGTCTATTTATAGATTCATGTCGACTATTATTATCCCTTAATAATAGTTGGACAGTAAACAATAATCTATTCTCAATGAGCACTTGGAAATAGTTAACTGAAGTGGAAAATCATCTAGCTATAGTAAATTCGAGTTCAAAGGTTGGTTGGTGGGACATGCAAGTGGACTTAGTTGTAACTGAGTGATTCAAAGTTGTAACAGAGTTGGATGTGTAGTTATCTGAGTTGTAAAGTAGTTTAACTCAATTAAGTGAGTTAAACACAGTTGTGCTAGTTGTAACTGAAGATACACTAGTGAAAGATCAGGGAATTAATTATTTAATTACTTCAAAATCAGTGGTCTCACATGAAACTGAATATTTACTATTGTTAACTACATGCATGTTAGATCCTGTGGAGACCCAGTTGAGATGTAGGTGAAAGGGAGAGTTTGACTATCAGTTGTGACATTAGTGGGTCCACTCATGTAACCACACACACATTTGATGTGCCTATGAGGATTGCGCAGTCAAGGAAAGAAATATTCCATTCATTCAGGGATTTCTATCAGCTGGGATTGCGCAGTGGAGGTAGGTTGTCTGGAGGTAGTAAATTGGCACATGAATTTGCCAATTTTTGTATGATAGTGTGAGACGATTGTATATTATACTGAGAGCTCTTGGATTAGATTTTTGTATGAGATTGTTTCATGATCCATGATATATACATAATATATGATAGTGTTGTTTTTAGCTTTATGCTTTCCTGGTAAAAACATTATGCGTTATGTGTGATTGATCTTTCTTCTTGATATTGCAATTGGTGATCGTGTTTTAAATCCCGCAAAGATTTTTGTAGAAGCGATTATGTATTTAATAGTGGCATATAATTTTTAGATCATGAGAATCCAAGAAATACATAATTTGAATTAAAAATTCTACATGGTATCAGAGCACAGAATATTGCAATGTTGAAACAGGAGCTAAGTTTGTTGGTGGAAAGAATTCGAATTTGCAGAAATATTTTCTTGGTGCTACAGTTGAGTAAACATCGAAATGGATTTCAATGGCTTGCGGCTAGAGTATGCACTCGAGGGCAGATCAAACTACATTTCTTGGAAGGACAGGATGGAGGCAATGCGTGAATATAATGGCTTGAAGGAGTTCATTGACAATGATGTTCCTAATCCCACTTTGATAGATGTTGCATTACTTGATGCATGGCAAAAGAAAGTGGCAAGGGCGAGAAGGATTCTGTTGGAAGGTGTATGATATCACATTGTCTCAAGCCTTCATGGGAAAGCCACACCATATGCTATGTGGAAGGCTTTGACATATCTTTTCCAAAGAATCAGCGACCATAGGAAATTGGCTCTCAAAGATAAACTCGCGAAGACCAAGATGGAAAAGGGCGACAACATTCCAAAGTTTCTCAGGAATTTTGTCCAATGTTGGGATGAACTGGGGAGTGTGGGAATCATTTTTGCTGATGATGATTTGGTGAGCTTGGCTCTCTTGGGACTTCCTAAGAGTTGGCATAGTTATGAAGACTCTGTCAATGGACGGGAAAAACTGTCAGATTGGGAACGACTGTGGTCGGATCTAGTGCAAGAGGAGTTCAAGTGAAACACCAGACATGGCTCTTCATCAAAGCATGATGATGAAGAGGATTGTGCTTTGGCTGCCAAGGCAAGGAAGGGGAAAGGGAATAAATTCCATTCAAAATCTGAGTCTAAAGGCAAGAAGCTGGATTTTTCAAAGGTGATGTGTTTTCACTGTCACGAACATGGGCATCTCGCTACTAACTGTCTGTAGAAGAAGAAGAACAAGAAGGTTTCTGGAGCTGCAACTAATGAGGCCCTTGCCTCGAAATTTGAACTTGAATTCTCTTTGATCACATGCATGGTGTCAAGTGCATTGGGATCGGTGTGTTATTTGGATAGTGACGCTTCCTTCCACATGACGGGAGATAAGGAGCTTTTCAGTGACTTGGAGGAGAAAGATCTCCAAATGCATATAGATATGGGTGATGATGGATGATACAGTGCGATCGAAATTGGTACCATTACCTTTGAGAGGGAGTCAGGTAAACCATTTCAATTGAAATATGTTATGCATGTTCCAGGTCTGAAGAAAAACTTGGTCTCAGTCGCAATGTTGGAGGACAGAGGCTATGACATTGTTTTCAGCGATGGAAAAGCATTCTTGCGACATAAAATAATGGGTCAAGCCAAGAGGATAGGGATTCAAGTTAAGAATCTCTACAAACTAGAGGTAGATGGTTGCACTGCCATGATGGGCAAGGCATAAAAAGTGGTGAGTTAGGATAAGGGTGAACTATGGCATTGGTGATTGGGCCATCTTCATCATGGAACCTTGAAAGTCATGTAGCAAATATCTACTGGACTTCCAATGGGAACACTTGCCCAGTTAGATCAGTGCAAGGGTTGCACCATGGGCAATTATGTAAAGTCCACCTTTCATGAAAAGGAGAATCGTGCTTCGTTGATCCTGGAGAGAGTTCACACAAACGTGTGTGAACCATTCTCGGTTGCTTCAACAACAAAACATAAGTATTATGTTATTTTTTTATTGAATTTTATCGTAAATGATGGATATTATTTACAAAAGAAGGATTAAACATTCTCAAATTTATGTGAGTTTAAGTCATTTCCAAGAAGGAATTTGAATAGAACTCATAGCGCCTCATAACCCATAGAAAAATGGGGTCATGGAGAGGAAGAACAGAATGATCGCGGGTGCAGCATGAGCGATGTTGCATGATCAGGGCCTACCAATGAATTTGTGGGCGGAAGCATGCAACACTGCGGTTTATGTGCAAAAACGTTGTCCTCATAGATTACTTGGCATGAGTACACCTGAAGAAGCTTTCACTAGTAAGAAAATAGATGTTTCTCACTTTAATATTTTTGGCTCATCTGTTTATGTGCATGTGACCAAGAACGCCAGGAAGAAGCTGGAGCCAACTGTTGAAGTTGGGATATTTTTGGGGTACACAAAAACACCACATAGTTATCGTGTGTATTTTCCTAACAGTAAGATGATTGTTATGCGATGAGATATAAAATTCAATGAGGGGAAATCCATGCGGTTGTCACTTAGGAGGGAGTTGGAATTGCATGCGGAGGAGGAACTGTTGGTTTCCAAAGATGAGTCTCTAGATGTGGGTCAGCCATAGGAGGATGTTCATGGAGTGGAGGATTCCACTCACGCAGAGCCAAACATCAGAACTGGCAGAAGGCGTACCACAGAACCTAATAGGCTGATACTTGATGCTGCACAGAATGTAGGAGCCCCTACTTCACAGCGCAGACAAAGACAATCTCTTGAACAGCTTACTAGATACATGGCTCTCATGATAAAATGTATTGTGACTAAGCCATATTCCTTTCAGGAAGCAGTGCAGGAGCCCACATGGGTAGATGCAATGGTGGAGGAGTATGACTCCATTGTCAGAAACAGTGCTTGGGAAATTGTTCCAAGGTCGGTTGTTAAATCAGTGGTAGGTTCGAGATGGATCTACAAGATAAAGAAAGTTGTTGATTGGAGTGTTGAGAAATACAAGGCCATATTTGTGGCATGGGGATTCTCACAGATCGAGTGGATTGATTATGAAGAAACCTTTTCACCTGTCGCAAGGTATTCTTCCATAAGGACCATCCTTGCTCTCTCAACGCATATGGGTTGGCACATTCATCAGATGGATGTGAAGACTGTGTTTCTCAATGGGATCATTGAGGAAAAGGTGTACATAGAGCAGCCTGAAGGATTTGAGATCTTTAGCAGCGAGTCGCATGTGTGCCGACTCAAAAGAGTGTTGTATGGGCTGAAGCAAGCACCCCGTGCTTGGTACACTCAGATAGACAACTATTTTATTGGACTTGGCTTCACCAAAAGCGAGTCAGATGCAAAACTATGCCAAATTGTGGTGGAGGGTAAGATTTTAATCATTTTTCTTTATGTTGATGATTTAATACTGACTGGTGATGAGAAATTGATACACTCATGCAAGGAGGACCTTGCAAAGGAGTTCGAGATAAAGGATATGGTCCTCCTTCATTATTTCCTTGGATTGGAAATATGGCAGCGATATGGTGAACTTTTTGTGTATCAAGGAAATTATGCAAAGGATATACTAGGTAAGTTTCACATGGAGGGTTGCAAACCCATGGATACTCCTCTTCCAAGAAATTGGAGGAAAGAGGATGCTACATATGGAGAGGTAGTGGATGCTACTGTCTATCGATAGTTAGTGGGTTCGCTAATGTATTTAGTTAACACGAGACCGAACATATGCTATGCAGTTAACTAGCTAAGTCAAGCAATGGTTAAGCCTACCAAGCTATTTTTGAAGGATGAGGTGAAGTTGCATGGCTTCATGGATGTAGATTGGGCAGGCATCCCAATAGATAGAAAGAGCACATCAAGGGGGATCTTTAGTATCGGATCTATAGTTGTTTCTTGGTATAGCAGGAAGCAGAGATCCGTGGCACTCATTTAGATCCAACAGTGATTCATTTTGATAATTAGAGTTACATTAAACTCTCGATCAATCCTGTGTTTCATGATTGATCTAAGCATATAGATATCTGGTATCATCATACTAGAGATTGTGTGCAAAGGAAGATCATGTTGCTTCAGTACAATCCTACGGAAGATCAAGATGCAGACATTCTGACGAAGGCGCTCACCGGGAGCAAATTCGAATACCATAGAGACAGGATCAGGGTGAAGGATAATCCCTTTCTCATTGAGAGGGAGTGTTGAGATTCAACAAGAAGATCTTGGTGAAAATTATGCACCTACACTAGGATGGAGCCGCATGCTATTTTTAGGTGGTGATCTATTTTTAGATGCATGAGAAAATTCTATTTATAGATGATGTTTATTTATATATGATGAGAAAATTCTATTTATAGATGATTTTATATTAATAGATGTATGTGCGAGTTCTATTTATATATAGCATGTCTATTTATAGATGCATGTTGACTATTATTATCCCTTAATAATAGTTGGACAATAAACAATAATCTATTCTCAATGAGAAATTGGAAATAGTTAACTGAAGTGGCAAATATCAGTTAGCTATAGGAAATTTGAGTTCAAAAGTTGGTTGGTGGGACATGCAAGTGTACTTAGTTGTAACTGGGTGATTCGAAGTTGTAACAGAGTTGGATGTGTAGTTATGTGAGTTGTAGAGTAGGTTAACTCAGTTAAGTGAGTTAAACTCAATTGTGCTGGTTGTAACTGAAGATACACTAGTGAGATATCAGTGAATTAATTATTTAATTAATTCACAATCAGTGGTCTCACATGCAATTGAAGATTTACTACTATTAACTACATGCATGTCAGATCCAGTGGAGACCTAGTTGAGATGTAGGTGAAAGGGACAGTTTGACTATCAGTTGTGACATTAGTGGTTGCACTCATGAAACCACACACACATTGGTTGTGCCCATGAGGATTGCACAGTCAAGGCAAGCAGGATTCCATTCATTCAGGGATTGCTATCAGCTGGGATTGTGCAGTGGAGGTAGGCTATCTGGAGGCAGTAAATTGGCACATGAATTTGCCAATTTTTGTATGATAGTGTGAGACGATTATATATTGTACTAAGAGCTCTTGGATTAGAGTTTTGTATGATATTGTTTCATGATCCATGATATATACATAATATATGATAGTTGGGATTTTAGCTTATGCTTTCCTGGTAAAAACATATGTGTTAAGTGTGATTGATCTTTCTTCTTGATATTGCAATTGGCGATCGTGTTTTAAATTCCGCAAATATTTTTGTAGAAGTTATTTTGTATTTAACAGTGGCATATAATTTTTAGATCAGGAGAATCCATGCAATACATAATTCGTATCAAAATTTCTACATTTTTTTCTTCCCTTCTTATACTTAATACCTAATTAAACTATTGTAGAAACCCCATCCACTTTTAATGCCTAGTCTGCTACAACTCACTTTGGCATTGAAGGTATTATAGTCATTGGTGATCCGTGTGAATTATTATTTCCTTTCCCATAAGATGGTGTTTCCATTTCTTCATAGCCTGCACTAGGGCATAGATTTCCTTGTCATTGGTAGGGTATTTGAGAACTTTCCTATGAAATACTTCAAAATGGTTGCATACAAGCCTTCCTACCTGCATCAAGACAACTCTCATAGCATACCCACTCACATTTATCTCCATTTCAAAGGGTTATTGAAAGTTCGTTATTTCCCAAATCGGTGCTTTACTGATCTACTTCTTTAACTCCTAAAAGGCACTTTTTTTAGTCTTTCCCCATAGGAAACTCTTAAACTTGTTGTTATGGTGTGAAATGATGCTACTACTATTAAAAACGAGGCTATGAATTTCCTTAGGTATTGTGCTACCCGAATGAAATTCCTATCCTCATATTCATTAGTGCACACCAACCAATTAGTGATGGCCTCCATATTGGCATGATCTATCTGATGAAATATCCCTATAATTTACATACACGTTGGAATTTACGATTCTTTTTGGAATATTATTATTATCTACCATGTTTAACAAATCAATAATTCATTAGGTTTCAAACAATTTTGAACTTAAATTATGTTCCATTATCAACCTTCCATGCAACAGAATAAAAAAAGAAGGAATTTGGTTATTTGTATGTCACACATAAAATATTGTTATTAATTACCATGATTAAGGTTTAACGAAAATAGTTTTTTTCCACAGAAAAAAATCGAACCATCTATTAATCATAGAAAGTTACATATTATATGCATAATGCATTCCAAAAACTGTGTTTCCCCCTTGTTGAGAGAGAGATAGAGTTACAGCTGAAGTGAATAGAGAAAGCATATTCACCTAACAGCCTAATCTAGATAAGAGTGTGTTCTCATCATCTTTTTTCCTCCTCCCAGGCTTTCTTTTAGGAAAAACACCCGAAATAGAGGAGAGAAAAGATAGAGTTTGTTTGAAGTTTCAGAACTCCAAAAAACAAAAATTGGGTAGTAGACACTGATCCGGTTTTTCTGAGTGTATCATAACATATAAAGGAATTCGAACCCCTGAGCCTCCTCAGTGAGGAAAACAGCCCAGAGTCGAAATTAGAGATTGAAAGTTTCATCAAAAATTTACAAAAAGTTTGTTTAGCAGTTTAAAACAAAAAAGACAACAGTAACAGAAAAGAGATCCTCAGGCAAAGACAGGCTGGTCGATATCTCGAACCAACCCATCTTCCACCTCAACAGCTATCCATTGTCCCATATCCTACCCAGCGCCTTCTTTAGAAAGTTGTTTAGCATCATGATTATGTTCCCTGTAAATGTGGAAAACAGATATCTCATTAAAAAATCATTTTAGACGGGATATCTTATTTAGTAAAGGAAGAAAAATATAGTTTTGGCATCGTTGTGTCCCATTGAACCACTTGAAAATATTTAAAGAGTCCCTGAAGATCTGAAACTCTCTCATTCTCAAGAAGGAGAGCCAGCATAGAAGAGAGTGTAATGATTTTAATTCTGCATAATTATTGGTCCCCTGTCCAAGACCAATCGAGGCTTTGAGTATTTTTCTAGTAGGAACATGTATAACCAGACCCGCTCCACATCTATTTTTTGGATCCGAGGCCCCATCAAAGTATGCCCATGGGATGTCCCCCCTGATAATTTCCTACTGAATCACTCAAGGTTGCTGAGGTACAGAGGGGATTGGAATGTGATCGTAAATGGATACACCTTCCACCGCCAGCTTGCTGATCGGAAAGTTTGAGTCTTTAAAAATAACATGAATCCTTGCAATCCAAGTTCCCCATGTGATCATCAAGGGGATAGAACGAACCCTGTCATTTGGAGCTTCCTGCCACCGTCTTTTCCAAGCTTCCCTCACCTCCTGTCCTTCCCATCGCTAGGGAATTTTAAGGAGCCTCAAATATTCGTTCCAAAGACTGATGTTGTAGGGACAAGTGAGGAAAAAATGTTGTACCAATTCCAAAATATCTCTGCAAAGAGAGCACCATCCAGGACCGATATTTCCCCTACATTGAAAAAATTCCCAAGTAGGGACTTTATTCTGAAGAATGCACCAGAAGAACAATCTTGACTTTGCTGTCCCTTTCAACTCCCAAAGTGGTTTGAACCACCACTCCGGCTCCCCCTAGCCCTTCTGGGACATGAGCCAATTATAACCAAATTTGGGTGTGTACATCCCAGACAGGGAATGTACCCATTTGAGCTCATCGCTTTTATCCTGAATCCTGATGTTGGAATTCTAGAGGTTCGAGATGTAGCCCTCCCATTCCCCCAGCCATATTTCCTCCAGTAGCATATCATCCCCTTTCAACCACTCTTGCCTCCACATAGTTGAGCTTTCTTGATCTGATATTTGATTAAGGGTGGTACAACCTCTATGATTCAGTAGCTCCATTAAGTCTCTAGATAAATCATATCTCCCATAACATCCCACCCAAGGGTCTCGACCCAGCCTAACTTGGGCACCATCCCCCACATGCCAAGCGAGACCCTACTCTATTACCTTAACAGATGCTATGGTTTCCTTCCATACTACTGAGGAATTTTTTGTAGTTTTTTTAGGCAGTCTCAACCATTCCAGGATTGGCATTGGATCGATATATTTCCTTTTTGTTACAGAGGTCCAAAGGTTATCCTCAGTGATCAGTCTCCATGCAATTTTAGCTACTAGAGATTTCGAAAAGGAAAAAATTTCTTTGATGCCCCATCCTCCCCATCCTTTTGGCCTGACTATTTTCTCCCAAGCCACCCAGGGAGTCACGTGTTCCACCTTTGATCCTGCCCACAATAATCTATTGCAAATTTTATTAATAGAGGCCAAAATACTTTTTGGGACCCATATAAGGCTAGCCCAATAAACTAGGATGGCCATTGCCACAGATTTTATCAGTACTAGTCTTCCAGCTCTTGACAACCATTTGAAACTCTAGTGTTTCATTCTAGCCTCTATCTTTGCAATAATCCATTTCCAATCCTGGATAAGATAAGAGTCTGGTTGAAGGAAAAACCCCAAGTACTTGAAAATGTCTTAGAGAGGTTTGACTTCAAAATGTAGAACTACTTCGATTCTACCTATTTCCTCCCTAGAGAGACTAGACGTTGTCATGGACGACTTTTGGAAATTTATGCAAAGACCCGTGGCTTTCAGGAAAAGGTCCAGGACCTCCTTTAAACAGTGGCAATCCTCCAAGCTATCGTTACTGAATAGAAAAATGTCATCAATGAACAGAAAATGAGTCACAAATAAATTGACCACCACTTCTATGCCTATGAGGTCCCCTTGTCTCTTTTCTGCATGGATCATCAAACTCAGACCTTCTGCTTCCAATAAAAAGATGAGAGGGGAGAGAGGGCAACCTTGATGGAGGCCCCTTTAGGGATTAAAAAAATTTGTTGTTGCTCCATTTATCAAGATTTCTATACAAGATGTTGAGATGCATCCCATAACCCATCGTATGAATTCAAAGATGAAGCCCAGGTGTGTCATCAGGAGCCTCAAGTACACCTAGCTTAGTCTATCATAAGCCTTTGACAAGTCGATTTTAACAATAGCTCCTTGTTTCCTGCTTTTTTTAAGGCTATGAAGAGTTTCTTGGGCTACCCCAACAGCTTCATGGATTTGACTTCCGTCCAAGAATCCAAATTGTTCCAGTGAAATGTTTTTAGAGAGGAAAGGTTTTAGGTGAGAGGCTATCACTTTAGCTATTATCTTATAGATACAAGTGCATAAAGAAATGGGCGAAAGTCATCAAAAGAAACAGGATGTTATTTTTTAGGAATGAGGGCTAAGAATGTTGCATTAAAAGGCTGGTAGATGGTACTTGTACAACGAGACTCCTCCACCACCTCTACTATATCCTCCCCTAATAATTCAAAAAAATGTTGAAATAATTCTACCGTCCATCCATTAGGGTCGGGGCTTTTATCCTTCTGCATTGATTTAAGGATATCCTCCACTTCCTCTTTTGAAACCGATTCCATGATGCTATTGTTGCCTTCCTCATCTATATAGCTTGGGAAAAACTATACCACCCTGATAACTTTAGCTATAGAAGCTTCCACTGGAGCTCTTAAGAGAGATTTAAAGTGATTAAGGCCGACAGATGAGAGATCCTCAAAAGATTGCGCCAAACCACCATTGTTTGTCTGAAACTCCCAGATTGTATTGATGTTTTTCCTACCTTTTGCATAGTTCTGAAAAAACTTGGTGTTTTCATCTCCATCTTGGAGCCAGATGGCCCTACATTTTAGATGCCAGCTTTCCTCTCTTTCCAATAAAATTTTATTTTTAACGGTTTCCAATTCCCTTATTTTGTTCCTTAAATCCAAATTGGAATATCTTGCTCCTTCCAGCTTTTCAAGAAAATCCAATTCCTCATTGAATTTTCTTAATTCCTCCTCCTCCTTTAGTTTCTCGGTATTCGCCCAATCCTTGGTTGCTTTCTTCATGTGCTTCATATTTTCCGTAAAAAGCTTACTCCTGCTTTCAGTATCCCCTATTCTATCCTTTCTCCATGTGGCATGGAACAGGGAGTTAAAAGACTCGTCTTTAAGCTAGGAGGATTTAAATTTAAATGGCATGCCAGGTTTTTTCAAAACTCCTTTAATCTCAAGAAAAATTGGAAGGTGGTCAGATAAACCCCCTTCCCCAACCTAGTTCCTGAAAATAGAGGATCTTTCCACCAGATCCTCACAGAGTAGAAATCTATCCAAATTTTTTGCCACCCAGGCATCTCCCACTCTTCTATTCCTCCAAGTAGGTCTTGGTTTGATTAAGTTTACGTCCACCAGATGAGAAAGTGCCAAATTATTAGAAAAAAACTTTGTAATCTAGTTTTCCCTCGCCAAGGGACCCCGTGATTCTGATGACCCTAGAGAGAAATTTAGGTCCCCTCCCACAATGAGATTAGGGTTTTTAAGGCAATATTTGGCAAAAAGGAAGTTCCAGAACTTCTCTCTCTCCAAACAAGGCCCATAAACATTAAGGATCAGGAGGGGGTGACAAAGCTTGTTTGAGTACAATTCCATCGCCAGAGAGTTTTCAAAACCCCAAGAAGACAACTCCTTAATTCTTCCTGTGTTGAAACCCATCGCCAAACCCCCTGATCTTCCATGAGCATCCAAGGCCTGAAACACCCAGCCCGGGAACATCCTTGAGAGGATTCCTTTTACTTCCTCCCCCTACCCCAAAGTTTCTTAGATCAGCATCACATCTGGATTTTGAGCTTTTACCAGCTCTCTTAGCGCTAGTTTTTTAGGCTGACTAGCTAAACCCCTACTATTGTAAGATAGAATAATCATCAGGAACCCTGGGGGGGTGTCTACGCTGCTCTAAGCACCCCAGATAGGGACCTCTGCCTACCGTCTGCAATGTCAATTTTTGCTTTTAACTGGACCTTGGAAAGATTGGATTTCCTTTCTCTCACCTTCCTAAGCCCAATCGTGACAGGATCAGACTCCAACCCTCCAATAGAAATTCCTTTCCAGGATCTATTAGTAAGAGTTCTGAGATTGTATGGAGGTACCTCAGGAATACTAGCCAGGGATGGGACAAGGTCAGACACAGCAATTGGGGGAGAGGCTATAGGAAGGGATGGAAGGGAGGTAATGATACTATAAATGGATTCCAAAATGACATGCATATTCATATGTTCCATATGGTGCGGCCTGGAGGGACCAACCTCAGATATATCCAAAATATAAGTACAAAAGGATGAGCATAAGGAGGGATTAGAGATAAAAGGCATACCCGCTTGAGTCGCATCAACTGTCCCAGTGTCAGATCGGGGTGTCTGGGAGTACTCCAGAACAGGATCTGTTGCATACTGATTTTGATGATTCGCCAATTGCGTCGGAGACAAGGGATCCTCCTTTTCAACGCCTGAGCCCTCTACCCCATCCATCATGGCCACCTCCTGTATCCTAGGCTCTTCTACTCTGTCTGATGGAATTGTCTCCCTAAACAACGTTTTCTGCTTTCTTCTACGACAATGCCTAAGGGGGCAGTCCTTAGCAAGGTGACCATATTTGTGGCACCTGTGACAGTGAAAAGGAAGATGCTCATAGTCCAATGTATAAAGATACTCAAAATGCCTGCACTTCAAGCTCATTGCATCAGCTAGAACTTCTCTAGGATTAAGGTTTACAAGAATTCTCACCACACTCAGATCTCTTGTTTGATGGAAAGACATATCTACCTCTAAGAATTGACCAAGGGTATTCCCAATGGATCGGAAAGCTGAATCTATCCAGAAAGGCAAGGGGAGGCCCGACAATTTTACCCATACAGGTGACTCTGCCATTTTTTCTTTCTGAGCTTCGAACATCGGGGTCCATCTCCTGAACAGAACCGGTCTCTTCCCAAAGCACCAATTTCTTTCAAAAACCCAATCCAAATGTTCTTTTTGCTCAAATTTGATGCTGAACCAACCCCTGTCTAGGCCTTTGATTTCCAATGGGTTTTGAGGGGCTTCTTTCCATTCTGAGATGGTCCATTCGATGATGTATTCTACCAAGAAATTTCTTCCTCGGACTCTGCCAACAAGAATAGTCTCAGTTTCCTCCATAACTTCGTCTATACGGATGTCTACTCCAAGAACACAATAGGGATGATCTTCTTTCCTCCTAATGGCCTTATTCTTCTTTCTTTTCGAACCCACAGCCTCCTTTCTTCCTCCTTCCTCTCCTTCCACCGAATTTCAGGTGCATCTGGGGCTTCTTCGATAAGCGACCTTGGTCGCCCTCCTTCAGTTGCTTTGACTCCTTCCCTGTTCAAGCTCCTTTCCATTTCTTGTCTTGATTCAGGGCCTTTTTCATCCTCTTGACTGTCTTCTTGAAGGATATCTACTAGTCTTACAGATTCTCCTTATTCTGCACAAATTGTAGAAACCCTATTTTTCCTTCTGAGGGACTGGGACAAGTTCCGAGCAAATCGGGGCAGAAAATCTCCCAGATCCGGTTCCAGACTAGCTTCTTCTTTTCCTTGAGGGATTAGAAGGTTTTCCAAAAAATTAAAACCCTGTCTCAGAGTAGGGTTTCGATACAGAGGGGATACACCCTTACCACGACCTCTACCTAGATCTGGGTCTTTTTTCATTTCTTCCCCAAGTGCTTTCAGACCCACTGAACCCTACAAACCGTAACTCGCAACAATATCTTCTAAACCTCCTGTGTATGACGGAATAAAATAAATACCTGGCCCCGACGAAATTTGTGAAGATTGTAGATCTCACTGTTGAAAACCACCACCAAATCATTCCAGAGGGTTCACTGACTGTGCAAATCCTTTTGTGCCCTCGGCCTTCCACGTCCCAATAAAAGTACTCTGCAATGTTTCTTCTAACAGAGCTTCTCCATTAGAAAACCCGCGAAATCCTCCCTCATCACTGAACCTCTATTCTGTCTATGCAGAAATCGGAAATAAACGGTCCAAGTTCTTCTTAGATACCTCATTACCCTAGCAGGTGAGCAGGTCTTCAGGCACTGGCTCAACTTCCACATATTCACTATCGAAACCCATAGCTATAACAGGCTTTTCGACTTAAACTGGCTCCACGACAGTGAAAACCCCGTGCCTGTTCAGAAACCCTAAGACCTAAACACTGTCTCGCTAAAAAAATCAAATTTGTGCTGCTAACCTCCATCTTGAACCCGATTAGGATGAAACGGTCCCTAGGTGTCCCGTAATCCCCGTGGCCTTCAGAAATGCGCGCAGGTGGTCACTGAGCTTTGACAGGGCAGTATGCATGTCACGTCCCACTCCTGCATGCGTGAGAGTTCTAATTGCTGGATCTAGCTTGCAGCTTCCTAGGGTTTTTTCCATTTTTCCTCCTCTGACCCCATAAATTCACTTGATCCTATATCAGCTTTGGCTTTCAATCAATGAAAATAGTTTAAATCAGGAACCGTTGTGAATTCGTTCGTAACTATCTGTGAAGTTATATTTCTCTCAGGGCAAAAAAAGGAAGTTTCACATATGGTGCATAGAGGAGGTGGCTATGGTTTGAAATTGGTTAATATTTATGCAGGGCGAGGCTTGGCCCTTTTTATATACAAGGTTGACACAGTTACGTTCTTTTATTTTATCTTAAATTAAGTAATCTCATACTTAGAAGTTGGAGTAGAAGGAAAAGTGATCTTCGTGTGTCCATGATAGGATAAGAGACACTCAAAATTCAGAATGTGAGAAGGAGAAGTGATGGACACAAAATTCCTTTGGAGACGATGTCAGGAAGAAGGCTTATATTAATTCTACATCATGACAAATAGCTAGCATCATTAAATATGCCATTAGTTGGAAAGTGTTGTAGTAGAGAACACACTTGCAAGGGTTGGAGGCGCAACATTTACTTATGGTCTTGCTATACCCATATCTCCTTGGATTAGAATTTTTGGTCTCAAGTGAGTATATTTTTCTCTCAGAAGTACACTTTGGGAGGTTCTCTTGCATAACTTGTTATTTATTTTTGGTGTTTCCTTCTCTTGTTATATTTTTCACACTTATTATTTCCTTTTGGTGTTGCTTATTTAAATCCTATCTGTATGTATGGCTTTGAACATCTATGAATTGTTGTGTTGAGGTTGGTCTTAATATTTATTCCTTGATTACTGAGATAAGGCCATGAATAAATTTTTCCTCTCGAATGTTTCCATTGACATTGGGGTAATAGGTAGATGGAGAAAGAGCTCATGTCAAGTGACATGCAATTTTTTTTTTATCTTTGTTGATTTTATTTAAAAGGAATGTGCATTTGTATTACTTGAAAAAGAATATATGTTAAGGTATGTGTATGTATATTACTGTTCTTGAAAATATTTAAAGGGTATTTCATATAAATTATAAGTAACAAAACCATTTTTGAAATAAAATTGCATGGTAAAATAAATAAATCATATTACTTTCTTGAAAGAAAATTTCCTGGTAAAAGATAAAGAAATCATATTACATTCTTGAAAAAAATTACATAGGAAAATATAAAGAAATCATACCATTTAATTGAAAATATTGCAGGGGATTGTGTGTGAATGATAGGAATTCCATATTGTATATTTATTGAACCAAAATATCATGTATATGCATGCATAAATATTATCTAGTGAGTTAGTTTCATTTGGGAAAAGAAGCATAAGTTTGCATGCAAAGAAATAGTTGTTGTGCATTTTATTTTTTGGAAAAGAAAAATATAAGTTTGCATGTAAGAGAAATAGCTACTATGTTGAGTTCTTGGAAAGAATGCATGAAACCATGCATACAAGAAGATAAAGAATCCATAAAAAAATAAATGCATGTAAAATTTGTTTATGGAAGGACAAAGGAACTAAGTTATTTCATTTAAAAGATTTTTGCATGATGCCTATGCATTGGATTTCTAAATAGAAACATTATACTCTTAAATAGAATATGTGCTTATGTGCATAGGAATAGTATTTATTATATTTGATCTACTGGAAATGAATATGTGAATTTACATGCATGGAAGTTCAAGTCATGTGGAAAGTGATAAGTAACTTCCTTGAGAAAGATTTGACATAAAGCTTTTGTATAAAAGATAATTGTTTGTTTGTATAAAAGATAATTGTTTGTGTTATTTGAGAAGGATTTTTTATTTAAGCTATTTTTATAGGAAATGTTGCATATGTATCAGATGTGTGAAATGATAGAAAAAGGTTTTGTATTGCAGACATAATAGCTAGTGAGTTAGCTATTTTTTTGGAAAATTAATAATTAGTGTGTTAGATTCCTTGGAAAATAAATATATATTTGTATGAAAAAAAATAGTGTTGTGTTAGAACTCCTAAAAAAAGAATAGAAGAGAAAACATGTCCTTGCATGCATTATTGTATTAGATTCTTGGAAACGAGAAATTGCAATCACATTGCTCTGTTATGTTAAGCTTCCTTTTGGAAGATTCCTTAGTGAAACATATGCACTTTCATGCATAGAAAATAATAATCTTGGTATTATATTTCTTAAGGAAATAAAGTTGCAATCACATAATATTTACTGTGTTAGCCTTCTTTTGGGAAAAAAAGAATATGCATTTGCACACATAAGGGGATTAACTATGGTATTAACTTTCTTTTGGTAGAAGATTATGTGTAGTTATTGGGTAAGGGGAAAATGTTTTCATGCATAAAAGAATGGATCTTATGCATTTGATCCCTTGGAAAAGAAATGTTTTTTTTCTAGGGATACTTTGAAGGATCGAAATATATTTTAAAGTTTAGAAACTTTGGCGAATCTCACTAATGTATAAGATGCGATCTATTAAATGTTTGTTGATATATTTGTACAAATATTTTAATTTCTAATGATTTTATATGAAGACTCTATATATTTTATTGATTTTTAGGGTAAAATATTTTTATACTATAAAATTTGGGCGAATCATTTTTAGAAAAAAATGAAATTTGGCGATTTTTTTTTTGGAAAAATAATGGAAATTTAGTCCATATGCTAATATTAGCCCCTAAAATTTTCCATGAATTTTCCATGCAATATTTAGTTAGATTCCTTTTGAAGAAAATATATGTTTCACATGAAAGAAGAATAAGCTATCATGTTATTTTTTATTGGAAAGTTCAGGTATTTGCATTCAATAAATTATAACTATTATGCGGCTTTGTTTGAAATAGAGATTGTATTTTAAAGTATAATAGTCATTATCAATGGGTATCATGTGGAAAAGATGTTTTTTGAAAAAGGACATGCATTCACATGCATAAGAATAGAATATATTGCATTAATTCTTTTGGTAAAGAAATCATATTAATAGTATGCACACAGAAAATAGCTTGAGGGGATAGTTGTTTTTCAATAAAGGTATACAATGGTATGTGCAAGGTCATAGCTAATATGCTAGTTTCCTCGGAAAGAATAAGGAAAAGTGTAATGGTTTTTCTTTGGAGAAGAATGTTGACTCATGTGTGCAGTAAATAACAATTAAAGTGGCATTTATCTATAAATTTTCTTGAAAGCTATATGCTTTTTATTAATGCATTTGCAATGATGTTAAAGAAGGCATGACATGATATTTTTTTATATTTTATGTATGCACATAGATATATTTTGAAGCATCACTAATAAATATTTATTAGTGGTTGATTAATATTTTAAGTAATCGTGATATCAGAGTTTGTTGATGAAAACAATGGTAGGGAAGGATGGTGACATATGCCAAGAAAAGACTAGGTTTAACATTGTGACTGGTAAAAGATCCATGCATATTGAGGAATGTTGGTTGCAAGACGATCCATTGATGGGAATAACCAAACTATAAAGACATAAAGATTGAGGATTTGTGGGTAAATGATATCATGATGATTCTAATAGCTTCTAGCTAGATAAGTTGTTTTTAAATGATATCATGATGATTGTAATAGCTTCTAGCTAGATAAGTTGCTTTTAAATGATATTTCTTTGTAATATTTTTTTGACAATGGTTAAGGGATGGACTCCCTTACAAGCCACTAATTCAGGGGTGAACACCCTCACGAGTGTTTAATAACAAAATTAAACGTTTGTTGGTTTTCACCCTATGGGGTTTCTAGGGTATATCCATGTTTAATGATGTGATTTCATATTGTGTTATTCTTATGATGTTGATTCCTTGCATGACGTGTTGTTGATATTATCAAGTATGTGATTAATTAATTTAGTTAAAAGAATCATGGAATTGATGCAAGGTTACATCAATAAGTTTATGTTAATATGCTACAATAGTGACAGTTAGTGCTTGTGTAACTTACTATTCCTTTACTAAAAATTACTCTATGTAATGATGATGGTTTATTTAATGGTCATTGAATGAATATGGAAAGTAATTCTGAAAATTACATGTTGGAAAATTCTGTAAAAAATTATAACTCCAAGTATTTTCACGCGAGGTTACTACGGGATGTTACATCTAAGATCTCCTCCACCTATCACATATCCCAGATAGACCAAATATTGTTGTGCAAACTCACACTTCTTGAGATTTTCCATTAGTTGGTGCTTCTTTAATATATGTAAAACATGCATCAAATGTGTGAAGTGGTCCTCCTAAGTAGAAATGTATACTATTATATCATCCAAATAGACAATAACAAATGAATATATAAAAGGGCATAATATTTCAGTCATTAACCTCATAAACATATTTGGCTCACTTCATAGGAAAATTTTCATGACTAACCACTCATACATGTTGGGTATGTGTTATATTATTTCCACGATTAGTCGCATGCATGGACGGGGTGTCACAGGGGGGCGACAACACCCCAGGAAAAAAAAAATGGACCCTATTTTTCAGTGGGCGGACCCACCCATGGTTTTGTGCATGGGTTTGCACATGGTTTTAGGGCATGATGGTTTTTGGCCCCTATTCTTTTGTAGATCCGGTCAAGGGAACTACGGTTATGTTTTAATCCAGGGTTAATGGATTGGGGTTTATGAATAATTCGGCATGTATATATGTGTTGTAACACTAAAAGGAATATAATTAAAAATCAAGCTAGTAGTACTGATTTGGGATCCAGGGGAAAATCTTTGTGTATATCTGTTTTATGTTTTATGCTCTCGCTATTTTTAATTTTCTGTTTTTAATATTCGTTTGTGGATAATTTTTGTACAGGGTTAAAACTTACATTTGGTATTAGAGTTGTTTTCGGCTTCAAGGGGATGCCTTTGCTGCTGAGGGGTTTTTTTCTCGGGTCTGTGGTAGACCCTGTTCAGTGGGAGATCTGCGGAATCGATTCTTGCGGTGAAAGAATATGGTGAGTAGTGGAAAGATAGAGATTGATAAATTTAATGGTCAGATTTTTGAGTTGTGGAAGCTCAAGATGGAGGATCTGCTGGTGGATAAATACCAGTGGATCACAGTAGATCCGAGTACTAAACCAAAGGCAATGTCAGATGAATACTGGAAGAATTTGGATCAGAAGGCAAAGAGCACAATATAGTTGTGTGTCTCAGATTCAGTATTGTTGAATGTATCTAGGGAAGATATGACGAAGACTTTGTGGGACAAGCTAGGGACTTTGTACCAATCTAAGTCTCTGGTGAATAAATTGTTCCTGTGGAAAAAGCTGTATAACCTGAGGATGAAGGATGGAGACTTGGTGACAAAGCATTTGAATGCCTTCAATATTGTGGTAAGTCAGATGTTATCTGTTGATATTAAAATATCAAATGAAGATAAGTGCATCAGTTTTTTGTGTTCTCTACCAGATTCGTGGGATAGTCTAGTTATTGCAATAGGTAGCCATAAAACTACCTTTAATTTTGATGACATTGTCTCAGCCTTGTTGTCGGAGGAAATGAGATGGAGAAATATGGAGGGCCATAATGGAGATGCTTTATCTATACGAGGAAGGTCCCAGAACAAAAACAAGAATAAGGTTTTGAGTGGGAGATCTAAATCTCCAGGAAATTTTGTAAAGGTGTGCTGGAAATGTAGAAAGGAAGGGCACTACAAAAAGGACTGCATGTCTAAAGCTCCTGAGAAATGAAAGGGATCTAATGATGCTCCTTCTGCAGAGGCAAAAACCACCTCGAATGAAGGTGGGAATGTGTATTTGGCTTATTCTTAAAATACACATGTAGATCATGAGGCATGGTTGATTGTCTCAAGTGCATCCTTTCACTTCACTCCCCATAGGGAGTGGTTCTGCGAGTATGACAAGTATGATGGTGGCGATGTCTTCTTAGGGGATGATAGGAAGGAAAAAATCATCGTACATGGAAAATTCAAGTTGAAGCTACAAGGTGGAATGATTAGAACACTTCCCGGTGTTCTGCATATTCCTACATTGCCCAAAAATATGATTTCTGTAAGCAATATGGATGATGCAGGTGTAAAAACAGTGTTCGAGAAAGATACCTGCAATATGGTTCGGGGAGCACTAGTATTAATGCAGGGAGTTCAGATTGGAACTTTGTACAAGCTTCAGGGTAGCACTATTATTGATAGGTGCAACAGTTTTGTGGTTCCTGAAAGTGGAGCAGAAAGCCTAGCGGTCTCTGGAGAAAAGACCATGCTATGGCATCAAAGGCTTGGACATATTGGAGAGAAGGGCCTTTGGATACTGCATGGAAATGGTACGGTAGAAGTTATTTCTAATTTCTCTCTGGATTTCAATTTCTATGAACATTGTGTATATGGGAAGCGGAATCGAGTGAGTTTTCCTTCTGTTGCTAAGAGGGCGAACAAGATATTCGATCTTGTGCACAGTGATGTGTTTGGAACTGTGTCGATTCCATCACTGGGAAAATATGTTCACGCTATCTCATTCATAGATGAATTCTCAAGGAATACATGGATATATTTCTTGAGGAAGAAATATAAAGTCTTTGATAGATTTAAATAATTTAAGGCTCTGGTGGAAAACTAGACAGAGAAGAAGATAAATGTGCTAAGGATAGATAATGGTGGAGAGTTTTGCAAGAAGGAATTTGAATAATTCTGTAAGAAGTGTGGTATAGCACGACAGAAGACTAATCCATACACACCTCCGAAAAAAAATTTGCAGAAAGAATGAACAGAACGCTGATGGAAAAGGAAAGAAGCATGCTCAGTGGTAACGGGTTAGGACAGGATCAATTCTGGGCAGAAGCAGTGGAGACTGCATGTTACCTGGTTAACAGATCACCTTCATTAGCGTTGGAGGATAAGACTCCACATGAAGGATGGACTGGTAAGAAACCCTCTCTTTCACATCTGAGGGTATTTGGATGTGATGCATATGTACATTTTCCAAAGGAGAAAAGGACCAAGTTGGATAATAAATTTGAAAGGTGCATATTTATTGGGTATAAGGATGGTTTAAAAGGTTAAAAGCTTTGGAACCCAGAAACAAGGAAGGTTGTGTACAACCAAGATATGGTGTTTAGAGAGGTGAAAGATGTTGTTAAACATGAATTCCTACCAAAGGAACTTGAGAAGATAGAGTTTTTTCTAAAGGAGGATGAATCATACTCTAAAACAGAAGAAGATTCAGAAGAGGAAGAGCCAAAAACTCCAGCTATGAGAAGATCAGTTTGGGAAAGAAGGAAACCAGAAAAGTATAGTCCATCTGCTTTCTGTTCAAATTTTTCTTTAAGTATAACTGATGGTGATCCCAAAACTGTCAGGGAGGCAGTAGATTCAAAGGATGGAAAACTCTGGAAGGAGGCCATGGTTGATGAAATGGCATTCTTGCACAAAAATGAGGCATGGGATCTAGTGGAGTTTCCAGTTAGAAGGAATCTCATCGAGAGAAAATGGTTGTTTAAGAAGAAGATGAATGTAGAAGGCAAGGTGGAGAAATACAAAACTCGATTGGTAGCAAAAGGTTATTCCAAGGTGTCGGGAATTGATTTTGGTGATATTTCTTCTCCTGTTGCCAAGGTTACTTCTATTAGATTACTTTTATCTGTTGTTGTTGCCTTTGATTTTGAGGTAGAACAAATGGAATTGAAGACAACATTTCTTCACGAGGACCTGGAAGAGGAGTGTTGGGGCCCTCGTTTTGAAAACTTGGTTGGAACATTTTGAATTTTGATTAAAGGATGACCTTTTTGAGTTGCGGCATAAGGACACATGGCAATCGCGACCAAGTCGCAACTACCGTAAGCCGCGGAGCTATCAAGGTGGCGCAGAAGCAAGAGATAGCTGAAGAAAGCAGATGCACGAGTACAGATAACGAGAATATACAGCAGAAGACAGGAAGCGGAACACACAGACAATAAGAGAGAAGCTGGACGCAGCTGAAGAAGGACACAGAGAGGAACTAATAGTTGCGATAGCGGGTGAATAAATAGCAGTCACCTGGATGAAAGAAAGGGGGATTGCGATAGGAGAAGGAATACTGAGCGACTGAAGGAGATCATGCATGATATCCCTGTAGTTCCTAAGTTTCTCTATTCTACCTTTCTGTTCTGTGAGGCATGTGTATTAGACTTGTAAGCTCTCCTTGCGGGAGCGATGTAAATCTGGATTTGGCTAACGATATCAATACAATTGTAGGTTACGGTCCTTCTGTGTGATTTGCATGCATGATGGTTGTGATGCTTTAAAATTTTATTTTCTTAATACCTGTTCATGCTCTGAATGTTCTTGCGTACATGGCTATGTTTATGCAACCTATTTAATGTTAATCATGAGTTGCGGATCCGTTCCTTGCTATCGATCCATTCCCCTCCTGCATGTGGTTGCGGCATGCCTCGGGTGAGACTCTCTGCTCTCCAGAGTAGGGTGATAATGATGGTGTGGTTCTAGACTACAGCGGATTCCTTTGTTGGCCACAACTCCTGAACCTGGGTCTTGCCTACAAGACCTAATTCCTCGCCAACAAATGGTTTCGTTGCGGGGACCTGCATGATATGAGGGGAATTAGATCATGGTCTCAAGGATCTACGAAGGTGAAATACGGCGATGGTGGGATAATCATCTCGACCAATTTATTGCTCAGCAAGCAGAGTTGACCAAGCAAAAGGAGGCGGCGATCAAGGAGCTCGTCCTTTTCTCATATTCAGCCAGTGATACGTACAAGATCCTTTGGGGAAAGTTCCCTAGCGACCTCTACAACTAGTTGCGGAGGTTACAGACAAAGGTGCCTAAGGACGGCTTGCGGAAGATAAACCGCAAGTGGGTGCATCGGGATATGGTGGCTCTGCATCGGTTGGACACTGAATTGACCCGCGCGGTGGATTTCTGGGTAGAGACCACTTTGGATGGATATATTGTGGAGTTTGCTACAGAGTGCTACCAGTCCTTCTCAAAGGCTGAAGCTACCTTCCACTCTAGGCTAAGAGGGAGGCTGCTCAAGGAGATTCCGCTGTGGATTAAGGCCCTGATGGTGGATGAAGGCGAGTATGGAAGCGTAAACCTCTGGTGCTGGGGGAAGGGCTGAAGGGACAGTTGCTACGTAGAATGTGAGGCGGGGAGTGGGGAATGGATGTTGAGGCCGCACGGAAGTTGACGGAGTGACGTGCACATCAGCGGGCGCAGATCGCCGATAGGTGGTGAAAACGGGTGATGCGGGATTTGAAACGAAGGGAAACCGATAGGAAGAACTAGAAGGAGGCGCCTCAGAGGATAGGAATTATGGACGCGAATACCTAGGAAGGAGAAGGGACCGCTGTGGGAGTGCGGCGGGTGCATGGGAGCCCAGCTAAGCGAGAAAGGGAGACGGTGACTGACGAAGAGGATGCAGGTATGCAGCCCGTCGAGAGTTTCGATGGTGAATGGTACGTCGTGATGCAACGGTTGTTTCAAGAGCGGACGACATTCATTTCTCCAGGCAGCCCCGCTTCCAACATTCTGCATGGCAGGGATCCCTACCTTCCCCTGGTACTTTATCAACCTTTGAGTAATATTTTCGTTAAGTTACAAGCATTGAGTCAATTGCATAGTAGTTCATTGTCGACAGCGACACACGTTAGTAGTAGCGGCACCAATAATATTTCGTTCCCTAGTGGAATAATCACGTAACCAGGACCTGGAGGCTTTATCCTGGTTAACCCTCTGCAAGTAAATATGGCGGGGTCTTTCACCAGGTATCCAGAGTTCTCTAACTGGGGCAATGACGATGTAGAGCAACACTGGTATGTGCGAAGCCATATGGAGGGCTCGCCAGACACCAGATGCAGGGAAGCTAATAGAGTTCCAGACCACACTTAGAGAGAGGGCTCTGTGATGGTTTATCAAGTGGTCTGAGGCCCATCCTAATCCAGTAATTGCAGACGTTAAGCGGGATTTTGTCCGGGAATTTAAACTTCCCAAGACAGATCAACAGGGTCTGTCCGAGCTCTGGGAAATTAAGCAGAAAGAAGGAGAGACCGCATGGGAGCTGATGCGGCGATTCAAGGATGCAATCGGGAAACTCAGCTACCCGATCGACCCAAACCATAAGAGGGACTGGTTCATCAAGGCTTTGCTTCCCTTGACGCGAAACCCCCTCACCCAACAGAAGATTGACAACCTGCAGGATGCTTTAGAGCAGGCCATGAAGATAGAGGCCATGGTAGGTTACCCTCAGGAATATCGAGGAGGGCCAGCCCCACCAGATCCCTCCTTGGTGGGACTACAGCACCAGATCGCTAGTCTGACAAAAAAGCTCAAGGAGATGCAACCTATAAGACCAGCCAGGCCGAATTTTTGGTGCACTCACTGCCTAGTTGAAGGCCACGTCGCAACCGAATGTCCTCGGCTACGTGGCACGGGTGTGGGACCCTCGGTCGTGGCAATCCAGGGGGGTCCACCCACCAGGGGTGTCACGGCGATGAATCCGCAAGGGGTATACCAGCCACAACAGCCTTACGCGGGGTTCCCACCTCAACCGAACCCCGCCACCACAAAGTACTGCGAGATTTTCCAGACGATGGGGCATCCACCTCGGATGTGCCCGATACTACAGAAGTACTCCAATGTCCCAAACAACGTATACTGTGATTTTTGTGCTTCCACAACTCACAACACTGAGCAGTGCAGGGCTCTCGACGCACTCGCAGACCGGTTAGACCGACCCTTTTATAGGGTGAATGAGGCCCCCAGGGGGAGAGGAGGCGGTATACACGGAAGCCGTACAGGGGGACGAGGTGCGGTGAAATGTTACAACTGTGACCAAGAGGGTCACGTGGCTCGGTAATGTCCCCTACCGCGACGTCCTTGGTGTTCCCAGTGCCGCGTGAATGCCCATGCCACAGAGGACTGTCCAGAGATCATCAAGAAGTGGGAGGAACGGGCGCGGCAGAGGGGAACGAATTTGGTAAACTCAGAGCCGCGAGGGATAGCGACCCCGGCCATGTAGAATGTCGCGATCGTGACGCAGGGTGGCAAGAAGATGGGTGGGATCTGGTCAGGGCTATTCGACCTGCCTCCCCCAAACAACTGATCCGACCAGACGCGCAGAACAAGTACTTTCAGGGGGCTGTGGAGGCCTTTCTCAGCTGCGGGAAGTCGGGGGCCTTGAGATACCCTCGACGACTGGTTCTGGAAAATAGAGCGCCACGGGGACCTTGATTGAGGAATGGTTTCACCTGTTCCTCAAAATTGTTGATAATGCTTCGCTGCGGGACCAGCTCAAGCATACTCTGTAGGATGCACTACAGGGGAATATCAGGCCTAGGGAACCTGGGGACACGGCACCTCAGTGTGTGCGGCAAGTTAAACGGAATAACCGACGAACGGGAAAGGAGTTCCGGCTTAACACGCAGGTTGCGGGATTCCAAATCAGCGACACCATGCTTGACTTGGGATCTGACGTCAACATCCTGCCGCGGAAGACGTGGGAGGCTCTTGGACGGCCACGGCTAACCTACTCGCCAATCTAACTCAGAATGGCAAACCAGTACTGCATTCTGCTGATCGGCCGACTCGAAGGTGTCAAGGTCGACATTGCGGGGGTGAAGACTTACACAGATTTTGAGGTTATTGATATTATGGGGGACAAGGATCCTTACCCTACCCTGCTAGGCATCGATTGGGATTTTGAGAATTACGCCATCATCGACCTCAAAAAGGAGCTAATGATCTTCGAGGATGGGGAGGTCTGGGTCACGCAGCCCCTCGACCCGTATCAAGGTCCGCGATATACCGAAACTATGGACAACCGAGAGGATGCTCAGATGATGGATCACCTTTATCAGATGACTGCAGGGAAGCGGGAAAATTATATCAACCCGACAACAACCGGCTTCGTCAGTTGGCGCAGTGTCCAGAGCTCAGAGTTGGGTTCAGAACTCGCGTGGGAAGACTGGCAGCAGGGGGGGTACGAGACCAGCATGCGGAGATGTGCAGCCATTGCCCGAGTCAGTTGGATTGGTGCTGAGTTCAGAGAATACCACACCCTGTCAAACATGCAGGTTGTGAGTACCTTTATTGCAAAGGTGGAAGACACGGTTCCAGAAGGCCGCAGGGTACCACTTTTGGATGTTGCACTACAGTCCACATCATCGAGGTGGTGGAGGAACCACCACACCACCTTTTCGCGGTGGAGTTGCGCGACTCAGGCTTTGAAGGCACGGTTTAAAGAAGACGAAGGCCCTCAAAGCGGGCACAGGTACAAGGGGACTTCCAATCCGCGGGCCCACTTGAAGAGCTGTGAGGAAAAGTGGCAAGGTCTGGGATACCCGCAAGAGCTGTGGGTACATTAGTTTATCCACTCCTTGGATACAATCCCCCAGGCCTGGTACTTGGAAGAAGAGCGGAAACGAGGAACCCGCTCTTGGCAGGAAGTCACGGACAAGTTTGTTCGGTGCTTCTCGTTTGAAGGGGAGACAGGGCAGGAATCTCGGGCACTACAAGCGATCAAGGAGGTCCTGTTTTTTCGCGACCCCAAGGTCGATGGGGGCACGGTTGCATCATGTCCTGAGGCCAGGCACGAGTTGGTTTGCCAACGGATAGACGGAGATCCAGACGATGACAGTCTGGAGGACCTCAGGCACCTATATTTTGAAGAAAAGGAAGGCGATTGGAACCTCAACGAAGAACTGACCACCGAAGGCGTCCATTTACAGCCGCTAAAGACAAAGAAGTTGAAAATCGGTACGGAGGAAAATCCCAAGTTGGCTACTGTTGGAGATTACTGGGACGAGGAGATGACAAAGGAAATTTTCAGCCTCCTCCAGGAATACAAGGACTTGTTCCCTTCGTCAGTGGTAGATCTGAAGGGCATCAAGGGTGACCTCGGCGAGATGTGCATTGTGCTGAAACCGGATGCCTGACCCATAAAGCATCGACCCTACCAGCTGAACCCACGAATCAAAGAAAAGGTCAAGATGGAAATTGACAAGATGCTAGCTGCAGGTCTCATCTTTCCAGTGGAAGAAGCAGAGTGGGTGAGTCCTATCATCATTCAGAATAAGAAGGAAAAGGCGGAGATACGTGTCTGTGTCGATTACAGAAGTCTGAACAATGCCTGCATCCATGATCCATTTCCCACTCCTTTTAGCGATGAAGTCTTGGATCATGTTGCGGGAAATGAAGCTTATTCCTTCACGGATGGTTTTTCAGGTTACCATTAGGTGTGCATTGCGGAAGAGGGCAAGCCGAAAATGACATTCACCACTGAATGGGGATCATTCACATACCACATAATGCCGTTTGGCTTGAAAAATGCTCCGGCCGTGTTTTCCCGGATTGTTATTGCTACTTTTCAGGAGTACATCCACAAGTTCCTGGAAGTCTACATGGATGATTGGACTGTCTGCAGTCTGCTGAAGAAACATGCCACCCTATTGCGTATTATGTTTGATCGGTGTCGCCAGTTGCAGATTTCCTTGAACTTGAAGAAATGTATTTTTGCAGTTCCTTTCGGCACGTTGTTAGGACATGTGGTGTGCAAGCAAGGGTTTTGTGTCGACCCCACCAAGGTCGTCGTAATAGTCCACATGGAAGCCCCCGAAACTGTGAAGCAGTTGCGGGCACTGCTCAGGCACACAGGATATTACAGGCGGTTTATCCACAATTACGCGAAGATCACTGCCCCTTTGGAGAAATTACTGTGGAAGTCAGAAATATTCCAGTGGACGGAGGAGTGTTGAAGGCTCTTGACACTCTGAAGGAGAAGCTGGCGATGGCGCCTATACTTGTTCACCCAGACTGGGATCAGAAGTTCCATGTGCATATTGATGCTTCCAGTATTGCACTTGGGGTTTTCTTGGCGCAACCAGGAGAAATGACAGTCGACCATCCAGTCTACTTCGCCAGCCGCAAATTGTCTAATGCGGAGAAGAATTACACCACTACCGAAAGGGAGGCCCTGGAAATGGTGTACTCTCTCCAGAAGTTCCGCCACTACCTTCTTGGAGGAAAATTTAAGTTCTTTACGGACCACTCTGCATTGAAGTACTTGGTAAATAACCTGTGTTGGAAGGACGGATCTGTCGCTGGCTACTGCTCTTTCAAGAATTTACGTTTGAGGTGATCTTCAAGCCCGGGAGGTTGAACGTCGGGCCCGATCATTTATCTAGGTTGGAGACGGGGGAGAACGACGACTCACTTGATGATCAGCTGCCAGATGCTGACCTCTTCCGGGTCGAAGCGGTACCGGATTACTTGGCCAACATTGCCACCTATCTGACCACGGGGCAATGCCCTCAGGATTACACCCCACTCCAGAAATGGCACTTGGTAGTCTGTGTTGCCGAATACCAACGGATTGTGGGGCAGCTATACAAACTGGGCCTTGATGAGGTTTTGTGCAGATGCGTACTTGACCACGAACGTGAAGCCATGATGTGGGAATGCCACAGCAGAGTTGTGGGAGGACATGTGGGTGCGAAACCTACCGCAAGGAAGGTGCTCCAAGCTGGGCTATGGTGGTCGACGGTCCATGCAGATTGTAAGACATTCATTAAGAAATGTGATTTCTGTCAGCGGACAGGGAGGCCCTCTCACAGGGACGAACTTCCACTACACCCAATCCATGTGTTGCGGCCGTTCGAGAAGTGGGATGTCAACTTTGTAGGCCTCATCGCCCTAGTCGCCAGGCACTACAAGGCCCGCTATATGATTACCGCAACTGACTACCTTACTAGGTGGGCTGAAGCAGCAGCGGTACGTGACTGCATGGTGGATACAGCGGCCCGGTTCATTTTTGAACACATCATCAGTACGTTTGGCTACCCGCGAAGTTTAACCAGCGATCAGGGTACGCATTTCATTAATTCCATGGTCAAGTCGCTGCTGGACACATTCATGATCCAACATCACAAGAGCAGCCCGTACCACCCACAAGCTAATGGTACGGTTGAAGCATTCAATAAAATTCTTGAAAAAGGCTTGACTAAGATCTGCAATGCCCAGGGTGACGATTGGGATGAGCGCCTACCAGCTGCATTATGGGCCTACCGGACCACGGTGAAGTGCTTGACCAATCAGACACCGTTCCAGCTGGTGTATGGCCAGGAAGCTGTGATTCCCTCCGAGGTCACTGTACCCAGTCTTTTAATCGCCACGTCTCTCCAGTTCTCGGAAGAGGAGTTGCTTCGGGAACGCCTCCACGAACTACAGAAACTAGACGAGGCCCGATTTCTGGCTGAATTTCACCAGAAGGTTCAGAATGCCCGGTAGAAAGTGTGGCACGATCACCACATCAAGCACAAAACATTCCAGGTTGGTGGTAAGGTCCTCTTATATGACAGCGGGTTTCAGAAGTTTCCAGGAAAGCTGCAGATGCACTAGCTGGGACCTTACTTCATCATTGAGATTAGAGATTCTGGAGTTGTTCGGTTAACTCAGTTGGACGGTACTGTTTTACCTGGGTGGGTGAATGGCGCACACCTGAAACCCTACCAGGAGTAAGTAGCCCTCCTTTTTCATCAATAACTCCCACACCCGACAGCACCCATAGAGTAGTGTAGCTGAATAACTCTCCCGCAACCAGGATGAGCATAGGTAGTATTTTCCTTTTCCGCATCACTTGTCAATAACCGTTCTGTTGCGGGGACCGCACCGCAACCGACTGTGGTCGAGGAGGGGCGTGTCTAGCATGTCATCCCTGTAGGATCCATAAACGTGCCAATGTCAGTCTAGGTCATTTCAGTTAGTACTTGCGTCAGTCCGTAGGATCGTCCCGATTTGCATCATAAATTGCCATAATTGGAAGTAACCTTGCCATCATCCGCCATGACCACAGCCGTCGCGTCCACCCATTTCCCCATGCCACCGTCAGCAACTATCAGAATACCCATTGGCACGCGATTGATCGCACGATTATCGCAGAAAAGAATGCCAGCAGGAATTAACTCGTTATGGGGTCTCATCAACTTCACTCGTGCCAGTAAATTACATCACTTGCATGAATAAAAGCACGAAAATTCCAGAACACTTAGCATTAGCAATTGCAGCAGCACAGGAGCAGTAGGAGCATTCAGGCGAACAGCACCGAGAGAGGATACTGTGTCGAATTCTCCACGTCTATCAGCACCGAGCAAAAATGTTGAAGGCCCTCCTATCCGTCGTCGAACCAAAGCTTGACAGTAGGATTCACAGGACAGAGTCTCTGGTTGGGAAATACGACAGTACAGTTTTGATAGACGCCAACCTTTCCGGCTCGTCCAAATTCCCGGCGCTCAATTGGCAAGTGTATATGGAACACTATTACAGCACAGCCAGGCACTCCGCCAACTGAATTTTACCAGCATTCCGGGGCCTTCAGCAATATTCTCTCATGAATCTCAGAAATCTTCTGACCAGGCTCTCATAGAATGGTGCGGATGTCTCGACCGCATGTCAGACCACCTCTAAGCATGCACGGAAATCCGGGGACGCAGACCTATACAGCAAATATGGCACCCGGCGGGGAGGGAAGGGAGCTAAGATAGAGCTCATCAATACGCCCAAGATTAAATTTGATTGCTACCTCATTGCCAGTAAGACAATGAGGCATTACTCAAAGGGCGAATGCACCTTGGACACTATCTCTATTATGGAGCACTGTGTTCAGGGTGCCAAGCTCAACTGGTGCTCCTTTCTCTTGAAAGAGTTATTTGATGCGTGAGAAGAAAATTACAAGCATACGACCAGTTTCATTTATGGATACTTGATCATTGCTTTTTCCATGTGGAAGTGGCACACTCTTCTTGTCAGAATACCAGCAGAAATTCCAGAGGGCCAGCCTCTTGCGATGAAATTTGTTCCATGGAAGGTGTCGGCTGATCCGAGCACTAAGCAGGTGAATGCCGAAGCATTTCGGACCTGGTACGGTTTAATGACGGACGTCATAGCCAGCCAGAAACGGGTGCCCAGAAACCAGTTAGATGAGTATAGCAAGCAAGTGTGGTTCGGGGTAAGTCACAGGCATACTTACCTCCGGCCCACTTGCGTGCTGGCGGACACCTTCCACATGAAGCCATTGAAATTCCAGCAGGAGGATGTTGCATTCCACAATGAAGTCTGTGGGTGGCCGGGGGTCACGATGGAAGTCCGCGATGGGGTGCCCAGGTACAACTTTGAGCGGATGTCACCACAACAGCAGCCTGCCGAGACAGATGCGGAAGCACCACCACCAGAACTCCCTCCGCCACTCGTCCCCATCGTCCGCCACTTTAATACACAGGTGCACAATTTTAATGCGGCAGCCCAGGTTATTTCCAGCAGTGCCTCTCCGTTCCCTCTATTTTTCGAATTTCAGATTTCTCGGTCTACTTTGCACACCCCTACCACTCCTCTTACTTCTCCCCTCCCGACTATTTTATTTACCTCTGTAAGCCCAATTATCACCTCGATGGGAGGAAAGGGCCCGGCCCCCGAGCAATTAGAAACTCCTCCGGCCAAGCGGGCCCGCACCACCGTAGCCAATCTGGTGGTGGACCTTACTGATGATGATCTGCCCCTGCCCACAAATACAGGGGCACTGATCCAAGAAGAACCCCTTATTGACCCTTCCGAGTTTATTAACATTCACCCTCCATCCACAGCTCCACCTCCGTCCACCATTCCACCTCCACCTACCACTTCATCTGCTCCATCAAATTCATCTGCCACTGTGTCCGACCCGCTCATCCGGGAACTCTTTAGTGGGGACCACGGGGCTGAATTTGACTCCAGTACTGCTGCCGTAGTACCACTAGTCGACCCCGTGGGCGCACCCCAGGTTTCTCTATCTGCTATATTTACCCAGCTGGAAAAAATTGGGGCCGACTCGGACGAGGCTTAGCCTGAGCATGCTGACCCTCCCCCCACTGGCCAGACCGATCAGCAGGAGCGACCAGATTTGAATATGGCCAACTCAACGCAGCAACAGACACCGATGTCCCCTCCAGAGCATTCCAACCGCTCAGTTGCCAGTGGGCAACCCCTGCAGGAAAGGAGGCTGGCCCAGGGTGCTTCACGCATAGCTAACTTAGAAACATGGGGTACAGCTCAGCTATACTTATTCATTCAGAGGGAGGACCAGCAAGCCGAGAGGCTTCACTCAGAGCTGCAGCAGTGGTGCGAAGAGCAACAACAATAGATCATGGTGCTTCCTACATAGCGCGACCAGCTTATCATGACGCAGGAACGCCTGCAAGGTCAGATAGCCAACGTAACTCAGGTATTTTCAGACCTATGGCCCTCTGTAAGGGCTCATTATACCCCGCTGCCTGCCGATGTAGCGGAGCGGAGTGTCGTCGGCCAGGCTTTCTACATCCAAACTGCACTCACTGGTCTCCACCGGTAAAATACGGAGCTCCGTGCAGCATTAGACACACGACCAGCACTTCCCGACCCAACGGCTGCCTATTCAGCTCAGGTTGCCGCAAAGCAAGGCCAGGCAACTCAGATGCAGGAAACCCTTACTTCTGTGGTGCGTGAGGCCCACAACCTCCTGAAGGGTCCCCAGGAATGCTCACTGGCCCTTACGATCAAGGCACAGCCAATCTCAGCACAACTATAGCAGGTCTCCCGGGAAATTCAAGAGGCAACGGACCCCGCCAGGTTGGACCAATTATACGTCCAGGCCGATGAGCTCGAAACACAGATCCAGCAAACAGAAGCCAATTCCGCAGAAGCCAAACGGGTAATTTGGGAGCTCCACCCGCCCCTCCAATACAGCGCCCGGACAATGCAACAACTTGCCGCTGAGGCCGAAACCCAGCTTAGCACGATGTTCGGGGCTATCCCGGCACCCCTAGAAGAGGCCGTTGTCACCAAGATCGTTGAAGACACATATTCACTCTTGAAAGGGTGGCAGCAAGCTGTATCGGCCTTCACGGAGCTTAAAGCTACGGCGTTCCGTAGAGTCCTGGAGTTGGGGCCCTTGTTTGAAAAATAGCTTGAAGGCGCACAGCAAGAAAAGGCACAAGCTGAAGGCACACAGCGTGAACAGGGCACGGGATCAAGCAGGGCAATGGAGATAGAGACCGTCATTTGTGATTGACTCGGGGACGAGTCAAGAAATTGTGGTCGGGGCCTGTTGGGGCCCTTGTTTTGAAAACTTGGTTGGAACATTTTGAATTTTGAATAAAGGATGACCTTTTTGAGTTGTGGCATAAGGACACATGGAAATCGCGACCAAGTCGCAACTACCGTAAGCCACAGAGCTATCAAGGTGGCACAGAAGCAAGAGATAGCTGAAGAAAGCAGATGCACGAGTACAGATAACGAGAATATATAGCAGAAGACAGGAAGCGGAACACACAGACAACAAGAGAGAAGTCGGAAGCCGCTGAAGAAGGACACAGAGAGGAACTAACAGTTGCGATAGCGGGTGAATAAATAGCAGTCACCCGGACGAAAGAAATGGGGATTGCGACAAGAGAAGGAATACCGAGCGACTGAAGGAGATCATGCATGATATCCCTGTAGTTCCTAGGTTTCTCTATTCTACCTTTCTATTCTATGAGGCATGTGTATCAGACTTGTAAGCTCTCCTTGTGGGAGCGATGTAACTCTGGATTTGGCTAACGATATCAATACAATTGCAGGTTACGGTCCTACTGTGTGATTTGCATGCATGATGGTTGTGATGCTTTAAAATTTTATTTGTTTAATACCTGTTCATGCTCTGAATGTTCTTGTGTACATGTCTATGTTTATGCAACCTATTTAATGTTAATCATGAGTTGCGGATCCATTCCTTGCTATCGATCCATTCCCCTCTTGCATGTGGTTGCGACACGCCTCAGGTGAGACTCTCTACTCTCCGGAGTAGGGTGATAATACCGGCGTGGTTCTAGACTACAGCGGATTCCTTTGTTGGCCACAACTCCTGAACCTGGGTCTTGCCTGCGAGACTTGATTCCTCGCCAACAAGGAGATCTACATGAAGCAATCTGAAGGCTTTATGGTGAAGGGTAAGAAAGAACTAGTATGCAGTTTAAAAAAGTCTCTGTATGGGCCAAAACGGTCACCAAGGATGTGGTATCAGAAATTTGATACCTGTATACAGGGACTTGGCTTCACCAGAAGCAAAGAGGATCACTATGTATATTTTAAATTAATTGGTGATAGTGTTATTTATTTGGTCTTGTATGTGGATGATATGTTGTTGATGAAAATGACAAAGAACTTATCCAGGATTTGAAGACCCAATTATTCTCCAAATTCGACATGAAGGATCTTGGTGCTGCAAACTATATTTTGGGCATGGAAATTAAGAGAGATCGGGCAAAGAGGAAGCTCTGGTTAAACTAGAGGAAGTATGTCGAGACAATATTGCAGAGGTTCAATATGTAGGGGTGAAGGTTCATATTCTTGTAGGTGTAAAGTTGTCTGCTGAACAGTGTCCCAAGACACAAGAAGAAGAGGAGTATATGTCTCGTGTTGCATATGCAAGTGTAGTGGGTATCCTGATGTATGCAATAGTTTGTACTAGACCAGACATTGCACATGTATTGGGAGTATTGAGCAGGTTTATGTCAAAACCAGGGAAGGAGCATTGGACAATCGTGAAATGGGTTTTCAGATATTTGTGTGGCACTACTGATTATGGTTTGTACTACTAGGGAAGACCAGGATTGGACAGAGTAGACTAGGTTGGAGATCTGGACCAAAGAAGATCTATAAGTGGGTATTTGTTTAGACTATTTGGAGGTGAAATCAATTGGATGAGTAAAAGACAGTCTGTAGTGGCTCTTTTAAATACAGAGGAAAAATACATGGCAGCCACTCATGCAAGCAATGAAGTAGTTTGGTTTTAGAGATTGTGTTCAAGTATGGGGTTGGTGCAGTGAGCTATAAGGATAGACTGTTATAGCCAAAGTGCAATTTTCTTGGCTAAGAACCCTGCTTATCATTCAAAGACAAAACACATTGATGTTTAATATCAGTTTGTGAGAGATATGATTGAGGATAAAAGGGCGTTGCTAGTAGAGGTGGACACTTTGAAGAATGCTTTAGATGCATTGATGAAGTCTATGAGCACTTATAAGTTTTATTGGTGTAGAGAAACAGTGGTGTTGAAGAGCTGGACTAATTACTAAGATCTCCTATGGCCCCCTTCGGAAAGAAAAAAAAAGTGGGAGAATTTTGGGTATGTGTTATATTCTTTCCACGATTAGTCGCATGCGTGGGGGCGATAGCCCCTCCTGTATGTTGCATTGGGCGCAGCAGGGGCAGCAACGCCCCGAGAAAAAAAAATTGGACCCTATTTTTCGGTGGGCGGACCCACCCATGGTTTTGTGCATGGGTTTGCACATGGTTTTGGGGCATGATGGTTTTCAGCCTCTGGTATTTTTTAGATCCAATCAAGGGAACTATGGTTATGTTGTAATACAGGGTTAATGGATTGGGGTTTATGAATGCTTCGACATGTATATATGTGTTGTAACATTAAAAGGAATATAATGAAAAATCAGCTGGCAGTTTCGATTTGGGATCCAGGAGAAAATATTTGTGAATATATGTTTTTGTTTTATGCTCTCGCTATTGTTTATTTTATGTTTTTAAGATTCGTTTGCAGATAATTTTTGTACAGGGTTAAAACCTACAATACAAACCTCTCTTGGCTTTTAAGTTTCTCTTCCTAGTACCTTATTCTCTAACTCAAACCTGGTGATATCCAAGATTTAAATCCATATTAGTGGATTATTTTTCTTGTTGCAATTGAAACAAAATTTGTTTATCATGGGTGGGGGGTACTTATTCTTAAGCATGATTTTGTTTAATGCTTTATAATTGATACTCATCCACTAAGTCACATCCTTCTTTTTCACAATGATGATGGATGACCCACATGGCGAGGTACTTGGTCAAATTCCACCCTATTCTAGTAGTTGTTGCAACGTCTTCTTCATCTCACTTGCTTCTATAAGAGACTGTATATATAGCCAAATGTTTTTCAATGTCGATTCTAGCAATAGTTGAATCTCATGCTCCACTTCCCTCTTGGGAAGTATCCCTTTAGGCTCCTAGAACACATCCTTGTATGCCTATAGTAACTCTTCTAGTCAATGTTTATGTTTCTAGCACACCCCTCCAAGGATGGCATAACTCTCATATACTCTTCTACAGACTGATTTTCTCTTTAAAATAGTAGAACATACTCCATGCTAGAACTGATTAGTTTCTTAGCTTGTTTGGCACTTACTAGTGAAACTTTGGACTTTTCCTTGTGCACATTGATTGTGAAGGATATTCCATCCCTGATGAGGTGATATTGGTTTGATCTCCACATGAATATTGCATGTACATAAATATATTTCCAAACACCACTCCACACACATCAAGTGGAATCACATCTAGTTCTACTTCATCAATAAAATCAACACTGAAATCAAATATGATTTTTCATTATTTGGTTACCTTTATTTCTACAGCCTCATTTTACCCATCCCAATGGATATGGGCTTGGATGATCATGAAATTCAAATCCCAGTTTGTTGACCAACTTTGTTGTAATGAGATTCACTTTTGATCCTAAGATAAACAAATCATTAATATTTTTCTTCTCGACCTGTATCTTTATATGGAAGAGTTTTACATTTCAATTCTCTTCATGTTTTTTAAGGCTACTCAGTTTCACCTCCTTCTGCACTTATGTACAAATGATCTTCCCATCCATGTCTGAGATGATTTTAACCTTGTTTCTCAAATTATTTCCCGTGATGTTATTCTTCTTTACATATTTCTTTATGTTCTTTAGGTTAAGCTCTAGATGCAACTTCAAGAACTTATCATGTGTATGACCATCATTGTTGTAGTGGTTGGAATGGTTGCAATGTTGAAATTTACAACAAGAGACGATGAAATTGGCATCCAGAAACAACATGACAACACCTACACTAGTGTGGGACCACAGGTCATGTAGTGATGGGTCCTAGCGATACATTAGTGTGAAATTCAATTTATTTAATAAATTGGATATGTGTCAAATTTAATTATCCCTTAATTTAATTGGACAATAAATTGTAATATTATCTCATAAACACTTGTAATAGTTAATTAAGTGTGATAAACTTGGTTAGCTCATGAATTTCGAGTTGAGGGTAGTTGGTGAGGCATTTAGAGTGATTCTATGTGTTTTAGAGTTCAAGTTGCAATTAAGTGCATGAATTTAATGCATGAGTAACCAGTCAACTTAGTTAGGTGAGTTAAATTTAGTTGAAATAGTTGTAACTGTTTGTTGCACTAGTGAGAGGTTAAGTCGATTAAATCAGATTTAATTCACATGCAGTGATTTTCCATGCAACTAATGATTTACTATTAATAACTTCATGCATTTCAGTTCCAGTGGAGACCTAGTTGAGACAAAGGTTAAAGGGAAGTTAACTATCAGTTGTGATATTAGCAGGTTGCCTAGATGTAGTTCAAACATCACATGATGCCCATGATACTCAGCACAGTTGAGAAAGGTTGAAATTCCTAAGGAATATGGATTTCATTTCTTATGAATTTCGTGAGCAAGGCAAACTGAAGACAGATTGAGAATTGGCTAAGTGTTTGCCTGATTTTGTCTAGATCAGTGTGAGACGATAGCCAAAGTGCAGGAGACTCTTGTGAGAAGAGTGCATTGTAATTTGTTTCATGGTTCCTTATGGAATATAAAATAGAAGATAGAGGGGTTTTGAGCAGTATGCTTTCCCCGGGAAAATATCTGTGTTATGCTTTGATTTGTTTCTTTATGCACTTGTTGTGATTGGCGATCATGTTTGTTTTCCGCAATTGATTTGTAGAAGGATTCAATGTTTAGCTTTAGTACATTGTTTGATCAGATTGAATCCATTGATATACATATGTTTGTATAATTTGTACATGGTATTAGATTTGTGTTAGAGATTTTCTACATGGTATCAGAGCAAGAATTATTTGGGCGCGCGAGTTTCTAGAGAATATATGAAAATTGTGATGCAAAATTTTCAAAAATAAATAGCATATTTGTATTCCTTGCGAAAAATACCCAAATTGAAAAAACAAATCGTTCGAATCGGATCTCGGATGGGGGAGATATTATCGATTTAAAATCAGCTCTTTTTTTAGAAAATTTTGTGACGGCAGGACAATTACAATATGCGCAAGTCAAGAACCTACAAGAAATTGAGGTACAATATGCATGCAAAGCTTTAAGGAGAAAAGCAGCGGATAGTGCCTTGGTGGTTGAGAGGGAGCCTCTCAACATGGAGTCTCAAAATCAGTCTCAGAAGGTTGTGGAGCAGCCACAATTGGAGAAGCAGAGAGGAGACCAAATCGAAGTGTCCACTCAAGCAGACACCTCCAAAAGGGGAAAATTTTGAGCTAGATGGGAAGAGGGATTACATGAAACTATATATCCAAGTGTGAGGTGGGGAAATGTGAAAAATTAAATCCGAATAATAAATTGGGTAGGGTTCGTTGAGATGGTGTGTCTCATGGATCGAACCTAGCTACGAGGAGCCCACAATATAGCGATGTCAGGATTGGTTAGATTGATGCAATTAGATTTCAAGAAGACATAAATCAAAGTGACAGGTGTCAAATACTGGAGCGTAGATTAGAATTGGAAGTAGTGTAGAGTGCATGGATGCAGATGTCAACAGCGCAGAGAATCCAGTAGACATGTGCAGAAGGTACCAACAGTCAGAAGAATCTGATGACAGATGCATTATACTGATTCATTTGTTTGGAGGCTATTCAATTTCAGAAGTGTTGCATGCAAAAGTTGCATGTGTGAGAAACACTAACGAAATGTTGCATGCAAGAGTTGAATGTGCGAGAAACACTAGAAAAGTGTTGCATGCAAGAGTTGCATGTCGCATGCAAGAGGTGCATGTGCTCATGCAATGACATTCCTTTCTTGTTGAGAGGGAGTGTTGAAGTTTGCAACAAGAAACAATGAAATTGGCATCCAGAAACAACATGGCAACACCTACACTAGTGTGGGACCACTCATCGTGTAGTGATGGGTCCTAGTGATACATTAGTGTGAAATTAAATGTATTTAATAAATTGGATATGTGACAAATTTAATTATCCCTTAATTAAATTGGACAATAAATTGTAATCTTATCTCATAAACACTTGTAATAGTTAATTGAGTGTGATAAACTTCGCTAGCTCATGAATTTCAAGTTGAGGGTAGTTGGTGAGGCATGCAGAATGATTCTATGTGTTTTAGAGTTCAATTTGCAGTTAAGTGCATGAGTTTAATGCATGAGTAATCAATTAACTCAATTAGGTGAGTTAAATTTAGTTGAACTAGTTGTAATTGTTTATTGCACTAGTGAGAGGTCAAGTGAATTAAATCAGATTAAATTCACATGCATTGATCTGCCATGCAACTGATGATTTACTATTAATAGTTGCATACATTTCAGTTCCAGTGGAGACCCAGTTGAGAAAAAGGTTAAAGGGAAGTTAACTATCAGTTGTGATATTAGCAGGCTGCCCAGATGTGGTTAAAACACCATAGGATTCTCATGATACTCATCGCAGTTGAGAAAGGCTGAAATTCCTAAGGAATAGATTGCATTCCTCATGAATTGTGTGAGCAAGGCAGGCTGAAGACAGGCTGTGTTGAAGTTTGCAACAAGAAACAATGAAAATGGCATCTGGAAACAACACCTACACTAAGTGTGGGACCAGGAGATCCAAGCAGCACCTACACTAAGTTTGGGACCAGGAGGTCCAAGCAGCACCTACACTAGTGTGGGACCAGGAGGTCCAAGCAGCACCTACACTAGTGTGGGACCACAGGTCTTAGTAGCACCTACATTGGTGTGGGCTAAATTTGGTGCATGTCTATTTTAGTTTTCCCTTAATTAAGATGGACAATAACCTGTAATATAATCTCAAAATAACTTGTAATAGTTAATTGAGTGTGATAAACTTAATTAACTCATGAATTTAGAATTGAGGGTAGTTGGTGAGGCATGCAGAGTAATTCTAGTTGTAACAGAGTTCGAAGTGTAGTGGTGCATTAGTTAATGCAGGTTGTAATCAGTTTAACTCAGTTAAGTGAGTTAAATTCAATTATGCTAGTTGTAATTTTTGATACATTAGTGAGAGATCAAGTGAATTAAATATTATTTAATTCACAATGAGTGATCTCACATGCAACTGAGGATTTAATATTATTAGTTTCATGCATGTCAATTCCAGTGGAGACCCAGTTGAGATCTAGGTGAAAGGATGTTGAATATCAGTTGTAGGATTATTGGGTTGCACCCTGTTAGGATGTAAGTCACTTTCGTGGTTTTGGAAGTGATGCTTGGGCCCATATTCCAGATGCGAAACATAAAGCCTTAGTACCAAGAGTGAATACATATCCTGGAGTAGAATTTCGATCATTAGGGTCACCAGGCCAATCAAAATCAGTGAAACCAATCAACAATGGAGATGCCCCTGCACTGTAATGAATCCCAAACTAAATTGTACCTTGAATATATCGAATTATTATTTTAGCTGCTTTCCAGTGACTTTCATGATGTTGGTGCATAAACTAAGTGATAAGACCAACGGCAAAGGAAAGGTCAAGACGGGTATGGGTTAGATACAGAAGTTTACCAACAAGTTGACGGTATAAGGTAGCATCAACTTTAGGGGTAGTACAAGTGACTGAAAGCTTGACTCCGGACTAAAAGGGAGAAGGGGTTGGATTACAATCTTCCATGTGAAATTGGTGTAGAATATCATAGGCATACTTGGACTGAGAAAGGGTAATACCTTCTTTGGATTGCAAGACTTGAAGACCAAGGAAATAATGCAAGTGTCCTAAGTCTATCATTTCAAACTTCTTTTTGAGGCTAGACTTCACATGGTTTATATGGTTGGGATCACTACCAGTAAGGATAAGATCATCAACATAAAGAACAAATATGGTGAAGGACTTACCCATTTTCTTGGTGTAGACAGTGCTGTTAGAATGACACCTAGAAAATTGTGATCCAGAAACCTTTGAAGAAGCCTCCGGTCATCCAGATTGGGATGCAGCTATGAATGAAGAATATCGTTCTTTATTGGCAAACGATACTTGGGATATTGTTCCTCTTCAAAAAGGAAGAAAACTTGTTAGATGCAGATGGGTTTACAAAACAAAGTTTGGACCAGATGGAAAAGTGGATAGACATAAAGCTCGTCTTGTTGCTAAAGGATTTTCACAAGTTGAAGGAATTGACTATACTGAAACCTTATCCCCTGTTGCCAAAATGAATTCTATCTGCCTTGTTCTTTCCCTTGCTACTTCCTTTAAATGGGAAGTCCATCAGATGGATGTTAAATCTTCCTTCTTACATGGATATTTGCATGAAGAAATCTACATGGAGCAACCCCATGGCTTTATCCAAAACGATTCCAGCCTTGTTTTTTTCCTTAGGAAGTCTCTCTATGGTCTCAAACAAGCTCCTCGGGCTTGGTATGCCAAAATGGATAGGTTTCTATTAGATAATGGCTTTTTTAGGTGTCATTCTGACAACACTGTCTACACCAAGAAAGTCGGTAAGTCCTTGACCATCCTTGTTCTTTATGTTGATGATATTATCCTTACTGGTAGTGATCCCAACCATATAAACCATGTGAAGTCTAGCCTCAAAAAGAAGTTTGAAATGACAGACTCAGGACACTTGCATTATTTCCTTGGTCTTCAAGTCTTGCAATCCAAAGAAGGTATTACCCTTTCTCAGTCCAAGTATGCTTGTGATACTCTACGCAATTTCACATGGAATATTGTAAGCCAACCCCTTCTCCCTTTTAGTCTGGATTCAGGATTTTAGTCACGTGTACTACCCCGAATTTGATGCTACCTTATACCGTCAACTTGTTGGCAAACTTCTGTATCTAACCCATACCGGTCCTGACCTTTCCTTTTTCGTTGGTCTTGTCGCTCGGTTTATGCACCAACCTCATGAAAGTCACTGGAAAGCAGATAAAATAATACTTCAATATATTCGAGGTACAATTTAGTTTGGGATTCATTACAGTGTAGGGGCATCTCCATTTTTGATTGGTTTCACTGATTCTCATTGGGCTGGTGACCCTGATGATCGAAATTCTACTGCAGGATATGTATTCACTCTTGGTTCAGGACCTATTACTTGGTCTTGTAAGAAAAAAAGTGCCATCTCTCTTTCTTCGGCTGAAGCAGAGTATCATGGTGCAGTTGAAGCCAGCAAATAAGCCATGTGGCTTCGTCAGATCCTATCTGAATTTGGTCTTCATCAGTAGCATCCAACTACACTTTGGTGTGATAATCAGAATTCCATTTAGCTATGTAAATATCTAGTTCAGCATCAGCGTATGAAACACATTCAACTCCACATACACTTCACCGGAAAGCTCATTCACGATCATGTTCTTGAAGTGCAGTATTGTCCAACCAATGATCAAGTAGTCGATATCTTTACGAAGGCTCTCACAAAAGCGAAGTTTACCAAACTTTGATCCATGCTTGGAGTTCAGGAAAGTTGTCATTAAGGGGGGATAGGCTGTAATGCCTCCTTCCTTCTCCGTTTATGTCACTTTTGTAAATCCTTCAATCCTATCCCAATTTTGGTTTTTAAGTTCCTGTGTTTTTCATTTTTTGAAGAGTTTTTCAGATTATCCATAGTATCAAGCAACATTTTTCGATGTTTCGAATCCCAATAGGGATCCTATACCAATTTGTTCTTAAGGGGGGATGTTAGGATATTTCGACACATAGGAAATAGGCTCCTTTTGTGTCACCTTTGTAAATCCTTCAATCCTATCCCAAGTTGTTCTTAAGGGGGGATGTTAGGATATTTTGACACATAGGAAATAGTTAAAAATAACTTAGTCTAGTGTAGAGTTAGGTAAAGTGTGTTTCTTTACTATGTACATTTGTAACGTATAATCCGACGGTCACGATTTGTAGTGATCCGGCGGTTCACTCTCTCCTCAGTATTAATGACACTTGATTTTTGGCTTAACACCTTATTGGTCCATGATCTCTATTTAAAGAGCATGGACGGTCATTTGTCTAGTAACTGTTTATGAGAGAAACATATGTAACTTTTCTTTTTATATTAATAAATTTCCTGAAGTGGCCACGTTGGCTCAAGCCATGGACTGTTTCCCTCTTCGAGGGTTTTAACCACATGATAATACTGGTGTACTGATTTGTGATCTATTTGTGAGCGGTGACCTTTGGTTCTTGATCTAAGGAACTTACCCTGTAAATTCCTACACACCCATGCAACCAAACACCATTGGATTGCCCATGATCCTTGCATAGTCAAGGAAGGCAAAAATTCCTAAAGAATAGGGATTGCATTCCACTTTAATTGCATAAGCAAGGCAGGTTCTTTAGAGGCTGAGAATTGGCTATGCGTTGGCCAGTTTTTTCCAGGGAAATGTGAGACAATTAGCTAAGTACAAGAGGTTCTTGTGAGAAGAGTTGTATGTAATTGTTTCATGTAACCATGTTGAATATACAATAGAAGATAGTGGGGTTTTGAGCAGCAAGCTTTCCCTCGGAAATTATCTATGTTGTGGTTTGATTTGATTCTTTCTTTGCTTCATGTGATTGGCGATTGTGTTTAATTTCCGCAATTGATTTGTAGAAGTGATTCAGTATCTAGCTTTAGTACATTTTTGGATTGGATTGAATCCATGATATACACAATTTTTGTATAATTCCTACATGGTATTAGACCAGAGGAAATCACAATAGTGAAGGAGGATATGAGTTTGTGATTGAATAGAATTTGAATTTGTAGAAAGACTTACTTGGTGCTACACCTGATTTAGGATCGAAATAGCTTTCAATGGCTTGAGATTGGAGTATGCACTCGAGGGCATCTCTAACTATATTGCTTGGAAAGATAGGATGGAGGCAGTACTGGAAGATAATGGCTTGAAGGAATTCATTGAAAATGATGTTCCCAAAACCACTGTGACAGATGCTGCAAATCTTGATGCATGGAAAAAAAAAATTGCAAGGGCGAGGAGGATCTTACTGGAGGGAGCACAAGACCGCATTGTCTCAAGTATCCATGGAAAAGCAACACCATATGAAATTGGAAAGCTTTGACATATCTATTTCAAAGAAGCAGTGATCATAGGAAATTGGCACTGAAATATAAACTCAGGAAGATAAAAATGGAGAAAAATGACACTATTCCGGTATACTTACCAAAGTTTGTCCAATGTCGTGATGAGATTAGGAGTGTAGGAATTACTGTCGTTGATGATGATTTGGTGATCGTACCTCTTCTAGGACTTCCCAAGAGTTGGCACAGTTATCAGGACTCTGTCAATGGGAGGGATAAGCTACCATATTGGGAACGAATTTGGTCGGAATTGGTGCAAGAAGAATTCAGGCATAATACAAGAGATGGATCTTCATCTAAGAATGATGATGAAGATGATTTTGATTTGGCTGCCAAGGCGAAGAAGGGGAAAGGAAAGAAATTTCATTCCAAATCTGAGTCCGGTGAAGAAGGCAAGGAGCACGACATGTCCAGAGTGAAGTGTTTCCACTGTCACGAGCATGGGCATTATGCCACTAATTCTCAAAAAAAGAAGAAGAACAAGAAGGCTTCAAGATCTGTAGCTGGTGAGGCTTTGATCTTGCAATTTGAGCTTGACTTCTCACTGATCGCATGCATGGTGTCAAGTGCAATGGGATCAGGGTGGTATATGGATAGTGGTGCATCCTTTCACATGACAGGAGACAAGGAACTTTTTAGTAGCTTGGAGGAGAAGGACCTCCAAATGCATATTGAAATGGGTGATGATGGAAGGTATAGCACTATCGAGATTGGTACAGTTACTTTTGAGAGACAATCTGGTAAACCATTTTTATTAAAATATGTAATGCATGTACCAAGGTTGAGGAAAAATTTAATTTCAGTTGCAATGTTGGAGGATAGAGGTTATGATGTTGTTTCTAGTGAAGGAAAAGTTTTCCTTCAACACAAAGCAACAAGACAAGCCAAGAAGATTTGGATTCGTGTGAAGAATATCTATAAACTTAATATAGATGTGATTTCTACAGAGCTTCCAACCATGGGAAAGTGTGAGAAAGCCATGCGATTGTCCCTTCAGAGGGAGTTGGATTTGCATGCAAATGAGGAACTCTCGGTTCCAAAGAATGAACCTCAAGATGTGGAGCAGCCACATGCGGAGGATCATGTAGTGGCATAAACCGCTCAAGAAGAAAATTTTTGAAACAAATGGGTAGAGGAAGTCCATGCAGGTATACCTCTAGGTGTGAGGTTGGGCGATGTGCAGAATGGAACCCAAGAAGAAATTTGGGAAGGGTCCTAGAGATGCTGCGTCTCATGGATCTAACCTAGCTACGAAGATCCCATAGTACAGTAGTAGCAATATCAATTAGATTGATGCAGTCAGATGGTAGGACTGAAATCAGAGTGACAGGTGTTGGATATTGGAGCCCAGATCAGAGTTGGCAGTAGTGTAGAGTACATGGATGCAGATGTCAACAACACAGAGAAACCAGTAGACATGTGCAGTAGCTAGTAGCAGTCAAAATACTCTAATGACATATGCATTATAATGATTTAGTTGTTTGGAGGCTATTCAATTTCATAACTGTTGCATGTAAAATTTGCATGTGTGAGAAACACTAGAGAAGTGTTGCATGCAAGAGTTGCATGTGTGAGAAAAACTAGAGAAGTGTTGCATAAAATGGTTGCACGTGCGAGAAACACTAGAGAAGTGTTGCATGCAAGATTTTCATGTCACATGCAAGAGGTGCATGTCGCATGCAGGGACATTCCTTTCTTGTTGAGAGGGAGTGTTGAAGTTTGCAACAAGAAACAGTGAAATTGGCATCCGGAAACAACACCTACACTAAGTGTGGGACCAAGAGGTCCAAGAAGCACCTACACTAAGTGTGGGACCAGGAGGTCCAAGCAGCACCTACATTAGTATGGAACCAGGAGGTCCAAGAAGCACCTACACTAGTGTGGGACCACAGGTTTTAGCAACACCTACACTGGTGTGGGCTAAATTTGGTGCATGTCTATTTTAGTTATCCCTTCATTAAAATGGACAATAAAATGTAATCTAATCTCAAAATAACTTGTAATAGTTAACTGAGTGTGAAAAACTCAGTTAACTCATGAATTTCGAGTTAAGGGTAGTTGGTGAGGCATGCAGATTAATTCTAGGTGTAACAGAGTTTGAAGTGCAGTGGTGCATTAGTTAATGCAGGTTTTAATCAATTTAACTAAGTTAAGTGAGTTAAAGTCAGTTGTGCTATTTGTAACTATTTGATACACTAGTGAGAGATCAAGTGAATTAAATATTGTTTAATTCACAATCAGTGATCTCACATGCAACTGAGGATTTACTATTATTAGATGCATGCAAGTCAGTTCCAGTGAGGACCCAGTTGAGATCTAGGTGAAAGGGATGTTGACTATCAGTTGTAGGATTATTGGGTTGCACCCATGAAACCAAACACCCATTGGATTTACCATGATTCTTGTGCTATCAAGGAATGCCAAAATTCCTAAAGAAAATGGATTTCATTCCACATGAATTGCACAAGAAAGGTAGGTTGTTTAGAGGTTGAGAATTGGCTATGTGTTGGCCAGTTTTGTCCAGGACAATGTGAGACAATTAGCTGAGTATAGGAGGCTCTTGTGAGAAGACTTGTATGTAATTTTTTCATGTATCCATGCTAAATATACAATAGAAGATAGTGGGGTTTTGAGCAACAAGCTTTCCCCGGGAAATTATCTGTGTTGTGGTTTGATTTGATTCTTTCTTTGCTTCATGGGGTTAGCGATTATGTTTAATTTCCGCAATTGATTTGTAGAAGCGGTTCAGTATCTAGCTTTGGTACATTGTTACATCGGATTGTATCCATGATATACATATTTTTTGTATAATTTCTATAGGCTGATAATTGGCTAAGTGTTGCCCTGATTTTGTTTGGATTAGTGTGAGACGATAGGAAAAGTGCAGGAGACTCTTGTGAGAAGAGTGCATTGTAATTTTTTCATGATTCCTTGTGGAATATACAATAGAATATAGAGGGGTTTTGAGCAGTAAGCTTTCCCCGGGAGAATATTTGTGTTGTGGTTTGATTTGTTTCTTTCTACACTTTTTGTGATTGGCAATCGTGTTTATTTTCTGCAATTGATTTGTAGAAGGATTCAGTATATAGGTTTAGTACATTGCTTGATCGGATTGAATCCATTGATATACATATGTTTGCATAATTTCTACATGCAAATATATTTTCACTGGTGTGTTGTGGCTTCTATATTTTTATCATCCCCCCTAATTTCCACTTCTTATTCCCATCCTTAGAGGTATATCAAACCTCCTTCTTCTTTGACCCACTAGATTTCCCTTTCTTCTAGCCTATGTTCTCACAGTATTGTGCCTATGCATAAGTCTTGTCCACCGATCTATGTTTTAAAAACATCACTTTCTTCCACATATGGTTGTGTATATTGTTGAAATAATTTATGAGGACATTTGGGTTCTTTCGAGAGATACCAAACATTATGATCATGTTTCTAAACTTTGTGGTACACTCTTGTACACTCTGCCCCTGCTTTTGCCTAAAGTAATGCCATTGAATCCATTGGTCCTCTACATAACCAATAGGGTAAAATTGTGACTTTATGAGGGTTTTGAAATCATCCCACTTAGTCATTGTAGGATCTCCCTCCAACCTCAAGGTCTCCTTGTTACTTTCCCACTAGGGCATGGCCCTCTATTTTCAGCTGAGTAAATAAAATATTCTATTCTTCCTCTATATGATGAACATTAAAATACACTTCTAATTGCTGCAACCAATGATTTAGCTTTATAGAATCAACCTCACCTTGATATTCCTTGATTTTAACCCCCACTTCCATTTTGAATAGGGAATATGAATGGAACTCAAACTAGGTTGATCTTTTTTGGGCTCTTTCTTCAACTCCTTCTATGTTTCTTCTTTATCCCCGATCTTCCCTCTGATCAGACCTTTGTATTATAACCACTGTTTTCTCTAACAACTCAATATTATTGGTTCATGTTACCATGAGGAGGCTCAAATTATAGTTTATATCTGCAATCTGCACTTCCAACTATGTAAAACTCTCCTTTGTGGGATCGTTAGGGTTATTCATATATTCTAACCATGACTTGGGTTTTGTGAATTTCTTCTTAATTTATCTAGATACTTTGAAACTCACGACCCAAATAAATCTTCTCAAATACCAATGCGATCTATTAATTTTCATGGATATTCCATTGGACAATACATCACAACATATCTACTAAAATATATAAGAAAAAATGAAATATACATTATGGGGGTTTATTTCTCCTTAGATTAATGGATCTATATATTATTGTTTATAGAATATGAATGAAAATTATAAATATGAATAAAATAGAGAACAATGAAATAAAACTCACAAACCACAAATTAACACAATATATAACCTGGGAAACCGTTTTAAGAGAAAACATAGTTGGAAGGTGAGGTTGCTATGCTATTTTTCTATGAATAAAAAATGGATGTAATTAAAAATAATTGAAACATGTGGCTCATGGGTTGCTACAATGCTCAAATACTCTATATTTCCTCACTTTCTATCCACCCTCAGCTATTCTTCTCATTTATGGAACAAAATTCACTCGAATAGAATGGAACCCCGTGTTCTCTTACTGGCTCGGTTATAACACAACCCAATAGCCTAATATTTTTTAGGTTAGACTCCCTCATTTCTTAACTAGAGTTAAAATATGGAATATTCTAGATTATTCTTGATCGTGATCATGTGTCTGGCCCCTTTTCCATGAATAATGGGTCTAACATGACATCCTCTTGAATTATGGTGGTCAAAACAAGAAGGTCAACTTCTAAGTGGCATAAAATTTTCATAAAGACTTTGATTAAGGTGATTTTTGTCTTGTTGGAAAGCTCTATGTGTGTAGAATAGAAAACAAAAAAAAATTCAAATAGCAAATTTTTAACCCCAAAAGACCTCATTTGATGCCTCAAACTACTCTCGAAAGGTTTCAGACCCCAATTTTCCAAACTAGGTCCCATTGGTAAAAGTAGTCATGTGAGATGATTCCTCCACTTTTTCCACTCTGAAAGCATTGAGATGGACAATAAACAATACAATGATAAAATATGGATCACACTTCCCAAATTTTGGAGGATTTTGGTCCCAAAAATATTCTATTGAATGGAGTGAGGAATTTTTTTCTCTAACTTCTCTTGGGTGTACCATTTAGCCTTACATGGAATTTTTTCTTTCAACCCAATTTTCCAAAGGTCATGTTAGCCTTATCTTGTATTTTTGGACCTCTTATACAAAAAATTATCCTCTGTTAACTCTAACTAAGCATCTGGTGCTAAATCCTCTACATAAGGTATGCTTATTCCTCTTCCTGATCTAACGTGGAAGACTCATAGAGTTTCATACTCTCCATATTCTCCACTAAGTAAATGGACATGTACGAGGCTAAACTAATTCTATAAGTGTTATCTTCCACCTTTTCTATTATCTCAGAGCCTTTATTTTCTTACTAGGACCTTGTAACTACCCCTTATTTAATTGTAACCATACTTTGTCTCCCACATTGAAGGACTTCTCTGTTCTATGTTGATCATGCCTAGAATTATATTTTCTTGTGACTTTGCAGTGTCTCCTATACCTATATATAGATCTACCTAATTTTATTATAAAAAAAATCCACCCTTTAAGGCATCCCTTGTAATATTCTTCCTCACACTTCCCTGTTGTGCATATGTAATATCCAAAGGTGAAGGTGGTAGATTGCAAAACAATTTTCAAATGTGGACTTACCAGTAGAAGTGTGAACTGCTCATAAAGTGTTCTATATACACTAAATCTTCATCCTAGATATTTGGATGCTTTTTAATGTAACCCCTAAAAAGTTGCACCAAAGTCTTATTGACTGCTTTTGTCTACCCATTTGTATGTGGATGGAATGTTGTAGACCTCTTCAACTTAATGTCCATATTGCACCATAACATAGTCCAAAATGAACTAAGAAATCTTGTGTCCCTGTCCAAAACAATGCTCCTTGGTATCCTAATGTGCACCTAGACCTGAATTTAAAGTCGATATTAATTTCCAGAGTTGATAATTTTAAAAAAGATAAATCAAAATTTTAATTTTTTGTGACTTTCTCAAATTTGATTAACTTAAATTATTAATTTTTTGAAAGAAAATTTCATAGAATCATATCAAATTAAATAAATTAAGACGTGTTCGATCGGATTTTTTCAGTGGCATATGAATTTGATGCTTCATTGGTGTTGAATTATTACTTTGATAACAAAATTATTTCTTTCTTGCATGATTTTTTTATCTACTCTAAGACAAAGGACAAGGGTTAACAACACTTGAGGATGGTGCTACAAGTGTTGAAAGAGCATGAATTGTATGCCAAATTAAGAAAAATACTTTTTATTAGAATAAAATCCATTATTTGGTTACCATTGTCTTAGAGGAGGGTGTAGCAGTAGATCGAGAGAAGATTGAGGGAATCAAATGATGGCCTAGACCAAAGAATAAATTAAAAGTAAGATCAATTATGGATTTAGATGGATACTATAGGAGATTCATTGAAGATTTCTCCAAGATTGCACATGCAATCACTTAATTGAAAAACAAGGGACTACATTTTCAATGGACTATGATCAGGTGCTCAAAATATGCTCAAAAATTAAAGTTGTCAGAATGGCTTGAAACCCATGCTCTTGCATAGATCTCATAGTTCTGAATCTGATGCAACTCTTTTCGCAAAAAACTAACGTTGTATGCTCCTAAAAATGAGTTTTGTTCATTTTCCCAAACATGAAAATTTGAAAAAAGGTACTGTTGACTGTGTAAATTTTGGACTAGTGGTAGGCTGCCACGTGGCCTCTTCTGATTGGTTGAAAGTCAAAAAAAATTGGGCCAACCACATTTTGACACGTGGCAGGCTCAATGGTAGTTGAGATGGGTGAATTTCATTGATAGGTTAGTGGCCAACCACAGGCTGCCACGTGGCCCAACCAGAAGCCACCACACGGCAGCCCGGGGGCCACCAAAATTTGGTTAGAATTCTGAACTAGACTCCACGGGTGTCAAACTGCCAACCTTTCAACAAACAACGCAACGCCCTACTGATCGGGCTAACCATGGGTCTTGTTAACCATACATCACAAACCAAATTTAAGTTTGATGCGGTAGAGATAATGGGGCAAGGGGCCAGGGCTTAGCCCCCAACCCCCTGCCCCGCGCCCCCCCCCCCCCCCCATATATTTACCATATAACCTTTGGCACGAAACCGTGGGTGCGGAGGAGATGGAACCCGCCCATATTTAATATTAAATATTTGGCCATAATTTATGGTTTAAAATTTGGAATTTTAGGCCGCATTATGCATTTAAACCATCCCACAATTTTCACCGAATTTCCTCCAAACTGTCGCTATGTTAGCGGAATTCAGGGAGAAATTGTAGGACAGTGCTGGATTTTGGGGAAATTGTAGAGCGATTAGCAGCAAAGCTAGGGAAACCCATAATGTCTTAAGTTTTTTACCATTTTTGGAGCAGAAGGAGGCTAACCATGCATTTTTTATAGTTATGAAGCTAATGGAATAGGTTTTGAAGCCATTGGAGCATTGAAAATTGATGTAACCACCATTTTTTATCATAATGATATAGGGCCAAGCCATTGGAAGCTGGACTAGGAGACGTAGCCAAGGAGGGGTGAAATCATTTATCACATGTGTTGTGGTTATTTTTATGGTGTATTTGTTTGCTATATTTTTCATTTCAGAGTTTAAATTCATGCTTTATGTGCATAATAATTTAACATAAAAACTCAATTTTAACACATGCAATTTAAACTTCCTCAGGCACATTTACATATAGATCTCATACATATCAAGTTTGGTATCAGAGCATAGGTTTTCTTTGTTGTTGTGAGGATTTTATTGTTTGAAAGTGTTTCTGATGCTTACAAGTTTGAAGCTCAAGACAGTAGAAGGAAATCTTGTGGGTGCAGGTTCTCAATTTGGGACAAGGACAAGGAGAGCCTATTTGTCTCAATTTCCACCACAAGTTTCACCTCAAGTTGTACTTCGAGCTTCAGTAAGCATGTCACATGAAGGAGGATCTGATAATATGTCAAAAGATGAAAGGCTTTCAGGAAATCATTCTTTGACATGACTGAGATGATGAAGGTTCTCTACGAAGAGATAAATTTAAGATTGCAAGGTGAAAGTTCCAATCCTTTAAAAAGAGAGGGTTATTCTGGAGGGAAAGGAGGAGATGACGAAAATCATTCAAAAGGAAATGGTGACAAACCACCCTTTTCTCCACCATCATCTTCACTTCCATCCTCACCTTCATCTTCTTCCTCTTCCACAACCACTATTGCTCAAACACCTCCACATACCCCAAGGGTTCATGGTAAAACTCCCTTATTAAAACTTGATATCAAATTCAAACTACCTATGTATAATGGTGAAGTGAATGTTGAAAGACGTGATAATTGGGTTCATGAACTTGAAGTTTATTACCGGATTTAGAACATCAAAGATGATGAAACAAAGATTCAGTTGGCTTCATTAAGTTTGGAAAGTGCTGCTTTGATTTGGTGGGAAGCCAAAACACAAGAGGATATGAAAAATCATGGTAAGGTCTCAACCTCTTGGATAGATTTTATTGCTGCACTTAGAAGACAATTTTATCCATCAACATATATGCGGAAGACTATTATGGATTGGAAGAATTTTAGACAACTAAAGGGTCAAAGTGTGCAAAGTTACACCCAAGAGTTTAGAAGAAGGTATTTGATACTAGGTGTAGACTTGCAATCACGAGAAAATTTGCCAAAATATATTTTGGGTTTACACATTTATTTTAGGCTTACTATTCTTATGTTTATTCCTACAAGTTTATATGAGGTTTGTGTTCAGGAAACACATCTTGAAGCAAGAGGGAAAAAAATTTCACAAGAGGGTAGCAAGAAGCCATTCACAAGTGGAGACAAGGGTAAGAGTAAGTTCAAAGGGAAAGGAAAGAAGAATGCATACGTCAAGAAGGAAGGAGAAAAATTAACATGCAAACATTGTTCTAAAGAGGGTCATGATAAAGCTCATTATTGGAAGCTTCATCCTGATATGAAACCAAAGAAGTTTAACAACAAAGGGAAGCAAAAGAAATTTGCAACTACACAACATGAATTAGGCTCTGATTTGGGAGATGCGACAAAGATCACAACAATGGGAATGAAAGGCAAGGAAATAGCAAGCACTAGCTCTTCAAGTTTTCCTAATCATACTCATGATGAGAAAACAAGAATTTAAATTTTTCCATATTCGGGTTATTTCAAAGAAAATTGATACACTCTTTGATAGTGGTTCATATGAAAATTTGATTTCTGAAGACTTATTCAAGAAGTTAAATTTAGAGACCATTCCTCATCTAAGACCTTATCCTTTAGGTTGGATATACAAGAATGCAAACTTACAAGTGACGAGGAAATGCATACTTAGATTTGCAATTACAACAAACTTTCTTGATGAAGTTGAACTTGATGTAGTTCCACTTGATATTTCTGAAATTGTTTTGGGAAGCCCGTATTTGTATAATAGGAAATCTATTTTTCATCGCCATGAAAAAAAGTATCACTTGTTCAAAGATGGTATTGAGTACATTTTTAGAGCACATCAACAGAAACTAAATCTTTCACTTGTAAATGTTGGACAAATGAAGAGACTCATTATCTATAGCAAGAATTTTGGGCATTTAATGGTCAAACAAAAGAATGATGTTGAGAATGAAGCTTTTCAAGGTTGTGACTCAAGATTGAAAACTGATTTGGTTGAGGTTGTTAACCAATATGACGATATGTTTCAGGATCCCAAGGGATTTCCTCCCAGGAGGGGAATGCAATATGAAATACAATTGCAACAATATTGTCCTCTTCCTAACATTGGCATGTAGAGGATGTTAGTGATGGAAAGTGAAGAAATTAAAAGGTAAATTCAAGAGTTGTTGGAAAAATGGATCATGATACCAAGTAATACACCATGTGGGTCACCTATTGTTTTGGTGCCAAATAAGGATGGAACATGACGCATGTGTGTGGACTTTTGTGCATTCAACAAAATTATAGCAAAGAATTGTTACCCACTTCCTAGAATAGATGATTTACTTGATCAATTGAAAGATGCAAACTATTTTTCTAAGTTGGAGTTAAGGGGTGGCTATCATAAAATTAGAATTGCTGAAGGTGACATATGGAAGACAACATTCAAAACAAAACAAGGTTTTTTTGAATGGCTAGTTATGCCTTTTGGTCTTTTCAATGCTCCTGCTACCTTCATGTGTGTGATGAATGATGTATTGATGCCATTTCTAGATGATTTTGTGATAGTCTACTTATATGACATCTTTATTTTCAATAAATATCATGAAGAACATGTCATGCATGTCAAAAACATACTTGATGTCTTGAAGAAAGAACAATTGATTTTACAGATGTCAAAGTGTGAGTTTGGAAAAACTTCTTTAGTGTATTTGGGTAATATTGTTGGAGGAGGTAAATTGAAAATATATCCCTCCAAGGTTTATGTTATTTTGAATTGGCCAAAGCCCAAAACAGTTACGGAGGTAAGAAGATTTTTGGGAGCAGCCCAATATTGGATGAATATTATTGCTAACTTCTCTTTTATCGCAGCTCCATTGCATGCATTGACAAGTGTGAAGTAGGTCTTCTAGTAGGGAGGTAAACAACAAAAGAAATTTGATGCATTGAAGGAAAATATTATTTTAGCTCCATTACTTTCACTTCCAGACTTGTGATAGTCATTTGAGATTCATACTGATGCTAGTGATTATTCCATGGGTGTAGTCCTCATGCAACATGGTAAGCCCATATGTTTTCATTCAGAAAATTTTAATGGTGTAGTGATTAATTATCCTACATATGACAAGGAATTGTATGCATTGGTGCAAAGTGTGAAAAAGTGGAAAAAATACTTGATGGGTAAGGATATAATCATTCACACTGATCATCAACCATTGCAATACTTGTAATCACAAAAAATGTTTCATCAATCAAGGCAATTTCAATGGATGGTTTTTCTTCAACAATTCCACTTGGTGATAAGGTATAAAAAAGGTATCTATAACAAAGTTGTTGATATGATTTCTAGGCCTATTGTTAGTGTTGCTACTATTCTTAAGCATAATTATGTTTTGCATGAGAGTTATGTTGAACAATATGCTTTAGATAGTGATTTTCAAGATGTATATGCAACTTTGATTCAAGGGAACCAAGTAGAGGAATTGGATTATCACATGCATGATAACTTGTACCATCTTGGTAAGCTCTGTATTCCACAGAGAGAAAGAGTCAACATTATAAGAGAGGCACACAATTCTCTTATTGTTGGTCATTTACGTGTAAGTAAGACGGTGGCGCATCTACAAAGGTATTGTTATTAGCCTCGTATGCTTGAAAGTGTGTCACGTTTTATTAGAGGATGTTCATTATGTGTCATCAATAAGCCTAGCAATAGAAAGTTAGAATTGTACAAACTACTTCTAGTACCTTCTTGTCCATGGGAGAGTGTCTCTATGGATTTTTTTGGAGGTATTCCTATGTCAAAAAGGAATAATGATTATCTTAAATATGTATTTATAGATAGGTTCAACAAATTTTGTGTTTTGATGCCATGTAAAAAGAAAACTATAGCTGAAAAAACTACTAAGTTATTCTTTCAAAATGTATGGGTGCTTTTTGGATTTCTCACATCCATTGTTAGTGATCGAGATTCTCGCTTTGTTGGGAACTTTTGGTCAATCTTGTGGGGATTCATGGATGCCAAATTGAAAAAGAGTACAACATTTCATCCACAAATAGATGGTCAAACAGAGGTGGTGAGAAATACGGTGATGCATCTTCTTTGCGGTTATTGTAGCAAGCATCCTAAGTTGTGGGATGAACATTTGCACTATATTCAAAATGCTTACAACTGGGTCAAGCACTCTTCAACTCAAACATCCTCTTTTGAAGCATGTTTGGGATAATTTCCCAAGTCTCCTTTGGATTTTATTTTTGGAAAAGATGTTGCTATTGGTGGTCATAGTGACATAGACAAAGCTAAAAAATTCATTGAACAAATCCAATTGGTACATCAACCAGTTCAAGAATAGCTGGAAAAGAGACAAGTCAAGTACAAAACAAGGCATGATAAGCATCATGTATATCACAGTTTCCAAGTCGGCGATGAAGTTTGGCTTCACATTAGCAAAGAAAGGCTTCATGGAGAAGGTAAAAAAACGAAACCAATTCGATATGGTCCATTCAGAATTTCAGAAAAGATTGGTGATAATGCCTTCAGGTTGGATTTGCCTTCATATATGCAAATTTATGTTGTTTTTAATGTTTATAACTTAAGGTTGTATGAGCCTCCTTTAATAAAAGATCAAGAAGAGAATGTTCGGATTCCTTCTATTGAGGATTTATCTCCTGAATACCTTAAAGAACTACAACAAGTCACCATTCTTAACAAAAGAACAAGGAATTCAAAACGAGGGAATGTGGAGTACCTTCGTGTGGGGCTCAAAGGAACAAATCCAAGCAAAGCCAAATGGATCGAGATTGGAAAGGTGAGGGAACTGTACCCTCATTTACTGAAAAAATGAAAGTGATATTTTGGGGTCCAAAAGCTTTCAATGGGGAGGAATGATCAAGTGCTAAAAAATATGCTAAAAATGAAAGTTGTCGGAATGGCTCGAAACCTATGTGCTTGCATAGATATCATCATTCTAAATTCGTCACAACTCATTTCGTATAAAATCGACATCGTATACTCCCGAAAACGACTTCTGTTTGTTTTCCAAAATAGGCAAATTTGGCAAAAAGGTACTACTGACTGTGTAAATTTTGGACCATTGGTAGGATGCCACGTGGCCTCTTCTAATTGGTTGAAAGTCAATTTTATTTTTGGCCAACCACGGTTTGACACGTGACAGGCTCAGCGGAAATTGAGATGAGCGAATTTCATTGGTGAGTTGGTGACTAACCACAGGCTACCACATGGCCCAACCAGAGGCCGCCACATCGTAGGTCGTGGGCTCCAAAATTTGGTTGGAATTCTGAACTATAGTCCATGAGACTCGAACTGGCGACCTTTCAACAAAAAAAACAATGCCCTACCGATCGAGCTAACCATGGGTTGTTAGCCATACCTCACAAACCAAATTTAAGTTTGATGTGACATAGGTAATGGGGTAAGGGGCCAGGGCTTAGCCTCAACCCTATAACCTTGGCCCGAAACTATGGGTGTAGAGGAGGCAGAGCCTGCCCATATTTAATATTAAATATTCGACCATAATTTATGGTTTAAAATTTGGATTTTTAGGCCGCATTATGCATTTAAACCATCCCACAATTTGCGCCGAATTTCTGCCAAACTGTCACTCTGTAAGTTGAATTAAGTGTGAAATTGTAGGACAGTGCCAGATTTTGGGGAAATTGTAGAGCGACTGGTAGCAAAGCTAGGGAACTCATAACTTCTTCAGTTTTTTACCATTTTTGGAGGATAAGGAGGCTAGATAGGCTTTTTTAACAGTCCTGCAACTAATGGAACATGTTTTGAAGCCATTGGAGCACTGTAAATGAATGTAACCACCATTTTTAGCATAATGAGCGAAGCCATTGGAAGCTAGACCAAGAGACGTAGCCCAGGAGGGGTGAACTCCTTCATCACTTGTTGTCTTGTGGTTATTTTTATGGTGTATTTGTCTGATGTTTTCTACTATTTAAGATTTTAAATTCATGCTTTATGTGCATAAGAATTTAACATAAAACCACATAAAAACTCAATTTTAACACTTTCAATTTAAAATACCTCAAGCACATTTACATATAGATCTCATACAGATCAAACTACCAATTGTGAAGAGAATTTCTAACATGACGGAATTATTAATCATTGGACATATTTGAAAGGCTACAAATCCAAAGGAGGATTTTGTCGTGTGCATAAATGCATGCAAGGAAGTGCTTGGTGGTGTACTTACACAAAATGGAAAGGTGATATGTTATTGGTCAAGTTGAAAGAACATGAAAGAAACTCTGCCACCGAGGACTTGGAGCTTGTAGTTATTGTTCATGAATTGAAAAAGTGGAGGCACTATCACATGGGTAGGAAATTCAAGCAAATAATAGACCATAATGGTTTGAGATAGTTGTTTGTGCAACCAACATTGAATGATAGATAGATGAAATGGCTAGAATTTCTCAACAAATATGATTTTGACATCAAGCACATTAAGGGAAAAGAGAATAATGTGGTTGACATACTTAGTAGGTAATCTAAAGCTAAAATTGGTAATCTAAAGCTAAAATTTGAGTATAGGCCAGAAAAGGATAGAATCTTTTTGTACAAGAAAAATGTTTATGTTCTTAATTTTTAGGATTTTAGAAATTTAGTGTTGAATAATGCAGAATGTGTAATACATTGGAATCTAGGGTACCAAAAAACAACTACAACTATAAGAGGCTAGTACTTTTCACTAAAATGAAGAAGGATGTGGTAAATTATATAGCAATGTGCATGGAATATTAGAAGGTAAATTATATGTATATACATCCAAAACAATTGTTATAGCCATTATCCATTATCAAATGGAAGTGTGAATTAATTATTATCGATTTCATCACCAAGTTTCCCAAAATAGTAATGCAACATGATTCCATCATAGTATTGGTGGACAATCTTAGAAAGGTTTCCCATTTTATTTCAATCAAAATAACTCACAAAGTAACCAACACTACATAGAATTACATGAATGAAATCGATTTGGATTGGATTTTTATATAATTTTTCATCCATATCATTGCTTTGCAGTGAAAAAAATGGAGGAATCAACTTATAAGAGTAGTTTTATTGGTGGGACCCAATTTTAAGAATTGGATTTTGAAAGCATTTAAGGCCATTTTGAGGCTTTAAATGATGTTTTTTATGGGTAACTTTCCCTACTTATGTGTAGGACCCCGTGATTCTATTCTACATTGAAAGATATTTACAATAACATAAGAAAGACACCAATCATAGTTCGTATGCAAAAGTTAGGTCTCCAGGAAGTTGAGTTGTCATGATTAACAACTCAAATTCAAGAGGATGCCATGTCAACCACCCTTACTCATGGAGAAGGGCTAGCCATGTGAATATTATGAAGAATACTCTAGAAGATTCAAATTTGTATCTTTAATTAAGAGTTTAAGGAGCCAAACTTAACCCCGAGTTGGCTATTGGTTATGTTATAACCGAACCACTAGGAGGAAAATTGGTTCCATTCATTTCAATTGTATCTTATTCCTCAGTAGGGAATAAAAAATTGGGATTGGGAGTAAGAGAGAATAAAAAAGTGGTTTTAGTGTTTGTAGTAGCCTATTAGGGCACAAGTCTCAAGTAACTCTAGAGAGAGTCCCTTCTCATTTGTACTTGCATTATTTCCATTTAGACAAAAGAGAAAAGAGCGAACTCACATCGCAACCGGATTTTCTCCCATACTAGTTTACCATAGCATATATTTTGTTCATTGTAGTTCATGTGTGATTGTATTTTTATTGTTCTCTATTTTCCTGATTTTATCGCTTAAATGCATAAGCAGAAAACAATAATTAATAAATCTAGGATCTAAGGAATTTAACTCACATACTATAAATTTCATTCTATTTTTATTAGATATGTTGTGATGAATCATCTAGTGGAATATCCACGACATTTTATGGATCATAAATTATCGAGCTACATGGTGTTCCTAAGGCAATAGTGTTAAGAAAATATCCCAAGTTCACTTCTAATTTTCAAAAAGGGATGTTCAAAGGATCTATGACAAATCTAAATTTAAGCACAATGTATCTTCTAGAGTCGAATGGGAAAATAAAGAGGGTTAACTGAATAATAGAAGATATACTAAGAATGTATGTAGTAGAAAATAATTCTAGGTGGGAGGACAATCTTCATTTGGTTGTGTTTGCTTATAACTTTGGATATTAGGAAACATTAAAGATATGTTCATTTGAAACTTTGTGTTTGGTCAATTTAGTGTGTCCTAAATTGCTGCATTTAATTTGTCAATCCGGGAATCGTAAGCTGATGAAGTGCGGCGCACTATATGTGCAAGATAACCTATTTCTTAACTTTTTGTCGTTTTTGGTTTTCTAAGGTGAAATGGAAATTCTAAGATGAAAACAAGTTTTGTTATGTTTGTTCAAGGAAGTGGATATCCCTATAATGATTTACCAACTTGAAATTTTAAAAGCAATTTGAAATTTACAATGACAAGATCAAAAAGGAAATGAAAATGTGCCGCCGAAATGAAAGGTGCTGCTAATCTAATAAATCAAAACAGTAAACTAGTGAGCATGAAAACTAAACTATTCTTGGCCGCCAACTAAACACAAAAGAACTATGCTAAGGAAATTCAAAATTGCAAAATAAAATAATCTAAATCCATTACATCAATTTATCTTCCGACCCTTCATCATTAGTCCAAATATGATTTTCGGAAGTAATCATAAACAACTGAGAATCGATATTTAATTTGGTGAAGTAAACTACTAAACCATACACTCATGATTCAATCCCTCACCATCAGTCCAAATTGTGGCTTTGAGGTCATGCATGATTTAATATATCTAACTTGAAAATAAAGAAACTAATACTAAAACTACACATTTCCTCATAATGCAATCCCCTCACCATCACCTGTACCGTGGCTTTCTGAGGCAACCGAAGATGCTATGAGCAGCTTAATATATCTAAATTTGCAGAAAAGAAACTAATACTAAACTACACATTTTCATAATGCAATCCTCGCCATCACTCCACCGTGGCTTTCGGAGAGGCAAATCGAAGATGCCATGAGCATATTAGTATATCTAAATTTAACCATCAAGTGCGTATAAGCAACCGAAATGAACAAAGCAAGACCGGAAACTTAAAAACAAAAACTATGAAAAGAAAACTACAGCAGAAAACAAGAATCATGTCGCTTAACAAACAGTAAAAAATGCCCGGTCATATCTAAACTAAAACATAAATGATCGACTGATTAACAATCATAAAGCATGATATTTAAAATGAAATGGAAATTAAAAGGAACAAGGCAAATTTAAATGAAACAACCGCAAAGTATGAACATATGGATGGATTATGATACAATGTTTTTTTAAAGAAATGAAATGAGAAATATACACTAATACACAAAACCTTAGCCGAGCAGCCCCACACAGCCTTTGCAATTCATTCTCAAACACGAATTAAGTTGAAAAACAGTAGTCTTCTCATATTAAAAAGAAGTTCATTAATAGTAATGTTACGCATGCGGCAACAGAATCACTACAGAAAGCATTAAAAGATAACAATGATTACATTCACTAACATCAACTATCAACTATCAACTATCAACTATCAACTATCAACTATCAACTATCAACCATTTAACTTTCTATGCGTATGCAAACGCACTATATAAAACAACAAACTCAGAATCGTCTCCCAAAGTTCATGCCGGGAAGCACGTAGACCACTACGTCTACTATAGGAGTGGCCGTGTTGAGTGAATCTGTTTTGGAGGTGGATGTCAGAATCTTCACTTAGAACCTCGCACGGATGTCGATTTAACTCTCCGCAGCTTAGAAACGGCCGTATGGATCTTTATAAAGCATGCAAACAGTCCGCCTGAAACTCCATGGCTGACTTCATGTGGACGCCTTGACCGCGGCTTGGACGAGTTTGCTTGAACCAATAGGGATACCAACACAGTCCACATCATTCCTAGCCTCGCCATGTGGCTCGTTTCCTTGGTGGTGACACCGTAGCATAGAGTTTTACAAAATAGCCATGGAAAGTTGCAGCAACAAGAAAGGGAAAGATTCCGCAATGAATGAACAAAAATCTAGATCAAATAGCAAACACAAAATATAATTAAAAACTAAGATGCCCTTTTGCACATGATATTGACAATTTGGGAGGTTTAGGTGAGTGAAAAGGTATGGAAAATGTATGAAAGATGCAAATTCTGGGAATTTACAACATACCCCCATCATAGCATGCTTCACGTCTCATGCAACCAAAATTATACTGCCTTTGTCTACTTCATGTGCTCCCTGATACTTCACCAAAGACATCCAAACCCCTCTTCTTCGTACCGCCATCATTCTCGGGTTTCTTCATTAAGCACCTAAATTTATATTCATGCGTTCGCTCAATTCTCGTATTTTCAATTTCTTATTCTTCTTTTGCCATATTCCCAAATGTAAGATAGTATTATCATGGATGATCTTGTCCTAATGGCTTTGTTCTTCAATGTTTCCATTTTACATTTTTGATGTGGTCGTTTTAAAAGCTCCACTGCAATTACGTTTTAATGATTAAACCAAATCATCCCTGCAATGTATGAGGTCATAATGAAGAAGTACTTGGACTCGTGGTCGCCTTTTTCCAAGGATTCTATATAGTCATATACCTCCTCGCTGTTTAAATGCTATTTCGTGTCATTTTCATTGGGTTGTCCTAAAAATGCCGCAAAGGAGAATTATGTTCAAAATCCTACGAGGAGGCCTACACTAATATTTTGCCTAGTCAAGATGAGTATGCTACTTGTCCGATTGGGAATGAAAGGAATCGTGTTCACTAACCGACCGAGATGGACTACATGGCCGGGGGATCGTTCAGATGTCTCTCACCAAATCAATGAAATGAGTGGACCTTTAATTTGCGTTTTTCTTAATTTCCCCTTAAGTCACGTTTCTCTCACATGTTGTGGTACACCGTCCTTTTTGTTCGTTTTCCTTTCTCTCGCCTTTCTTGACATAGATGACCGTTTGAAGATAAACTAATCTTTCGCATAGTATTTGATGATCTTCTTCTTCTTAAGAAGGAGTTTTTATGTTTCAATAGTTTCTTTCCCTTTTGGTATTATTGGCTTCTTAGCCTTGGATTTCCTTCTTCTTTTTACCAATCTCTTCCTCATCACTTTTTTTCATAGTAGTAGTAGAAGATATTTTGGATTTCATCTATTGTTCTTTTCCTTCTACTTTCGTCGTGCTAGTCAGGAAATTTCCCCAGTAGCAGTATAATTCTGGCTCAATATCATTCTTTTCTCTACTTCCTTCTAATTGAACTACCTTCAGAATTTCCCGAGGTCTTCAAAGAAATTCTAACTAGGAATTGTTCCCATGTGTCTTTTCTTTCCTTTAGCCCTCTTTCAATCAATTTTTATAAGGCCATGGTAATATAAAATGAGGCTCTACATCTCCTAAGTGTTTTTTAACAAATACAGCCATTTTCTTTAAGCTATTGAATAGAAAAATAAGGGAGATTGAGAGTTTGTTTTTCAAGAAAATTCATCAATAGCTCGGTATGGTACATGCACATAGACCCAAAACGTCTTCACATGTAATGAATTTCTCGAACAATTAGTAGTGTAAAGTGGCCCATTCTTCTTTTATTGCATGCAATAGGATTCCTCTTTGAAAACACACATGTCCATATACCTTGTCTAGGATTGTTCTCCATGCCTCATCACCGATGCTTTTATTTTTGAACCAACGTTTCCCTCCCCGAAGAAGTTCTCGTGGTCCGTTAAGTATTGACAAGCTCATTGACCTAAAACTTGAGGTCTCCAACGTTTCCGAGCCATCAAACGACCTTGCAAACGCTTTCTAAACTTCTTTGTGTATCTTCATGAATTTCTCGAATAAAAATGCACCATTTAACTTCTTCAATATTCCTTTTGCTTGCGGATATCCCTCTATAAACTTTGGTCTCGGCTCGCTTCCTTAGCAATTTACCCATTTCACTTTTCCGTGCTTCACAAATTCCGTTTTCCGTGGAGGGTTTGGCGGGAAATGAACGACCGAATACACAGATCGAGCGCAATGACCTGGGAATGTATCATAAAATGGGAAATGAGTACCATAACGAATGGGAGTAAGACCGTGGGTAGATATACTGAGTGAGAATGAGTAGAGGTTTTGTAAACACTTACAGAGACACGACAAAGAGGTTAACAAAGTATAATGCATTCGACGTCGTTTTGAATTTTGGTGGCCGTGTAATAAATATGAACACGTCGTTTCAATCAATCGCTTTTGAAGTTAGAAAGTGCTTGTAAGAGTCCTTTGTCAACTCAAATACGTCTCAATATCTCCTGGTGGGATATTGAACATGAGTGAGAATCGGAATTTCAATGATGAAACCGTTTATGAATGAATGACATATAGTGAGATCGCATTATGTTACTTAACTCGTCATCATAATCATCATGAATGTAGAGCCTTTATCAAAACCTTACATAAAAATGTGTTTTTTTAATACTATTTGAAATAAACCTTTTATTCATACCTTTTGAATCCTCGTTTACTCCTTTATTCAACCTATTTATCCTCCATTGGTGTCTTGAATGCTCCATTGATCCTTCCACCTCGCATTTTATTTCATAATTATGGAAATAACATCCTAACGTACATTCTCTTTAAAAATAGAGAGTAGTAGCTACGAATCGTCTTCGGTCAAGCAACCGGAGTCACCAAGTGAAACAGATGTCACCACAACCGATACGCCTATTACTTGCTGAATATAAATGACAAATGACAAATGACCAGACATAAAATGGTCATGAAAAAGATTTTTATTGATGGAATGGACAAAGAAGTGGAATGAAGTGAAATGAAATGAAATGAAATGAAATGAAGTGAAATGCAATGGGAGTGGGTGGGTGAAAATGAAATGAAATGGTAGAGATTTTTTTGGAAAATATAGAGTGTCGTGTGTCCCCGATTTTCACCCTATTTTTCGTATAAGATCGCCAATCAATGATTGGTTTTCAAAGCTATACCATTTTTTTTTTTTTTTTTTTTAACTTCCAAAACATGTTAGGTCAGGCACTGAGAAGAAGACCTTTCCACTGCACCGATCACAGACTTTCTCTTTTTGAAACATTCTGACAAAATCCTCTTGAGAGTGGCTTATGACAAACTTTCAATCTATGGCTATCACAGTCAGAGGAGTTTGAAACTCATCAATGGTCTTGATTCTCTACGGGCCCATTGCTAAAGATCTTGTCAATCTCATACAGTCAAGCCAATTATGTCCAATTTTCTGAAAATCTTTAAACTTGGAATCAAATAACAATGCCCAATCTCCTTCTTGGAACTTCTTCTCTTTGATATTTGTCATGCCATTTAGTTTCCTGATATTGAATCAGATTTGGCCTAGAATTGCTTCTGTCTCATCTCATCTAGCTCATTCAACCGCTCCATCTCTATGCGTTTATTGATAAGTCCATCCCCAACCTGAATCCGGCTATCTTACAGTTTGACTTGTCCCAATGTGATAAGACTTTCTTCTCATAAAAATGTGTCTATAGGAGAATATCCCGTTGTATTCCTCCATGTAGTTCGTAGCTCGGCCAAGGCTTCTGAAGCCTTTCTACCAATTCTTCTTATGTAGGATGAACACAGATGATACTTTCAAGAACTTTGTTTGTGGACCTACTTGACCATTTGCTTGTGGATGGTATGAGTAGATCATGTTTGATTTTGTATTCTCTCCATCAACTTTTCCACCAAATTGATGACTATTTCGATCTTCTGCCATAATTTCTCTTGGAACACCAAAAGGAAAATATCCTCATAAAGAAAATAATAAATCGAATTTTCGCATAAGATACTAATGCTTTAGCTTCTACCTATTTAGTAACATAACTGCAAACCAATATATACTTCTTTTTGCTTAGATGGTGGATTAATAGGTCCAATGAAATCTAAAGCCCATTTTTCAAAGGGTTCAATGAGTAATTAAGCTTGCAATGGTATTTGGTCAAGGGTAGGTTTCCTTACCTTGCGCTATCACACCTTTTGATATATTTTTTTGCATCTTTGAAGAGGGAAGGCCAATAATATCCCAAAGAAAGGATTTTATAGCCGTCTTTGTCCGCAAAGTGTCTCACATGGTTCATATCATGATGCCTTAAGAATACTGTGCATTTCATCTTCGACACATCTTCTCGATCACAAGATCCGGCCCTCGTTTTAACAATTCAGAAATCCATGAATATTTTGAACCTCCCGAATAATCTTCGTTTTTCTCTTTGAAACAATGTGAAGGTAGTTTTCGTAACCAAATAGTTAGCAATATCCTCTGACACGAAGGGGTCTTTAATAGTTACCGGTAAACAAATATTCATCGTGGAAATTTATCTTCTATGCGAGTAACTTTCTAGTATTCTCGAATTCTATACAAGAAATCAGCTACCGTATTCTGCTTCGTCTATCCAACACAATATTGAATTCTTGCAAAAGTAAAAGCCATCTTGTCACCGCCATTAGTAACAGTTTGTTCATTAAATATCTAATTGCATTTATTATTAAACAAAAGTTTCATACCCGTTATGTAATGTTCAAACTTATTAATTGCATGAACAAAACTTAAAAACTTTTTCACTACAAGATAGTTCAACCTCTGGGAGTCAATCTTTACTAGTGTAACAAATGGTATATAATTAATTCTTGACCCAACACAAATGAAGAGCTTGTCCTAAGCATTCAGTTATGTAGCAGTTTCCACCTATCCTCTCAAGATAGGTATTTTCTGGAGACTTTGCTTTGGGAAGCTTGGCACATTGGACAATCAGGATCCCATTTAAATTCACAAATTTTGTAAGCAATTTGAAGAGGAGATGCTATTTTAGTGAAGTTTTTTCTATAAATTTTCTATAGTAAACCTCGAAAGAACCTAGAAAACTTCTAACATCTTCTTTGACAATTTTGGAACAGTAAACTGAGATGACTTCAACTTTTGATCTATCAACCTTAATCCCATCTCTCGAAGGCGATGTCCTAAAACAATCTCTTAACATCATAAAGCATTTTTCATGCTGAACAGTGTTTGTTTTTTACATCCCAGAACTTTTTCCAAATTTTCTAAATGCTTCTTCAAATGAATTACCAAATCGTAAAATCATCCACATAAACCTTCACACAATCATGATTGATCGAAAAATTCCTAGCATCAGTTTTTGAATGTTGTTACATTACATAACCCAAAAAGGAAGGACTTTAAGAGGCAAAAAGTTCTCAGACAAGTAAATGGTCTTATTTTGACTTTAAAAAGTTACCTCGAATTTGATTATAGCCACTAAAAAACCAATTCAAAAATGAAAAGTACTTTTTACCTCGCTAATGTATCTAATACCGATCAATAAAAGGCAAAGGAAAGTGATCCTTCAAAGTTGCTTTGTTCAATAATCAATGCATAATTTCCTCCATTTACCATTCTTTTTTTAGGTACTATAACCAAAGGAGAAACCCACTTGCCATCTCAAATTGACAAATGAAGTTTACTTGAGGAAGTTTTTGGAGCTCTTCTTTCACTATCTCCCAAGATTTCCATCTATCCTGAGGTTGTCCGATTGGCTCCATCGTTTCTTAACATAGAGATACAAGATGGATGCAAGTCTTAGGACCAATACCTCATGTCAGATACTCCATGCAAATGCAAGAGAATGTTTTTGCAGATTCTGCCAGTTCCTTTCTATGACTTCTCCAAATGTTTGTTGATATTCTGTTACTGTTCTTTCAGAAAAATCTCAATAAAGTAATTTACCAAATCCTTCCAGAGTAAAGAGACATTTATTCGACAGACAAATATTTCATAAGTCGATTCCAACCGAAATTTGCAGCCGTTATTCAAAATGTCTCAAAATTTTCAATGTGTTCTGGACGTGACCTTATCTCGCCCACTTTTAAAATGGCAAAGACAAAGCTGCATAGGTTTTCACCATCACCCATTCATTGTCTCCTTGTCAGTGATTGCTCAGTCGGAGGACAAATTGGAATTTCTTTGTCGACTACCATTAATGTACATGTCTCAGATTTACAACTAACAAAAGACCAAGTACTGGTAGCCAAGGTCTTCCCAAGATATGGATGTCCCCCCGAGATTACTTTTAGAGTCAAAATCAGCAAGCTTTCCACTGGATATTCCCAGAATCTGCTGGAGACCTAAATATCTTCTAATACACCATCTCGGTTTAATAAATCCTAGTACTCCATTCAGTAATTTGTTAGCAAAGAGAAGGTTAGGAAGCCTTTAACTGTTTTGCCAGTTCCGTTCACTCAGGCTGTTGATAAAGTACCGAACAATCAATGTGTTTGGAATTTCTATCCCATTTATATGTGTCTTGACAATCAGACTTCCTGATTCTGCATTTATGGTAATTTTTTCATCATATTGCTCTAATCTTTTCACTGTGGATTTTTCTATTCTTTTTAGCTTCCTTCCTTGTCTTTTTGAAACTAACTCCTTTTTTTATGGTTTTTTCAGGAATAGGAATTTTCGAATGGCTTGTAGCAATGGGAATTTGATACAAACATTCTTCAATTCATCTATAGAAAGTCATAGTTAGCAAACAAGATTTGCTTTTTCCCACCCCTTATCAATTTGTAGTCTTTCCGGAAAGGAGGCAGATGAAGATGCAGTGTCAACAATCCAGGGAGTTGTGGGCATTAGCTTTTTCTTTTCTTTTTGAATTTTTGAATTTTGAAGATTTTTCTCTTAACTCTTATTGACTTGTAAGAGAATCCTCTCGTAGGTATCTTGCCTTTAACATTCGATAGGCGGCGCGAAAACTCTACCAAGATTCGAGTTGGTGCATTGCGTGAGAGTGAACAAATCATAGGCAGGAAATTGTTGTCCTTTCACCACAGTGTTGTGTCGGAGGATTCTTATTATTAGGATTTGGCAAAATGGCCTAGCCGGAACTTCAGATTGCCTTCTGCTTGTATGGGTTTGTTGGGAGGATTTGTATTTGTTGAGAAGGTTGCTGTTGTGAAATGGCAATGAAAGTTGTGATTTGGCTCGGAAGTTGTGGAGCTTGTTGATTTTTGAAAAGATGGACATATTGATAAAATGGAGCAACTTCCATACAGATTTTTGCATCCCTCTGGTATCCATGGTCGACATGAATTTTGATGGCACAAGGTCATGTCAAGGATTCCAATTTGGTGGGGTTTGAGATTCTAATAGTTATTAAACCTTTTGAGATTGTTGTCCTCCCGCTAAGGTTCTCATACACAAAACAAGAGAGATTCTACCTAATTCTGGATCTTCTTGAAAACATTTTTGAGTCCGTGATCGAAGGACAACTTGATCTCATGATTACAAATCACACATGTTTCTACAACTTTTGCATCCATGGACATTCCCTTAAAGTGTTTCTTCCACATTTTGATAAAAGATGTTAAAGCATCTTGCTTTCTGTCATTATGTTTTTGATTTTTACAGTTTTATTGTTCACTTTCACACTTTCAAAAATATCAGTTTTAACCATTTGCCAATAATCTTCTTCCCCATTTACCATCCAGCTTTGGCATTTTGTTAGCTCACAGAGTAAGAATCCAGTTCTTTCTCCTGCTTTTTAGATTTTCCTCAGAGATGGACACAGGTTCGTTATACTGCCTAAATGTGTTGAGAAATGTTCCCTTTCCTTAATTGCAGCCAGAAATGGGTTCACTCATTCATCTCTAATGGCTTTGAATAGGAGGGTTTGTTATTTCTGCTTATCTATGTTTGGCCTTTGCCTTTTCAAGTTGTATTGAAATCTTCTGGAATTGTCTTCCAAATTTTCATCTTCTTTTGCATCATTTTGAACATTGACTTTCATCTCCTGTGATCGGTGGGCATACAATAGTCCAAGTATTCATCCAAAAAATGTTTTTTTCTATCATTCAAGTCCGAAGAGATTGAGGTGGCTAATCCTACAGAACCATTTCAAAGCATCCTCTAACAAGAAGCAAAACAGCTTTATATGGAGAATCCCTCCACATAGTCACAAGTTCGGCACACTACTTCAACCAAACAGAAATGTTTCTAAGATCCTCACTTCGCAATCCATAAAAAGTTAGAGAACAGATGGTGAGATATTTTTTTCGCCATAAACATTTATCAACTATAGGGAATCCTAATAAACTTTGCTTTACCAATATTATTTTCCACCATTGTTATCTCCATTATCTCCTCCTCTTCTACCTCCACCTCTATTTATTACTTCCTTCCGCCATGATATTTTTAGAGTCCTTATAGTCCTCTAAATTCTTCTACCAAGGAAGGATGAGAGAAAGTCTCCCTTGTTTTTCTAAATTTTAAGAGGGTGTATAGGAGAATCTCTGATCCACCGTTCTCACTTCCAAAATCTTAAGGTTAGGGTAGATGGTGGTAATCCGGGTTCATGGCTTTGAAGAAGATGGGAGTTGCGAAAATCGAACTCTTTTGGCTTTAGCTATAAACCTTCTCAGAATCTCTTGCTCTATGTATTATTTTTTTTATTTTTAAAAAGTTGGGCTAATAATTTCTTTCGATTTTCCGTGACTACACTAGGTAAGAAGAGAGCATACTTAAGAAATTACCAACCAATAATTTCTCTGATCTCCGACTACACTTTGTGCAAGAGGAGAGTATACTTCAAGAAGTTATCAAGTTTTCCCTTCTTTTTATGATTACCGGAGTAAAGCTTAAGAAATTGGCTACCTAGTTACACTTCCCGGCACCCGCGTCAAATGTTTGGCTTAATTAGTGTATCCCCAAATTGCTTCATTTAATTTGTCAATCCTAGAATCGTAGGTTGATAGAAAAGTGCGCACTATATGTGCAAGATAACCTATTTTTAACTTTTGTCGTTGCTATTAAGGTGAAATGGAAATTCTAGATGAAAACAAGTTTGGTTATGTTTGTTCAAGAGTGATATCCCCTATAATGATTTACCAACTTGAAATTTTAAAAAGCAATTTGAAATTACAAATGACAAGACTTAAAAAGAAAACAGCCGTGTCACTGAAATGAAAGGTGGCTGCCAACTAATAAATCAAAAACAAGAACTAGTGAGCGAAAACTAAACTATTCTTCATTGCCAACTAAACACAAAAGAACTATTATGCTTATGAATTGTACCTGCAACAAATAAATCTAAATCGACAGGATCAATTTATCTTCTCACCTTTACCAGTCCACCATGATTTCTACAATCATAAACAACTTGAGTAACTCCATATTTAATTTGTGCAACTAATACTAAACCATACACTCTTGCGATTCAACTTTCACCATCAGTCCACCGTATTTTATAAATTTGAAGATGTCATACAGATTGTAATATCTAAATTTATAAAGAAACTAATACTAAACTACACATTTCATAATGCAATCCCTCACCATCACCCACCGTATTTCTGGAGGCAAATCCATGCTAAGTATACTTAATATAATCCCAAATTTACAAGAAAACTAATACTAAACTACAGCCTATAATGCATCCTCGCCATCAAAATTAAATTATGTGGCTTTTGAGAATCACTGAAGATAAGTGAGCATATTAGTATATCTAAATTTAACTAAACACATATGCAACCTAAATAATGAAGCAAGACCTGAATTTAAACAAAAACTATGAAAAGAAATCTAGCAAAGCATAAAAATGTTAGAATCATGTCATTAACAAAAAGCTAAGAAATGCCCTGGCCAGTCATCTAAAACTTAAAACATAAACACCGATCAAGGATTAACAATCATAAAGAAAGACAAGAAATGAAATGGAATGAGAAATGTGGCAAATAAAATGAAACAACTCAAAGTATGAACATATGGATGGATTATGATACAATGTTTTTTTAAAGAAATGAAATGAGAACATACACTAATACACAAAACCTTAGGCCGAGCAGGGGCCTCACATGTACCTTTGGTAACGGTCCTCAAACAATGACCAAGTTGAAAAATGTAGTCTTCTCATATTAAAAAGAAGTTCATTACGAATAGTAATGTTACGGCACAAGCAAGTGTCAGAATCTAATACAGAAAGCATTAAAAGATAACAGCCGATTACATTCACTAACATCAACTATCAACTATCAACTATCAACTATCAACTATCAACTATCAATCTATCAATTAACTTTTCTATATATGCAAACGCACTATATAAAACAACAAACCGTAACCGTTTCCCAAAGTTCATGTCGTGTGGTTAATGAGACCACTACGCCCACGACATGAGTATGGCCTGTTGGAAAGCAATTGCGGAGGTGGATGCTTGAATTCGACCTCTGAACCCCGAGACGGATGTCGATTGAATCTCTCGAGTTAGAAACGGCCGTATGGACTTTGTTATGTGCCACGAACAGAGTCCGGCCGGGCATGAAACTCCATGCCCCCCCCCCCCTCCAGACGCTTTTGACCTCGGCTTCCTGGGATTACAGGCTTGCTTGAACCATAATAGGTACTTAACCAGCGGTCTATGATCATTTTGGTCATTGGTGTGGCTCAAGTTTTTGTAGACACCGTATATAGAGTTTACAAAATAGCCACGTAAGTTGCAGAACAAGTAGTGGTACAAGATTCCTAAAGAATGAACAACCTAGATCAAATAGCAAACACAAAATAGAATTAAAACCATGTTAGATGCTCTTGCACAATATATCGACAATTTGGAGGTTTAGTGAGCAGTGCTGCATGGAAAATGTGAGATGGTACCTTTGGACTCACTATTACCCCCACCCAGAAGATGTCGCATGTCCCCAACCAAAATTTTGATACTCTTGTCCACCATGTGCTCTTGGATACCCACGGTGACATCCAACCCCTTTTCTTTTGCACTGCCATCATTCTGGGTTTCTTTCCGCTACACCCCAATTGATATTCGTAAGTGTCGTCGACTTTCGGTATTTCTTTTCAATTTCTTATTCTTCTTTTTGCCATATTCTCAAATGTAACATAGTATTATCATGGATGATTCTGTCCAGCTTTGCCTTGTTCTTTCAATGTTTCTTAGCCATTTTTGATGTGGTCATGGAAAGCTCTGCGCCCAAAATTTCCTGTTTTTTTTTAATGATTGAATTAAATCATATCCTTGTGTCAGTATGAGGCCGACCAGTTGCCACTGGACCCGGGTCGCTTTTTCTGATTTTATATAGTCACATACCCCCCGCCGCTTGGGGTTTTATTTTGTGTGTCATTTTCAATAACATTGTCCCCCAAAATGCCCAGAAGGAGAACGAGGTTGTGTAATTCGTCAGGAGGGCTTGCACTAATATTTTTAACACAGAACAAGATGGAGTATGTTTGGTCATTCGATTGGGAATGAAAGGAACTGTTCACTAATCGACCGAGATGCACTGCGGTCGGCCAGAACGTTTTGCCCCCACCAAATCAATGAAATGAGGACCTTTAATTTGCGTTTTTCTCAATTTCTAAGCTCGTCGTCTTCCGTGTTGTTAGCACACCTGCCCACCTCGTTTTTCTTTCTCGCTTTCGGGATAGGATGATCATGGCAGGATAACCCCAATCTTTCGGGATAGACATGATTTTCTTTCGGGCAGAGTTTTGTACAGCCCTTGGCTGAAGCTTTTCTTTTTGGGTATTGCTGGCTTTTAGCTCTATTTCTTCTTACCACCTTCCTACCGCTTTTTTTCACAGTAGTTTTTTAAAGTGAGCAAAAGAGATACTAAAAGGAAGGATAGAAATTAGCAAACATCGATGTATTAAGGACAACTAGTTGAGCTAGTAATTACAGAAAATAAATAATAGGTACATATTGTCACAGACGATGGAAATTTTCGCTAATTGCTTCACGCGACCAAATGTCGAAATTTTCCCAAATTTTTTTCCATCTCACTTCTCAAACCGCGTTTATACCCTATTGCCTATAGAAAAGTGCTCAACACTCACTTAAACAAGTGTCGCAACTGCGATTAAAGGAAGACGCGGCATCATGGCACCCAGGCCCAAAGCGTCGCTTGGTCGAGACGACGCCCTAAACGTCGAAATCGCGACAAGGGTTCAGGTGTCGCCATTGCGATGGAGGCACCGCCCACAGTTAATGCCTTTTCCACCGCCGTCGGTATACGGAAGGAAGCGTATTTTCCGCACATAAAAAATACCAAACTTATATGGGGGCGCCATGGCGCCGGCACCGGAAACTTATGCGCGCTAAGGCGAAAATGATTTATTGTTTATTTGTTTAACAGCTACATCACCTGACACCGCCGCGCATTCGCCCCTCTTTCCTCGCAACGCATTTTCCTCAAAGACCTGCGCCTGCCCCCCCGTGCAAAACAAGACGGGCCCCCCGCACCGCCCTCGTCGCCGCCTTCCTTGGCACACGCATTCGCCCCTACTTCTCAAACAAGTTCTTACCCACCTTCTCCCATAGAGAAGTGACTTTATTTAAGTGGGTCAATTCATTGGATTGTATAGGGTCGTAGGTTCTCTGATGTCAAGAGCCGCATTCGACCACCTTTATTATCTTCATCACCCAATACAAGATTGTTTTAAATTTTTCCCAAAGAAACGCTTATTAATTTGCTACCCATTATTTCTCCCCGCGTTTTTTAAAACCCTAACATTTAAATGAAAACAAGCATTGCATTTCAACCACAAAAATCTATTAGTGTTCAAAACGTACATGCAAAGCAGATTAACGTCCGATATCACGCGCGCACCGCCCTCCGCCCGCGGCACCACCTCGCCCCCCACCCCTGCCTGCGGTCAGCACCGCCTTTCCGGCCACGGCTCCGAGCTTCTGCACGCATTCGCCCGGTGACGGGCCCCGAGCTTCGGCGGCACGCGATTCGCCCGGATTCGCCCCTCGCCCTCTTCGGCACGCGACGGTCGCGCACCCGCCCCCCCCGTGCCCCGGCGGGCTCGCACGGCCCGCCACCCGCCCCCCCGGCTGCCTTCGCCCCCCCGCCCTCTCGCAACAAACACCCGCCCGAACGTTTTCGCCCGCTCGCGGTCAAAGACTCGCCCCCGCCCTTGCAAACAAAGTTCTCACCGTGCCCTCCTACAGGTGTCGGACTCTATTGGGCTTTTGGTCAATTTATTGACTGTGTTAGCTTCGCATGGCTCTCTAGATGCCGCAAATCAGATTCATACCCCACATTCTTTCACTTCTACCTAATACAAGATTTAAATTTTTTCCCTAAAGAAACGCTTTTATTAATTTGCGCCATTATTTTCCTTTTTAAAAAACCCTACATTTAAATGAAACAAGTATTGTATTTAACCACAAAAAATCTATTAGTGTTCAAATGTATATGTGCATTCATCATAGGGTATTCTTTTTCCACTTTCACATTATCCAAGAATGTGCAGTATAGTTCATATTTGTGATTGATTACCTTGAAAAGGAAAGTGGTAATATTTCATGAAAAAGAAGTGCTTCATTTTTATAGGTTGTTTTGACTTACGGGAAAATTTATGGTATGCTTTATATTATGTAGTTTCAATGAATTAATGTATTCTACATGAAAATATAATTACCATGTGATGTCCTTCATCATTAATTAAAATTATAGTTTCACTGGACTCAACTCATCTGATGCTAAATTCTAGTTCTCATTGTGGGATCACCTTCCATTGATTTCTCTCCTCTCGATCTTGTCATACTTAAAAGTCATCAATGATATATTATTTCCTGTATCCTAAAAGCGTTTTTATAGTAGAACATATTAGAAGTTTAGACACTGAGTGATTCTTTTTGAAAATCACAACTATTCATGCTATCGAAGTTATATCACAACTTATTCAATAACCACTATGAGGTGTTCAACCACCAGAACTTGTTGGGACATAGATACATGAAGAAGAGTGAGTCCAGCATTGTGTCTATTATGGTGAAAAGTGAAGCACACGTAATGATAGTTATTACAATAACATTACTAGAAATATTTTTCAAAATTATCCATGCTAATGATGTCAAAAATTCCGCATTAGGTGTCAAGACTTTGATAATAAGATAATAATAATAATATAAAAAATCACAACTTTATTTTTTTGAAATATGATTGTTGTTGTATATTTATAAAACTTCTAGTTCATGAGTTATCACCCAAAGATTAAAACAAACTTAAAATATACCGAATCAACATGAGAACCAACTATGGGTTTTCTATGCAAAATCATGCCATAACCGTGTATTTTGAAACCCGAAATTTTGAATTCATCAGAAGTAACATACCAAAACCCATGATTTTCAATGCATGTTTTGCATGCTACATTTATTTCTATATTCAGATACACTTTTTTTAAATGAACCATTAGTCAAGCTCTGTCAAATTTTTTTATGTGAAAAAAATTTCTTTAAAATTTATTGAGCTTTTTTTTTTTTTTGCTCCACCATCGACAAACTGGTTGTTGGCACGGTGTCTCGCTTCACCCAGGGGTTCGAGATTCTGCCTCGCGTTCAGGGTTCCTGGGGACTTAGATGCCTTCCCCCACGCTCGTCGTCCCCCACCGCCTTAGCTAGTGTTTTGTTGTGTGTTGACAAACACGAAAGGTTACTTGAGAGAACTCGTTGACCTTCGATTCATGGTGACAGTCGAGACTCCTGACATATTCCAAAGGCATGATGCAGAGACCAGGTATTAACTCAGACCATGCTCATTTATCAAAGATGATATCATTTATCTATGTTATGTTTTGTAGGTTTTTTATGTTTCGGTACATAACTTATTTTAAGTGCTTAAGTTTTATAGCTTTTAATTGTGAAATAAAATTGTACTTAAACCTATTTAATCTGGATATAATATGTCACATATGATATCTTAAACTTTATTTTCATTGCACATTGTTAGTAGTTACACATTTACTATATAGTTACAAACTTACACAAACCACATGTGCACATTGCACACATGAACTTTTTAACTTTCAACTTGTTTTAATTATATGATTCACCATTCACTTCCATTGTAATTTTACTTATTTATGATTTATCTTTTCAAGATGGCATAAAGATGACCGTATATATTCTTAAAAATATAGTTACATTTTAAATATTAAATTTTATAATTTTTAAGGACCTCACGGCCCCCCCAATGCTTCAAAATTCTAGGGGAGTTGCATAGGCTGCCCTGCCGCTCCTTGTCCTCGCTCCCACTTGTGGGACTAGAAAATTGCTATAGAAACATATGCAAACACAGTATCATGATCTTGAAATCACTACATACAGCAAGGTGCCAATGTTCCATAATTCTGCTCCATCACTAAATTTTACAAAATTTCATTTAAATATCAAATTAAGGGAGAGGGGGGGGAACTTTTTTGGCTTAAAACATTTGGCTTCAAAATCAGACCATCTTCGTATGAGGTGAATGAGAACTACAGAGATATCTAATACAGTAGGATGAAGGGTTTTTCTGTCATGGAGTCAGCATACTACTATCCATCACAAAAATTTGTCTTTGTTCATTCTCACCTTGAAAGTTGCAAAAATCATGCCCTAATTGAAATGACACTTAAATTTGAAAGATATAACAAATGCTGAAGTGACCTATTAACACAAAGGGAAACCTTCCCATCACCCTAACTGAGATAATGTATCAATAGAAACATGATACTTCTCGTGGTGAGTTGATCCAACAACTGTTAAATGTATGGACTAACCATGCATTTGATTTTAGGAAACATGACATGAGAAAAGTGCAGAATTAATGGAACCATACATACCATAAAAACTACACCTAAAGCACGTGTTTACTTAAGGCCTTAACTTAATTTGAATCCAAAACAGACAAAACATTAGTGAAAACACGGAGGCAGGAACATAACATAAAAGTGAAGATACCTTTCCCCAAGATGCCTTTTGCTACCGTTGTATGAAAACATGTTTTTCTTATACATGCAAGTGAATGCATTATAGGTATGGTGTTTTCCAATAGGAGAAGCCTACTTAAATATATCATTTGGGATTGAATGTTTAGTGCCTTAATGTGCAATGACATGCTTCAGACCGAAATTCAATGCAAGGCATATTTCTGAAACCTAATCATTCTAGTCTTTGTATTAGAAATTATTTCAGCTTTTCATTTTGTGTTTTCAAGCTAGATATTGTTTTCAAGTTTTTACATTTATAATTTTATTGCAATGTAAGTGCATCGATCAGAGAAGCAGAACAACTCGACAGATGAGATCATGAAAGAGGCCATTTAAGAACATGAAAAGCATTGCTCTATCTTTTTAGGTATTTTGTAGCTATTTTACATAATTGAAATACACACTTGTCTAAATATGTGCATACCTCCAACATGGTACGCCCAACATTCCCTGAGGAAGAGCTTTCTATCCCTATCTCCAAGAGCACAAAAAGGCACGCAGATGCAAGGTCAGAATTAATGCTTCACCGTACGCGCCCCCCCAAACACCGAAACAGAAGAGAGGATACAACATCTTATGAGGCAGCTAAATAGATATCGTAATAATAAAAAGTCAAAAGGATATTTTTTTGTTCTCGTATGAGATGAATTGTGATAGTTTGATTTTTAATTTTTACATCGACTAAACTAACAAAAAGTTCTTTTTGTATGTAGCGTCGTATCATTAACCCGTGTTGGTAGTGGGGACACAAGGGCAAGAGATTGCCCAACAACCCTCTCGTACACCTTTTCTACTTCCTTTAGGGTGCTAGCCAAGAAACACCCCTCGCCCAGCCGACACCCACCAATCGTTGGTAAACGTGTTGGCAATGATGAGGTCACATGGCCAACTACATTATTGCGTTTCGGAGCTACATGTCAAAATTACGTACCATTAATGGTACGTTGTTGGTGAACGATGAGGTGTCCCAAAGCATGTAACAACTCCTGTAAATTTTAATATTTTAACTATTTCATGTACTTTATCTAAAACATATTTATCATGATTTTTATTTTTAAATTAACATAATATCTTTTTCTTTTGCTTTATTTCGTGTAGGAAACAATGAGTTCTATTATAGATTCTGAGAGCTGCGTTGGTAATTTTTGGCCCAACCACACGACAGTGGTGGAATTCCTAGAATTCAACTGAAAAAAGAACTTCTAGATTATTCAGAAGCCCTTTTGGGGTCGCGTACATTTGGATGTAGCGTGGTTTTGTGTAGTCACAATACTTGAATATACCAGGGACAATTTATAGGACGACTGCACTTAACTTAGACAGTGAGCGTCTCTCAGCGTACGAGGGAGAGCACTCATCCATGACGGAAGAGAAAAGGGCAAAGAAAGAAGCGGGAAAATGCCAACCGGACCTGTTGCAATTACAATCTCTTAATTCAATAGTTTAATTTTCTTTATGTCTGCAGCATGAAAGTGTGCCACGTCATATCCATCTAATCTTTCACCAGGTTGCCCACACCTCAGCAACCAAAGCAGGATTACAGTGCGTCATCACAAGCTCGTGGTGGCTACTGGAAATTAGCCGCAAGAATTGTAATTAAGTAGCTAAACATCTTAATAATTAATTGTATCGCTTCAACGTTTTTGTAATCCTATCATATATGATTAAAAATACACAATCATATAGTACGTAGTGACACTTAACAATAACTACAAAGGAAATAAAAATATTGTCTGCTGGCTGCTATCAAGTCAGAAGGAACGCGTGCTTGGTGGTACAGTCCCAAGATCGCATAATGTCTTCATAAGGTAAAACATTAACCTTTTAATATTTTTTGTTTTCGCCTATAATTTAATGTGTTCAATAACCTTGTTTAAATCAGTATAAACACTTAATTTCCATTTATAAATAAACTCAGCTTTAGGAGCCATGTAGATGATCCTCTCGCAACTTATCATTGCAGTGTAATTGCGCCCACAATGTCGGTCATGAGGGTCAGTGGACGGTAATTAATTTCCACTTATAATTTTTCCCATTAATTTTGCTGTCCTTTATAACGCTATTTAAATGATGAGAATGTTTCCTGAGTGATCTTACCACGAGAGAAGACAGGTAATGTCCTTAATTCATAAGAATTTAAAATTGTAAATAATTCAACAATTTTTTTATTAATATTACCTAACTAGTTCACCATTTAAAAACCCATAATTAAAATTTAATATTATCTGCTTGGAGTACAGTCTCCGTCATCGGATGAGGCACTGCACATCGTGGACAATGCAACTTGTATACCATACAATCGAAATAACGGTAAATAATCTCATTGCAATTTTTTATTAATACGCCAACTTGAACAACATGATATTTAAAAATCCCACAATAAAATTTAATATTATCCTGCTTTTGTAGGCGATGCCCGCCACTGATGAGCCTGCTAATGTAACGAAATTCAGGTCACAGCTAAGGTTAGCATCAAACAGAGTTACAGCACTTTATATTGATGATGTAATTAGGAGCTTTGAAAATAGGAAGAAGAAAAAGAAAATTTGACAACAAATATTGTAAATAATATAAGACAAATGCTAATACACTATCCGCGCATATATAAAAACCCATTATCATACTATTTTTAAAATACATTAATTGCAATGTTTTATGATTTTTTTGTTGAATTGTTTTTTATTAATTATTGAATATTTTTTATGCCCAGCAGTGCGTAAACATAGAGATTGGGTAATAACAATTGAGAGTGAGGTGATAGGAGGCCATAAGAGCTTCACCCATATCTCTTTGTTAGAGAATAATTTATTGAGTTACTTAATCTTGAGTTAAACCTCCTTGACTCAAATAGCAACAAAAAAGTCACCCGACTTAGGTTGCTACTCTTTCCGTGATCGGGAGGTCGTCTAAGTTCACAAGACTCAATAAATTGTTCGAACCAAGAGAGCTATCTGTATGTTTTGATGACAACATATGTTCAACATTATCATAAGAACGCATTCAAGAGTGAAAACACTATGATCAATTACTTGTATTTATTGTATAGATAATGACGGATTTTGACGACTTCATAAAGCAGGTAATAAATCCTTCGCATCATGAGCAATACAACTGAGTCAAATCCAGTGCTTATGTCCAGGATATTTTTGCTTGTGCGCTTTTGATTCGTAAAGTCTGCAATGTCACATTTTGTGTTCCTTTACGCTCAGTTAACTAACATTAAGTCATAGTTCACGATTATTATCTAGGTTTTTTGTGTTTGTTCCATTTATCAGCAAGCAAATCTTTGCTGCCTTTGCCATGTCCACCACATTTCTCCCATTACCACCCCAGGATGAATCCACTTTATTGTTACATAGGTTACTATTGTTACCATGATTTGTCCACTACTTATCAGCAGGTTACACTCATGTGTGCTGCTCAACACTGTGCTGGTGATGGGAGCTTGTTCTCCATTTGGGCTTTTCCATTTTCTCCCCTCATGCTTACCCCCGACATCACCTCGTTGTTTGAGCATGCCAATTGTTCACCACTGAAAATGCTGAACTGCCATGGCACATGTATGTCAACCTCCCAGGCAGTTACATTTCACCTATTTTCAAAGGAGAGCGAGGGCTTAACATAGTTTGTAAACCTATCTTGGGTTATTCGCTGAATATTGTCACATAATACTTATGGTTTGACTTGATGAGTACACTAATGGTTTGCTGATCTGTAAGAACCACCCATAAATCTCCTTCCTCTAACACAATAAAATAAAAATTCTCTTTGACAGACATGCAGTTTTCAGCATTTTTTAAAACAAACTCCCTATCTTTCAACAACTCCTAAAACTATTAATAATTACTTCTCACCGAGAGGGATTACCAGAAATTAAGAACGTTGCCAAAACGCAGTGTATAAAACCAACTACCTGTCCGTCAAAACAAACATATCATTTTGAAACACTTCCGTGTTTCACCGTGCATACACACTTAAAAAGTTACACTCACTTTTTCACTTTTTACAATAATTTGCGTGTAATAAAAACGCGCCGCATCGTCTATAAAAAACCAACAAGCTTTTTCACCTTTTTATTTACGTAACATATAAAACATATTATAATAACCCCTAAAAAAAACAAAATTAAAACTAAATTCTATGCTCCACTTTCATTTCGCATATGATATATATATAACATGTACATATTAAACTATCAAAACATTAAAGAACCCTTTCCGTCGACTTCAAAAGTCTTAAATAGATTGGACTTTCAAAACCAAATTCATGTATTCTCCAAAATGGACGTCGACGTCATTTAATTTAACCCGACCAATCCGAACAGTTCTATAAAAAATTCGGGTCCGTTTTCTGTGTTTTCGTATTCCCTTCACCTATGCGATCCAATATTAATGCTCCACGTGTCCTCCTTTTGAATTTACAAAACGCATTCTTGCAACTTACAAGCCGGTTTAATTTCCGTTGGTGAACGAAGCATTGCCAGTCAGAGGTTTAAATACAACTCGTATTACAACATAGCCTACGTTCACAAAAAAAAACTTCAAAAGAATTTAAAATGTCAATTAAATTTTCTGATGTACAACCTCCAAAAAATGTTGTCAGCCAGATCCTATTTTTCTCATAACAATGAAGTTAAAATTCAATGTTATATATTTAATAAGTGAGGTGTAAGTTAAACTTTATTTTAGCATAATCGATTAAGAATTTACCTATTCATTTTTGGTGGTCTTATAGTTTGGTTTTTTAGTTTTCAATAGTTTATTTAGTCCAAGATAGCTACAAAAAACACACGTATTAAAAAATTTGGTTCTTTGTCAAAATTTATGAGCTTGTTAGGAAACACAACCCGACAATGGTTGTATTTTAAATTTGTGGAAAATAATTTGAAATGAAACCTTTTTTTAGGTTGTTGCAACAAGTGCAAACCCCATTCAAATTACTATTTAGGCATTCTACGTATGATGGCTAAAGGCCCTTGTTTCCCGAACTCAAAATTTTGTCAAAGGAGGTAAACGTCAGCTTCTTGAGTAGGCTTTCGGTTTTCCTTTTATTGATGGTTTGGTGTATCTAATTGAATTAGTTGGGTTCGAGGTATTTTTGGTTGCAAAACTCCTTTCATTTTTCATGCGTATTGGCCTTGTGGAATACATTTATCAGTATTTGTTAGATCTACAACATTTGTAGTTGTTTAGTCTTATGGCCGAGGTGCACTTTATTATGGAAATAGTTAGACAATATTGTCATTTAATCTCATCATAGTAGCATGTTGGAGAAGTTTTTTTGTGAAACATTTGGTATTCAAAATGACACTTGATCCTATACAAAACATCATGCACTTGACTTCAAAATTCATATTCAAAGTGTGCGACAATTCTTACAAAATTTCAAATATTTAGGTTGTTTTAAACCATTATCTTTTTCATGTATTGGATGTAAAATGTGAAAAGACTTTGGTATGAAACCAACTCCAATAATTTCCAAGACAACAACCACTTCCAAGACATGATTTAGAAGTAGAACAAATGTGCTTATGAAGCATAGAAAGATATCCTCGATGCATTGTCAATGTTTAATAGGGTTATTTTTGGAGAAACAACTCCTTATTCCCAGAATAGTGATCTTCAATACAAGTAAATGCCGTAGAAGAGAGATCATCGTGCAGACGAACAAAACTGAAATTGGACCCCCAAGGAGAGCCGGTGTGTCTACAACGTCCGTCGCATTTTCCCTGTACCCCGTTCTTTTCCTCCGTACCGAGTCTTAATTGATCGTTTTTTCGGTTTATTTATCAAATTCGTAGAATTTGATAAATAAATACTATCCACAATGGTTGGACTTTACCTATATTCCGACTTTATATTATCTCCAATCCTTATAACCAATGTTTAACTTTCAACACTTTGTATTTATACTCCACGTTTCTTTTTAAATAAATAACTTGTAATGAACTTTCTACTTATATTTCACCACCCAAATTTTTACAACAATCACGCCTCCAGGATTCTCTATACACTATCCGCTAAATTTAATTAAACAATTTCATTATACCGCCCCCACCCATATATCAATAACCAATCAAAACACTCGGGATCGACCTGGCTATCCTCCGTGACACCTTAGTTAACCTCCTGGCAAGTTCTAACGTACACTAACGTCCGATGGCCTTTCTCCAAATCAACGACTTCTGGCAATTTCGCTTCGCCTAACCGTCGGGTTTTTAACGTATGGCGGCGTAAGAACGAGCCGTTTTCCCGGTCACTTTCGCCACGGTCGCATTCCCTATGGAATCGCCGCGAATATCAGGAAATATCGCCACTCCGCGAAAGCCGCGCATGATATGGGCAACCCTTTGTGATTCCGCTCGTGGTTTTGGTAGAGGGCTTGACCACGGGTGCATGTCTCGGGTTCCGCTATCCTTTGTTTGTTAACTCATGTCCAATCCCTGTCAGGTTCCGAAAGCACAACAATTTTGTCTCTTTATTAAGCGGGATTTAATATGTGTATTATCAAAGAAAACCAACACAAATTTTATAAGATGGGATCAAACAAAATTGTTCTTGCCGAGTCTACTGGACTTCAAACGGCGATAAACCATATTCAAACCAAATTCGCGTCTGCAACAGCCCGCCGACGTCTACTAATTTTGTGACGCGAATTTCTTATCAAATTCGCCCCTAATATTTTACGAGTCCGGATTTCTACCGCGCGTAGCGCCCAAACAAAGATCCGCTCCAATCAATTTCTGCCACGTGGTCCTCACGTGCAAACTTGCCCTCGCTCCCGCCGGCATTCGATGGCGTTTAAGGTGAGGATACGGATATGGCGATTATATTAATCGCATTAATATTTAACGCCGTTCAATTAAGTTTTCACATCAAATCGTGACACTCATTTTAACATCGTTCCTTCAAGATCGACCTCCACTCCTTCCGAGCGATTCCCACGCTCCAATTTGATCCGGCTCTTCGCTCGTTATTAATGATCAGAGATTCATTATGACGGCGTCTCTTGATTGCATTGCAAGATGGGTCGACACAAAATGGCGTTGTCATGGTTTTTCGGCATGCTTCGCTGTCGACGACACCGCCCGGTAACCGTGGACGATAAGATAGCGGCCACGAACTCGCCAGACTCGTCGCTCTCATTTCTCTCGGTTCGTCTGTCTGCCTTCCTCTCGTTAATTGGAATTCTTACTTCTTCGTCTCTTGTGCCCACCGCGCCCGAGATTGCACCCATGCCTCGCGTGCGCCAGATGCGCTACCGCAGGGGGAGCACTAGAGTCAATCCCGAAGGCTTCCTCCAAAGCAAAGACCTCGTAGATGACGCCACCTGAAGGATTATTACTTAGGTCGATATCCAAATACTAGGAGTGGGCGGCCTGGCTGTAGCATCCGGCCACCGTATGGATTCCCCCGTTCGGCTTCCTGACTGCCAGTTCACCTTTCTCACGACGACCGCACAATTTTCCTTGACCACCAAACGCCCGCGAATCACCAGAGTCACTATGGTCTGCGAGGAGGCCCAAACGCAGGAAGAATGCACCCGTCCCGGCGGGTTTGAGCTCGGAAAAGCCGCCGCATTCGGGCCTTCGGTGGAGGGAGCCGTGGCATGCATGTGGAGGTAGCACCTAGTGATCCTCGACCTTCCAAAGGATGGTGCCGAATCGTGGAGGAACCAATGTGAGAGTAGTTTGGTTAATTTGTTTTTTTCTTGCTTAGCAGCCCATGACTATCGCTTAGTTTATTTTACCGTGCCGGACCTTTACAATATTTGAATTCGTAAATTAAACGTTCAAGACCTGCTTCGTATGAGGCGCTCTTAATTTTTTGATTTTTTGATGACAAATTTGCCATATGGCTGTGCAATGTTTTTGACTTCTATAGAATTTTATTCGCAATGTTAATAGATTAACTTTACTTTGAATTCTCACATGATTAGCGTTTTTCTCGTCCGTTCAAGGATTTGGGTACTTAATTTGTATTTGGAACAATGGATGTCGTACTCTATCCGTTGCTTTACCGTTCTACATACTACTATTTCACTTTCTTATAGATGCCTCTAGCATATTTGAATGCTTTCTATTGTCGATAATCTCCATGTGGACCGTTAATGATTTTATATCATGTCCCCGTATGTGACATGGGGTATTTTTCTACTTCATTGTCTCTGGGTGGGACTTCCACTTTTATGGATGGATATTTGTCTCCAATCTTCGTATGTGAAAATGTAATGACTTCATGGACTATTTTTATCATATAATATATTCAAAATAGCATTTTTTCTCTTCAAAAAAAAATGATTAATGTTTATCATTCTCGCCTTCAAAACTAGCGATGTTGGTCTATGTGTCGTACGGTTTATTGATATGGTCACAGTATTTTTATATTTTGGACATATCACACTCCTCACATGATTAGCGTTCGTTCAAGGATTTTGGGTACTTTAATTTGTATTTGGAACAATGGACGTCGGTACGTACTCTATCCGTTGCTTTACTATTCTACATACCGCTTATTTCACTTTCTTATAGATGCCTGCAAGGCTTCTGATGCTTTCTCGCATTGTCGATAATCTCATGTGGACCGTTACCTGGTTTTATCAAGTCGTTGTATGTGACATGGGGTATTTTTCTATCATTGTCTCGGGGGTGGGACTTCCACTCTTCTCTGATGGATACGGTTCCAATCTTAAGATGTGAAAATGTAATGACTTGGCTAATCGTTTTTACTTCATACAATATATTCAAAACATCGTTTTTTCTTCGTGAAAAAAAAATGATTAATGTTTATCATCAGCTTTCAAACTAGCCGTAAGGGCTGTCTATGTTGCTGGTTTATTGATATGGTCTCGATGGTCTTTTTATATTTTGGACATATAACACTCCTCACATGATTAGCGTTTTTTTCTCATGGCAGGATTTCGGGTACTTTAATTTGTATTTGGAACAATGGACGCGTACTCTATCCGTTGCTTTACTATTCTACATACCGGCTATTTTACATTTCATGGACCGTTTTACTTATATAATATATTCAAAAATATATTGCCTTTTAAAATTTTAATTTTTTTTTTTTGAATTGAACCCTCCCTGTTTTCGTCTACCACGCTTGTGCTTTCGAATCGCGCCAAATCCCGAAACGTCGAAGAGAGACAAGATGCAAACGTCGCAAGAGCGACGTTCCAAACGTCGACCACATATCGTTGGCATCGGCGACACGTACGTCGGAAGAGTGACGTCCAAACGGGGCGGACAATGTTTAGTCGGAATTGCGACGCTTAGAAGAAGCGAAGATGGAGCTGTGGCCCGAAAACGTCGGACGTTACCTTAATTGCGACGATGGCAGCATTTCCAAGAGCGACGTCCAAACGTCGACCACGTTGGTCGGAATTGCGACACGCAAGCGTCGAAGAGCGACGTTCCAAATGTCGACCACATTTCACTGAAGGGTGACACATAAACGCCCCCCCCCCCGATCGCGCAGCGGAGGCGCGATGTCAGGGAGACGTCGAAGAGTGACGGCTGCTCGAACGGACAGGCGTTCGATAGTGCCACACTTTTTACGTGCGGCCGGACCCGAGACCACACAAACCGACGGTCTGTCCGTTTCCGAATCGTCGTCTTGCGACGACTACAAAAAGTCAGTAGCCACGACCGGGCCGGCCGTAATTTCCTACCACCTCAGTGATATTTGGAAAACGCAACCAAGATCATGAAGTTGCGATATTTTCTACAAACGTAACCTCCTAGAGGTTTCGACAACAAAATTTCTCAAACCAACAAATCCAATTATGTTAGAGCCCCAGAGTGTATGAAATAGTTTATGGTTAGGGGCACGTAAAAGGGATCCATCTCTCAGGTTGGGTGAACAGACAGTTGGTTGTAAATTGAATTGTTGTGTGCTAAAACCAACTTTGGTACAGAGTTTTTGCATGTATTGACCTCAGTTGTGAGCAGATAATAGCTAAATACAAGTGACATCTCTTGTGATTCATAGCCCCAACAAGGGTGGTGATTTTACCATGGAGAGACATAAGTAAAATTTAAGAAAGAAGAACATATTCCCTCTATAACTAGTTATGGATTTGCTCACAAAGATAAGTTTATTATTCACAATATTTATTTCTTATTAAAAGTTGAGTTTAATTGCCATGCATTTTACATTCTATTTTTTTACATTTAAATGAAGTTTTTTGCATGTGCTGAATAGTTTGGTTCATGTTTTTTTAATTTTTGATAGTAGTATGATTTGCTTGCATGCTATAATATCCATTTCTGAATACTAGTTTTTTTTTCTTTCTGTGTTTAGTAGTGTGAATGTTATGTTATGTGGGGAGAAGATGTTGAAATAAAAGATACAAGGTTCCAAAATGATCTCACTGATGTGGAGGGATACCACCATGGATCTTTGAAATGGAACAATTCATGGAGCAATAGAAACATGGTGGCCAATACTGTCACTTCAGGAAATTTCATAATAGTAACTCGCTTTATTTTTAGAGGATGTTCTTAGAAATAAGAACGCTTTGATTTCAAGAAAATATCTTTTAACTATTAGGGCTTCCCTATAAAGCAAAGTGTGATAAATATTTACATATTGTCTAAAATGTTGGGCACCATTGAATTCTAAATTTATTGGGGTTCTATTGTTTTTGGCCATTGGCAAGACCAAAAGATGAGACAACATCAAAACCACTTTCGCATCCTCCTCAACAGGATCTAGCCCTCCAGTCCAAGAGATATCTTCTATGTATGTCAAAGGTATATGTCTTTGAGGCCCAAATGTTATAGGATTTTAGGGTTAGTTATAGGCACAGTAATATTTGTTTGATTTGTTTGATTTGCTGCTGTTACTGTAGTCAAGGTTCACTGAAGACCAAGATGAGTAAAAAGAGGGATATGAGGTGAAGTGTTCAGAAATATTCATCACCATTGGGAAATGGAGCTTAAAAGGATTTTTCTTGCTAATCAATAGGCAGCTTTAATTTTCAATAGTCATTCAAACTCGGATCTTCAAGATGATTATGTGTATGGAGAGGTAAAAAGGAGAGAGGAGATAACAGCATATTTAAGTGCCAAAGTTATAAAGATCACCGGGTCAGCAAAAGGATCCTAGTGGATGTGAAGCTTAACTTTAATCCCCTGTTGTTCTAAATCTTCTAACCAAATTTATAACAAGTATCTACAATTTGAATTGATGAATTCATACATCAGAGAGCAAAAATAATATCCCGTTTTACACTGTTAAACTAACCTAAACTACTTTGAGAACAGATTAGAAGAGAAACATAAATGGTACAGAGATAGTAAACATAGGTACCAACAAGGTAAATCCTAAGGAATATTTCCATGCAAGCCAGAGAAACAAAATGAAATGAATGTAAACACAAGAATAGAAAACATCAATTACATTTTTAGATTCAGATCCAAAGAAATGTGCTTGTCATATTAAATAGTGCAATATCAATTCATAATAACATTGCCAATAGTCAATACCTACCCAAAAACATCCCTCCAACCTATCTTATGACTCACACAGAGATCATGTCTCAATAGAACTACTGCTCTTCTATAACCCATCAACAACCTTTGCAATGAGTTTTTCTATAATTTATAGCTCTCGAGATAAGAGAGGTAGTAAACAACTAACAAAAACATTTAAACTGAAAAGTTAGCAAAATAATTTCCAAAAAGTCTTTTAAAAAGAACATCTTCTACTTTTTAATACAGACATGATCATGTATTCTCGTCTTCATAGACAGCACAGAATAAACAAAAGATGAATGAAATGATAAAGAAATGCCATACCAATGAAATAAATGCTCTGATAGTACCGAACTGCTAGGTAGAAAATATCTCTCAGGATATTTTATATTTAACATCGATGAAGGCGAGTAACCTTGGTAGGAAGGAAGAAAAACATTATGCTATAGAAACCCCGATATATACGATTTCGCTGTCAGGATGCGTGTCATGATGTCCTTGAACTGCACTTTTCCTTCTTAAAATCCTCAAAAGGCTTCAAAGCCTATTTCTTGCCTCGAGCTTTCATCGCTCCCCTGATGGGTTTTGTTCAGTGCAATCTGTTTTTAATGGCGCTGTAGGGTTTGGCAGTAGTTCAAACTCTCATTCTTTGATGAAATTTATGTCACAGACACACCTATCCTAGATTGCTTCTCGTAACAACAGTGCCTAGATTTTCAGTTTTCTACAAGCAGTTTTACAATGGTGTATATGAATCATGGCAGTTTTCTTCCTTGGATAAATTTCAAGAAAACACGAAAAATCATCAAGAAAACCATGGATTTGGGTAATGGATGGGGCATGATCATGAGGATGGCCATGCAAATCGGTGAGATGGTGGAAAGGTACAAACATGGTGGAAAACACGCTATGACAGTCATGACGTGTTCATGTGACGGTGCAGAGAACAACAAATTGGAAGAAACCATGGCACTGGACCTTGAATGAATATATGCAACCGAGTGGGCGATGTACGTGGACACGTGGGTGACGTGGGCAGGATCGGTGCGATGGCGGGGATAAATAAATTGGGACCCCGTCCGATCTTTACGATCACTATGGAAAACATGTCGAGGGAAAAGACCGTGGGCCGTGGGTACGGAGTTACAGATTAAACCCCGCGTAGCCGTCAAGCGATGACCGTTGGATGGGCGATCGCGCATCGGACGACCGACATGAATACTCAGCATCCCATGCCGAACGTTAACGCGCGATGCGGCAAGCGGTTTTGAAACCGCACAGAGCCACACGTCGTCGATTATTGTATGGAATCGTTGGCCGAAAAGGAAAATACCACCGTACCTCCACAGCAAGGCGACAAACCTGAAGGTTTTGGAACAAGGAAAGGTGTGGGGACCACCGTGAGCGAAGTATTCCGCACCGTCGCATCCGTACAAACCGGCTCGCTAAATCATGCCCCATATGGATGAGTTGCGAGCCCGCCGGATATGGTGAGTTAATCTGCCATGGAATGCGACGACAAAAAGTGAATTAGTTGCACAATGCACGTCGCGGGGCGGCGCACGCCTGGGCCCATTTGGTGAAGATCACCGCTTATAATGCACCTGGGCTGCGAAACGCGCCGAGCGCTTTACCGGGTACCAACATGGCGCAAGGTTACATGGAGAGAAAGGTTACTGCTAGTGGAGAAGGGGTTGAGGCCTATTATATGGTCCGAAAGGGTTTTTTAAGCTTTTTTAATGCATTTCCTGAGGCCCGAGGAGGGTAACGATAGAGAGATAGAGGGGAATTTTGAGGGAAGAAAGGGCAAGGGTGGGACTTCATGGAGATTTTGGATGAATTTAGGAGGTTATGGGGATATTAGGGGGAACAAAGGGGACTTAGAAGAAGGGGAAAAAGAATAGAATGGGGGAAAAATGGATACAAGGGGTAAATAAAGCCCTTGGAGCATAATTCTTTATCACAAGGCTTATTTACTTAAATCAAAGCAGAGGAAAATAGTCACATGGTAGGGAACTTGAAAAAGAAGGCAAGGATGACGTGTTTTCAAGGGAAATGCATTCTCAGCAAAGCTTATAGAACAAACTAGCCCCTTGCTTGCTTGTCAAGAAATTTATAAGGGGCTACCGTTGGCTCCATGGGGATGGCTTTCCTTGAAGGAGTTAAGAATTCGCAGAATAGATTCGAGTAGGCCAAAGGCCTGGCCGGCCATAATATCCCTTTTCGATCACCGGCCACAATACAGAAACATTACACGTTGGTAAAACTTTCTCCAACAAACTACCTACCCACACTACAAATTTAGCATTTTTTTCTTCCGTGTGCATTTGAGCTAGCAGACTTTTGCCATCATTTATTTTTTCAAAAAGAAAATAAACCTATTCTATTTCTACCCTTATCAAGCCCATGCGAGACCGCATTAGATCGTTGGTCTCATATGTTTCTCTACCCAATCTAATATCTCGTTGGGATTAAACTGCCCGCAGGATCTATTCTCTGCATTCTAAGACAGAAATGAAAAATAGCCAAGTCAGATTAGACTCGTCTTCGACTTGCTTTGGGTCCAAGGCATAAAGACATTGCACATGGAAAAAATTGGCAGTGAAAACTTGAAAACAACCCGTGAAGGCTAAGATCTGAAACTTGGAAGTAACCTTCTTTCCCTTTGTGACTCAGCATTTGAGCATGTTAGAGTCACTTCTTTTCTTTATTTCAAATGTTTTTGGCATGTTAGAGCTGATTCCTTTTTTTTCTTTGTTGGTCCGTATTTAGAGCATGTTAGGACCAACGCTTTACTTTATTTGGCTCGTGTTTTGAGCATATTAGAGCCAATCTTTGCACATCGCAGGTTCACATGTTTAAGCATGTCCGAACCTCTCCTCTCTTTTTTCGGAACATTTTCTCGTTTTTCTTGAAAATAAAAGTCGAAATGGTATGTACAATGGAAAATGGAAACTTGAAATGGAAAACTGGTATAGTGTTTTGCCACCTCGGCCATTGACAGACCCCCAGCTTCTATACCATCTAATTCTTGTAGGAAGAAGGCATTGCACCCACAAAGGCCTGGATGATGTATGGACCTTGCCACAAATCGTCAAACTTGTCGTGCTTTCCTTTATCCTCTTCTGAGTCCCATTTCTAACTTTATCCCCAATTTTGAAATCGCCAGATTTTTGTTCTTTTGTCAAATAATTTCTTTATATTTTCCCCGAATTTTCACCGCTCTCGTTGTAGACCTCTCTTCCCTTGTTTGCTAGAGATGGATTGTCCGATTATTCTCTCCTCACCATATTGTCTTCTTCTCTCGTTTGAACCCCCGGACCTCGCTTGATCACCGGTATCCTGGTTGGTAGGAATACCGCTTCTCGTACTACAGACAAGCCGAAATGACATGCCATGGGAATTCCTGTTGTAAAGCCCTCACCCCACAAAGAAGCACTAACTTATTATGCCATGACTTGCCTTCTTCCAACAAATTTTTGATGATGCTCACCCGCTCTTGTTAGATGATTCGGCCTAATCCATTACCTTGAGGGTAATAGGCATGACCACCCGAGTGCTATCTTCTTAAGATACCGTACAAATATCCACCATTTTCTTGGGTCCGAATGCGTAGCATTATCAATGATTATTTTCCCTTGGGCAGCCCAAACCGAGAGAGGATGTGACCTTCTAGGAAACTAATGATGACCGAGTTTTGTGGCATTCCTAGTGGGTATGGCCTCTATCCACTTAGTGAAGTAGGCTCATGGTCATAGATCCATTTGTGTCAGTGTACATGTGGTGAATCTCTCCTATGAAATTCAGACCCCATTGGCAGAAGGGACCTTCAACAGCATTGGGTTGTAGGGGTAAAGGAAGGAGTTTTCTTTGCCTTCAAAGATCCTGCATTTGTAAGGTGTGAAACTATCATTTTATGGACATCATTAAAGAGTGTGGCCAATAGCAACTACTCAGTATTTTGTTTGCGTGGCTTTCCAAACTCAGTGGCCTCCACATTCTCCGGAAGATGGGAATTCTTGTTTAACCCTCTCTCGCCTCATTTTTCAGCAAACATTTAAGCAATAGGCCATTTGGATTCTTCCAATATAAGTTTTCATTCAAAATGCAAGAGGTTTCCTCGCTTTTTTCTTTAATAATATGGCCTTGGTCTTTGTGATGCTTTGGGGAGCATTGAGGTGTGTAAGAAAATATAAAATGTCGAATACCAAGGGGAGCTCTAAATTTATCCTCAACAAAGGGGATCATGCACCTTGTTGCTCATCCGTATTTATCATGTTAATGTCTAGGGCTTGTAAGTTTGATTCAGCCATTAATTTAGCTAAGCCCTAACCCTTAATCGCCTTGGTGGGTTTTTATCTCAAGGTCGTATTCTAAGATCACAATCTTTATCCACTTGCCCTTTTCCCATCTCAGTCTTGGGACACAAGATATATTCAATTATTATATTGCTATGCTGATAAGCTATAGTGTGGGAATGCGTATGTACACCGAAATCCTTCAAGGCCTTAACCGAGCATACCGCGCCCATTGTTGTATTTCAGAAACACTTCTTAGTGCTTTGCCGAAAAAGGCAATTGGTTGTTCCATTCTCCGTGTTTTTCCGTCGCAAGATCGCGCCCACCGTGTGCCTTATGGCATGAAAAGATCATGAAATATTTGGAGAAACTGGGCCGCCGATTAGAATGGGAGCTTGGGTAAGTGCAAGTTTCACTCGATTCGAAAGACTTGCTTAGTCTTCCGACAATCCATTTAACTCTTCACCTTTCTTCAAGATGTTAGTCATGTTCCTGTCGTTCAAATGCATTTGGAATAAACCTCCTAAGGAAGGCTAACTTTCTCCCAATTTCCATGATTGTAGTTCCCTTTACGGTTCCCGTGTGATCTATAGTATTCCCTCAACTCTCTTCGTGGGTCTATCTTGATTCCCTTTTCGGACATAATGTGGCCGATAAGTTTTCCTTCGTAGCCCAAAGCATGCCTTTTTAGGATTCGTTGATAGCACCAAAACCTTCTACATTTTTCAAATACCTTTCTCGTATGTTTCAAATGTTCTTCTTCGCCTTAGAATAGATTGTTATGTCATCTAAGTAAATAACAATGAAATGCCCCATCTCATCCGAAAATCTATGTCCAACGCTCTTTGGAAGGTATCTATTGCCTTTTGTATCAAGCCAAAAGGCATCTTCACATACATAAAGGTACTCCGTGAGGCAAAGGTTGTTTGCTTTGATTTGGTCTTCTAGGATCACCAAGACTTGGTTGTAACCTAAAACCATCCAACAAGGAGATCCTCTTAGAACTTCACTACCCTCTCGAAGAATATGTTCCATTTAGCAGGTAATTTGGGGCCTCTTGAGTGTAGGTTTATTAAGATTCCTAAGTCTACATACTGTACCGATTTCCCCCGTTTTCTTTCTCACAGCCGACGTTAAGTTTGACACCCAATCAGAGAACCTTGGCTGCTGTGCACAATTATACCTACCTCATACATCTTCTTAATCTCTTTTTCAACTCGGCGGCAATTGTTTTGGATTGATTCGCGAAGCTTTGTCTTAAGGGGTTTTCATTTTCTTTCAAGGGTATTTTGTGCTAAATGATGTTTGTGTCATAGGCCTTTACATTCATAACTCCAGCAAACACATCAACTAAATTTCGAAAAGGTCAATGTATTTTTTCTTCATGTTCCAAAAAGACTTCGCCTAGCCGCTTAATCACTTTGGGCTTATCTTCGCGTCTATGTTGCATTCTTCCACATCAGAAATCGTACGCTCTATAGCGAGCTTTTTTTGCTACATCATCAAAGTCAAAAAAGGTCTTCTAAGGGTGTCAAGCCTCGGGTATGTTCTTATCTTTGGCCTTCGCACTTCTCTATTTCCTTCACTATTTGCGTTTTCACATTTTCGCTTGAATTTCCGCCTTGTCTATCTAAAGAGTTTATTTCCATGTTACGTGCGTTTCTTCCTCATCCGAGGATTCTTCACTTAGGCAAAACATCGTCGCATTTGGAGTCCGAATCGAAACTCAAACTCGTTTTCTCGCTCATCGTAAAATCTTCGATCCGTTTATCACCTTCAAACCGCCAATATTTTTCGTTGTCCGGCACCTGTGTCCGAATTTAGTCCGACGATGATCTCACGTTGGTCGAATGGAGTCTTAGGGTATGAACCAACTAGGAAAGCTAATCCGCCCCCCCCCCCTGACCCCCAGGAACGAATACTCAATTCGTATTCAACAAACGTTTTCGCATCCATAGTGTCATTCCTATATGCCTGTCCTAGGATGTTTCGTTGTGTATTCATCATTCACCGTTTAATAATCACTTCGCAGTCTCCACATACGCTTATCCTACGGTTCCTAATTTTTTCAGAGTTAAGCCTAGGATCGCAGCCTCAATTTCCGCAATATTGTTCGTACATTTGAAGTGCAAAGTTGTAGGCATGGCTCTCCTCGTGTAATCACCGTGTTATGTATCCACACCCTCGCCCCGCAGTTCTTCTTGTGCATGACCCATCGAAACTCATTTCCCATAGGGGTTCACTCTTGTTTTTTTTATCATTCTTTTCTTTCCCTACAAATTGGGTTCGCCATTATGTTGCGCATATACTATCTCCAGCAAGACCAGGTCGTGGGTCGTTTAGTTTTTCGTTATGGATGTGGAAGTCGCTGCCGTGACTAGTCAGTCGATTACATTATGTTTCTTGTTCACTTTAGCCGTTGTTTCAAAGCATTGTTCAAGGTTTTCACGTCTTCGTCCCTCTCGAGTCTAGGGTGGCCATTATGTTTGTCCATTTCCTCCGTTTTCGTCCGTGTACCTTTGCTTGTATCTACGTCTGCATTTCGGTCCCTCCTAAAGATTCATGACGAAGATAAATGAATCCGTATCCGTATGAACGAGTATAGGAGGAGAATTTTCGTGCTTCTCGTGGCTAATAACCGTGGAATTTCATTTGTGCTTCTGCATACTTTCTAAGTTGGCCAAAATTTGGGATTGTGCGACAAGCCCCATCCATCCGCATTGTCTTAAAAATGGCTCCCCCATGATCTGATAATAACATGCCATATTTTTGGTGGCACATCTACCACAACAACATCCATGACCATATACACTTGGCGGGAATCTCGAGTAAGGCTCACACATAAATCTTTATCAAAGCCAAGACACTTTACTCTACTAGAGTCAAACGAATATAGGTATTTATAGGGACGGTTATCTCTAGGCCTAATCTTTCCATTACTACTTTAGGCATTAGGTTGTGTGATGCCCTCAATCATGCATAGCATTGTGGAGAATCTTATCATGGACATTAAGACTGATATAAAAAGGGGGCACTACCCCTTCAAAACTTTCTATCTTTGGACCAATGTATGGGCAGTTGATCATCATCATCACACACATCACGCCACCAAGCTAATGTCATAAAATTGGCTTTTATATAGTCTTAGCACAGCCTTGAGATGGGATGTATTTTTGCTTCTGTTCCCACCTCCAAATTTGAAAGTTTATCCACCTTGGGAATGCCTGACTTCCAGGCCGCCTATCATTTGGTGGCTGAACTAGCACATGTTTATCTCATATGTGCTGGAGCCAGGAGGCTGCATCTGAGAGCACTGACCCAGCTGCTAGTGTCACAATGGCTGGTCCCCTGCATCTGTTCTGGTTTGTCCTGAGTTTTTCTCCTGCATCCCTACCTGCTGCTCTCTGGTTGGCCTGCATTCTCCAGCTCTCTGCCTTCTGATGGAGACCTCTGCAGCTCTGGGCCTGGCGCCTTGGCCTCTTTGCCCCAGCCCTATACCTGCTCTCCAATCCTGAAATGGCAGAGCCTGGGAACCTGAATCAGAATTCCTGGGTCCACCATCCCTCCCAACTGAAAGGAGGGGTCTGATCTCTTCCTGCACAAATGGGATTGACCCTCTGCTCAAACATGCTGACTGAGCTCCCCATTCTATGGATTCCACTCTCATCCTGCAGCTCCTCAGTGGGGAATAGACCCCAGCTGATCCCATCTCTTGAACGCTGGAGTGTATTGCTCTTCCAAAGTCTTCATTCCAGTTTATTCTTGGTCTGCTACACCTGCAGATAAACTGGTTTCCTTTTCCATCGTCTACCCATCCTTCCAGTACTTCTATAACCTGGTCATGGTCTCTTGGACTTGGCTGCAGGCCAAGGGCATACCCTGGTGTTTACCCCTCCTTCCTGACTCAGCTTTGTTGTCTTCCACTGTGCCTGGCTCCCCATGTTCATCTGCCTTTTTCATGTCTCCAATAGCCATTTTCCTTATCCCTGGCTTCAGAGCTGGCAAATGTGACTAACCTTCAGGTATCTTGTTGGAGCCTGCACATGCCTCTGTGGAGGTCAAGGGGAGGAAATGCACACAAAATGCCGTTAAACCTCATAAGCAAAGTATGCAGACACTCTCCATGTTTTGGCACGCTGAGCCCTGCCAGAGTTGGCGAGATTTTCCCTGGGCCTTCCATCTGTTTGCAGAAACCATGAGAATCTAGTAGATCCACTGAGCACCTGGAGGGTCCTGGAACTCATTCCCACATCAACTCTGGGTCTCCACCAAAATGTTCCCATCTGATCTTATCATCATTCATTCTGCTGGACTGCAGAATTCTCTCCATCCTATCTGTATGTTATTGGGTCATGGATGGACTTTGCAGCAGTGTGGATCTCACCAAGAACTGCATTAGTAAGGGAAAAATGAGTCAGGGAAACCAAAGCAAGGCCTGCTGCCATGATGGATGTTCTCGATGAGGGTAAAGGGTTTCATCTGGAAGGTACTTGGTATGGATGAGCATGGAGGAATATGACTGGTCACCATGAGTGACCAGTGACCTAACCTGCAAGCTTTATAAGCGTGAGACCTGGAAAGGGAGATGGGAGGGGCTCTGTTCTTATCCCCAAGAGTGAGGCAGCACACCAGGCAGAACTGAAGCCTGGGGACCCGGCCTGTCCAAGATGGTCCCATCAGACCTGTTCCCGGTGGGACCCATATGTGTGTCTCTAGGTCACAGAAAGGGCAAGATGGGAATGCAAGAACTCTAAAAGAATTAGTCTATAGATGGACGGAAACAACGATCTTTTTTGGGATTTAGAGCCCCTCAGGATGTTCCTGACTTCAACTACTCTGTGGGTCCAAGCTAGTAAGCCTTCTGTATGGTTCTGCTCCAGGAAGCCTGGCTGCTTCTAATGTACAATTCAATCCCTACTGGGAAAGGCATCTACCTGGCTGATGGGTGCCGTGGGACCTGGCTCCCCTGCAGAGCCCTATGGAAACGGCACTTATCCTGGAGGCCTGCACACCAAGGGAGAGTGGCCTTGGAAATGTTTAGGGGAACCGAGCCCCAGCAGTGTCTGTGTGTTCTTGGAGGCATAATTGTCCACTGCAGGTATACTTATGGATGTCCCTTCAAGGATATCTCCAAATACAATGCACCCCAACTTTGAGATGACTGGAGGGTGATGACGTGAGATCCAGCCCCAAAAGAGTGAGATCCTAAGGGCTACCCCAGCCCTCCAGAGATCATCCAAATATAGAAACATGTCAGCTGTGTATAGAGGCTGGATGGATGTAGGGGTAGCCACTGCCGTCCCACCTGGACTTGTCTTATCCCACGTGGAGCTGCCAAGCTGTTTGGGTTCCATGTTTAAATGGACAGGCATCAAAAGACAGGATGTGTCATCTAAAACCACTCTCCTGGTACCTCAGACTCAGCCTCCTAGTCCGTGAGAGGATTCCCTCCATTATGTCAGCAGGGGACATGTCATGTCATGAGGCTCCAAATGCCAAGCATCTTAGCTGGGTTATAGTACAAGTGGCCTTGTTTCAATGATTTGTTTGATTTGGCTGCCTGCCATCTTATAAGGGTCTATAAATGTATCAGATGAGCAAGAGGGATAAGGGCAGAGGTGAATACCCAGAGAAATATTCATAACCATTGTTAATGGATGTGAGTGATCATTAACTGGCTTAAAAGCAAATGACTAGTTTTAGCTCATCCAAAACCTTAGATCCCCAAGAGTTGATCCATGTGTATGAGAGGGAAATGAGAGAGATAAATGCTACCCTGAGAGGCAAGTTAGTGATTCAGTCAATGCATAGTGATCCTAGTATGTGGCCATCTCATAATCCTTTATCTCCCAAATCAGAATCAAATCACAATGGGTATACCTGTTGAACTAATCTATCATTCATACCTGCATGAGTGCAGCCATTGTCCATCATACCCCATAAAACCAGAACTGTAAGTCCTAGCTCTCATAATGATTAGGATATGAGAACAGCAGTGAGATAAGTGAGAGGTAAGTGTCTGGCTGTAAGTGTGTGTCCCATGCCACATTCATGTTTTAGGTCTGGTTTGTTCTGAATGCAACATGATTATGAGCATGATTACCCATGAATGCACTGTGGATCCCATGATGGTTTATCATGAATGGTTTATCTCATCCATGGTGATGATGTCAGATAGTCTGACACTCATGACAGTGAGCATCCCCTTCCAACCTGTCCTGCAGGAAACCTTTGGGAGCATGAGATCCAGATCTCAATTAGAAACACAGCTCTCCATGTATCCATCAACAACCTTGCAAATAGCTCTTCAAGTATCCTAGGTTCCAGAGCAAGAGAGTAGTAGCATCCAAATGATTTTTAAACTGAAAGAAAGTAAATTAGTTCATCCTATGCAACCTCATTTAATTCTAAAATCTTAAAATAATGAGGCCCCTCTGTACCTACTGGCTACAGAGGTAAGACTCCATATTCTATTCAAGAGCCATGGGTGTTGTTTATAATAAATAAGAGATAGAATGAATGATAAAGAAGTCCCCATATCTACAGCTGTGTACCTATAAAATCTGAATTATTTTAGGTGGAAAACCTCCCAGACACGAGGGATTTAGGTCATCTTATAAGCCCTGTCTCTGTGGTTTGTCTCCTACTAGAAACCCCCAGAGATTGATTTCATTAGTTTGTGACTTTTGTGCTAAGTTCATGATGTCCTGAACTGTACCTGTTCCCAGCAAACCTTTGCAGCTCCAAAGCCCTCCATTGTTCCCAGCTCCTCATCACCACCACCCGCCTGAATGCTGAACTGGTTTCCTGACGGTTTAGGGTCTCAGGTAGTTCTGAAATCGTCCCTGACAGAATTACGCCTCACATAACTGTCCTACTTTTCTTTCTAGCTTCACAGCTCCAATTCCCAGCTCTCCTCTGTGTGCCAGGCCTTATGGCCTGCAGCAGGATCCATAATGTTCTCTCCGGCCTCTGAGGGTCCCCATAAATATTAAAAAATTGCTTAAGAACTATTATGGACGAGAATGGAGTGTACACACACAGGAGTGTCGCTTGTTCCGTAGTTAAGAAAGACAAACATAGAAACGTACATACGAGCTTGAGTTCGAAGTAGCCAGGCAGGCACACGAAATTAATAAACCATTAGTTCATCCTTGATTAATTATATAAACTTATAAAGGTGATAAAGTCGTGATACCAGGGTTATTTTTGTTTGTCCTGCCACATGACAACATCCGATTCGTCCGACATTCGGCGCGTAGAGATCCATTTGGTGCGCTCACGTTCAGGGGCAGCATGAGTCCGTGGCTGGTGAGGGTTGGAGCAGGAGCTGAATCGGTCCCCAGTGAGTTTCTGTCCAGCGATGACCTGCTGACAAAGGCTCAGATCTTGACCATTTGCCTGAGCTGACAGGCCTGGTGGTCCCGATGTTTGGTCAGCCACCTTCTGTTGGCGGCGGTGGCCTGAACTGTGAGCCACGTTGTTGTTTCATGAAGGAACCTGTTGGTTGCATAGCATGCCTGCCTGAACTCCTGAGTAGCCAAGGTGATGAACTCGATGGAGTCATTAGCCTGACAGCCAGCCTCCTGACCACTCCCGGATTCTGACCTCACATCCTGCCCGAGATTCCAGACAGATCGTAAATTCCTGCTTGGGTCCATGCCCATATGGATATTTTATTCAAGTCCCATAGCGACCAGTGTGCAGGTTTTGTAATAATGGCTGTGCATAACTGAAGCTGCACGTACGTTCTGTATACACTGCTGCCCGTTTTTATAAAGATTTGGCTACTGACAATGTCCATGACATGCCAAACAAACGCAAGAGATGTCTTATCACACAGTAACTGACTATGTGAAAACACAATGACAGCAGGAGGGAAAGGTTACGGCTAGCTGGAGAAGGGCCGAGGCCTATTATATGGTCCGAAAGTGGTTTTTTAACCTTTTTTAATGCATTTTGAGGCTCGAGGAGGGTAACGATAGAGAGATAGAGAGGAATTTTGGAGGGAACAAAAGGGCAAGGGGACTTCATGGAGATTTGGATGAATTTAGGAGGTTGTGATATTAGGGGGAACAAAGGGGACTTAGAAGAAGGGGAAAAGGGATAGAATGGGGGAAAATGGGGATAAAAGGGGCAACATAAAGCCTTTTGGAGCATAATTTTACTTAAGGCTTATTTACTTAAATCACAGAGGGAAACAGCCACATGGTAGGAACTTAGGAAAAGGCCGCAAGGATGATGTGTTTTCAAGTGGGAAATGCATTCTCGCGTTTATAGAACAAACTAGCCTCGCTTTCTTGTCAAGAAATTTATAAGGGGCTAACACTAACATAATTTAGAAACCTAGTGGGTCCTAGTTGATCATATGGGAGGAAAATATTTAACAAGAAATGGAAAATTAGATTCGTATATGATAGATCACACACAAACAGGCCATGAATACATATTGAGATGGGGGCATGAGGGCTATGGTAATTTCCATGTAAAGAAATCTTATCAGCCTAGAATAGTTGGGATCTCAAGAATAAACTAAGGGTCTAGAAGAACATGCAACCTAAACTATGGTCGAAACATTGTAACTTTCAGACTTTCTAGTCAAAAGATTTTTTTTTTACTGGGATAGGATTATCATAAAAGGATACAAAGGACCATCAATATGCCTATTTTGTAATGTGGAAATAGAATCCATTTATACCTATTTAATGGCTACAAAGAAATGTCTATCTTATGGGATAAAAAGGAAAGTATGGAGAATGAGCCCTTTCCAAAATCCCATCCTCAATTAAATTCATAATTCTCGCCTAAGGTTTGTACCTAAAACATCCGCAAGGAATTAATAGAAGAATTTTCAATTAGTGAAAGCAAATAATGAAAGGGGTATGATAAATTATCTAATAAAATGCAATGAAACCGATTAATGTATCTTCAAGGTCAAGGAAGACTAGAAATGTTCATATGTAAAGTATTTGGTATTAATTAATTGGAAATTAGATTGATGTGAATGATCCACAAAAATTCCACTAGACCTACTTGGAACAAACTAAGCACACCTAGAAGGCTTTTCAAGACACTTCATAAAAATAATTTCAATGGTGCATCAAGAGGCAAAAATAGGAGCCTTAGTAGATGGAATTTTAGCAATTGACAAGAACATTTTGACCATATCTTCCATCCAAGTAAGAAAAATATAAATAATGGGATAGAACATGCAAATATCTATCTAAGGAATGCAAATTCAGATAAGGAGATGGGTCACAACAAAATTTCATGGTAGAAGATAAGAGATGTGTTAGAATGTTAATAAAAAATTCCTATATGGTTGGTGACGGTTAGAGCCTTGACATCTCCTTAAGTGTCATTCATTCTCTAGTCTTAATGATAAAATGACGACAATCAATGAGCGAGTGGGGAACTTGGTAATTCAATGGAGGTTGAAGGGTATTTTTCCATGTCTGCTCAAGACTATTCCATGCATTTTGATGGATGTTGGGTAGTAGGGAGATACTATCTAAAGGGATCATGGAACAATATACCCATGAATTGTACTTAGCGTAGCAATTATCGACTAAAAAGGATGAAAAAAGTTAGACGAGGAAAGAAATCAAGTGACTTTTAGGTGGGAATGTAGGAGCCTATATCAAGTATCCAAACTAGCTAATTTCAACAAAATCTAAGATAGAAATTATCCAAAGGGGTTTATAGGAGTGAAAGACTATTACAATGATGCTTAGTTGCTCCAATATTGGTAAACCTCTTCCTTGTTGATTTGGGTTTTCTACTTCTTGATGATTTTCTAGCTTATATATATATATATATATATATATATATATATATATATATATATATATATATATATATATATATATATGTACATGTACATATACATATACATATAAGAATTTTTTTTTTTTCACGCGTGGTTCATGAATCCATGTGCTCGCACACATGAACCCAAGCATCCACACCGAAAATCTCATAGACCCTCCCGAGGGGATCTATTGTCACCATACCAGGCCCAACCCCCGTGGACGCGCTGGCGAGATTTGATCCTCGTGACCTCCCAACCGCCAAAGTGCTTACCGGGGACTCAACCAATTGAGCTAACCCTTAGCTTATATATGAGAATTGTTAGTCACAAAAGGTTGGGATTTTTGAATTGGGACCGAACTCTAGCCTTGATTCCACTTCATCACTAATGCTGGTCCCCCCTATCTCGCATTATCAAAAATTTGTAAATCAACATAAAGTGTATGGAGGAGGCTAAAAGTGAATTAGAAGGCATAAGGCTTCCCTTTTGATACAAAATCGATCCATGAGGGCCTCAAGTAATCTACCAAACTTGGCATGTATGTGTCATGTCAATAGATGAGTTCTTATACTCTAGGCTTCCAAAGACTTACATGGCGTAATTAGAGTGAGCCGGAGAGTAAGATAAAAGAGAAGATGATAAAACTATTTGGTCGTAGTTTTAGGAAGAGATGGAGGGTTGGGGTTCGAACCCAAGTATCTATAAGATGTGAGAGACTAGGCTATTTAGGATCATGGTATACTATTAGTTAGCAGAAGGAAATAATGGCCTAGGCTACGGAGGAGTGAAATACACCACATTAGGATATCATATATAGAATAGAACTGTTGAAGGAAAATTTGAGGTAGTTTAATCAAGTGGTGTTTGAGTAAAAATTTTGGTTTCTCAAAGGGAGGAAGAGGATGAATCTCCCCGGTCCTTAGAAGGGCCCTCAAGACTTTCCAAAGATAGCTGTGTGCTGAATCTTAACCATCATTGACAAAGACCCCTAATTCTCTCGCCATTGTATGAATAAAGGAAGGAGGTTGACCAATTAGTGAACCAACCCCCCGGAAGATACTACCTTCCCCTTCTATCTCCGAAGTACAAATGATCCGTTACTTTAAATTTCTATATGTTATCCTAGTTTAATACTTATTGTTATTATGCTAAGAAATATAATAGCCAACAATATGGTTTTGTTACAATCTTAAGACAATTATGAAATGGCTTGTTTGGAGGAGGACTTGCTTCTATTTTGATAGGTTTCATCCATAGACAAAGCAATTTTTTAACTTGTGTAATATAAAGCATGACTAATTTTTTATTTTTTTTATGGATATTATAAGGATCAATAACCCTAATCTAGAAGATTGAAAGTATATCTTTGTTTTGACTAACATAAAAATTAACGAAGATTGTTAAAATATGAACAAACTTTCGTGAAGGCCGAGGTGAACAAGGCACTCGACTATTCCTAAGACACCGTGGTTGAAAGTGAAGTTGTCATCTTTGGTGTCGCTGAGAGAGTCAAAGACGAAAAACGTTTTTATTAGGAATGTTATGGGTACACCCACATTTAAACTTAATTTCAAGAGGCATTTCTGTTCAAACATGCTACGTTTTCGAGTTTATCGACAATTTTTTGGGCTAAATCTTATTTTTTTTGTTTGAAATCGGTTTTTGAATGCGTATATGGATCTAACACCATGAAAGTTTGATACTTGATTGTGGAGAGTTTACAATTCAAAATCTTTCATAAATTCCTATACAAATTAGACCCAAAAAACCTCCGAAATGTAAAAGATATAAACTATAACATTTTTAAATATTTATTACAAATAACTCTTAAATCATGGAAACTATAATGATCCGTAAACCAAACTATATAATTCTTACCTTTTTATTAGAATAAAGAAACTAAATTTGATTTCATTACACATTAACCACCACTTATAAATTATTGTTATATAATATAAATCTTAAACGACACATATTATATTATACAATGATGGTGGTTATCAACCTCTCCTAAATTTTTAAAAATAATTAATAATGGAAAGTGCGCTTATACTATTCATTTTAATTTTAATTAATGTGATATTTAATTTTAACAATTGAAATTCTAAAATATAAAATACTCTATATTTAACATTTTAAGAATATTAAAATCTGAAATAATCTTATAATTATCTTAATTAAGATAAGATTTATATGTAATTAATATTATTAAATAAAAACGCGACACATAAGCACTTTTAATTGGACTTTTAATTTCTATAAATATCCAAAATCCCATTTGTTGAAATTTTATTGGTTGTTAAACGCTAAATATATTATTATTTTAATTTCGACATTTATTATAATTTATACATCCACTACATTGAAAAAACGCACCAATCAGTTGTGATGAAGGTTAATGGCAGAGGGCACGACGGCCCAACGAAAATTTGGGCAGCGGCCACCGTAGTGGCGACCGACCGAACGACCGATCGATCGATGAATCCTTGACATATAGCAATGGCAGTGGCGTTGGGGTCTGGCTTAGGCGCTCTATTGACTGTAGCTTCAATTGCTGCGCTGGTGAGTGGTGAGCGATTGGGTGAGATCTCCGTCTGCAATTTTCGCATCTAATTACTCCATCAGGAGAAAGGACGGAATTTTGTTCCTCACCCACCCCCACCAAAGATTACTCTGAGTAACAGGCAGTGCTGGTAGCGTCAACGTGGGCGTCCCTTTTAACCTTCACAGGTAAGCTTTTTTCAGTCGCGCGTTTCTTTGATTGATCACATATTAAAGTCTTCCACATGCTGGCCCGAGACGTCGCCTCGGCGTATCCCATACGCCCAAATTTTGTTTTCTTTAGATGAGTGGGACTGGTGCTTGTTCCACATCAATTTCAAAGCCATAGTTTCAGTTTTCTGAGGGTGTAGAGCTCTGTCAATTTAATTCAAGTATTGGGATCAGTTTCAGTTTTCTGAGGGTGGAGGAGCTCTGTCATTTAGTTCAAGAATTGGGATCAGTTGAAGTTTTCTGAGGGTGCAAAGCTCTGTCAATTTAATTCAAGATTTGGGATTATCATTGGAGAAAAAGTTTTCAAGAAAAATTCAAGATTTGGGATTATCAATTGGAGAAAAAGTTCTCAAGAAAAGGATGCGCTGCAGGAAGGACCTTGCGAGTCTGTGGTCGGAGTCTGTGCTTCCTGTGCTGGAGAGCGTTTGCTTAATCTGCTCGCACAGGAGGAAGAAAGGAATTTTGAACTCAAAGTGTCTCTGCCTATCTTTCTCCCACATTTTACGAGGAAAGAAAACCCAATCTCAAAAAAGCGGAAGCTCCCCTAATTCGCGTGCTCCCCTCGGTTTATTACTCGCTGATTCTGCGGCGTGCTGGCAAGGCGGCCGAACGTGCTGCAAATACTAATCCCGAGGGTGTTTTCACACCGACTTAAACTCTCTCTCGTTGGCGCATCGCATTTCTGGAAAACTCGGACCTGTCGAAGTCCAAACATTCTGTCACAAACCGTGGACGAAATGAAAGGTTTCAAGGAAAATGAGGTCGCGGGTTCGAGTCCTTGGCGTAGACGAATTGAGAATACGTTTGACGAAGAATTACCTCTGCTAAATCAAATTCTTGGATCTACTCGTGGCTGTTTCGGAAGAAGCGCAAAGGGGAATCATGCTGTCCCTTCATCAGACGAACAGTGTTGCAGGCAAATCTTTATGACCGCCACGTTCCGTACCACGATGCCTCGACGAAGAATGGTACAGTGGATCTTGGCCTTTCCAACCGCCATCGTGAGGCTCTCCTCCGAGTCCAGTCGTCTCCCATCCAGTACAATTTAAGAGCTCCCTCCCCGAATCATTATGTGAAGCAAGAAAGCAATTATTTTTCCAACTCTCGATTTTATATACAAGTACCCAAAATTTTGAACATTTTTAAGAAAATTCACCGGAGCGCTCAACACCACAGAGATACAGAGAAGGCAAGAATTCCAAGACCGACGATTCAGTTCATCACAGAAATGGCTTGTTCCTTCAGAATGTAAAGGGAGCTAGCCCCGCATCTGGTACCATGGACTCTGAAGATGATCATGGACCCCGCTCTCTACGCTTCGAGGAGTCACCTGTAATGCAAACTATGGGTTGTCATATTCTAACCCCAAGGCAAAGGAGAAAGACAGAAGTGGACTCCGTATCACGACTGTGTGATCGTTTTCTCCTTATGTGGACCGCATGTCAATGCAAAGTCCGAAACATTTATGTGTGCCGGGTAACGATTTGCCTAGCAGCGGTTTGTTCTGCCTCAGCCCTCTGAAAAAGCAAGGAAGAAAGCTCTATCCCCATGCAACCCTTTGAAGACACATTGTATTAAACAATCGATTTTCTCTTATGGACGATTGTATTAAACAACATACATACTTTCTATTCGTTCACGCTATTCGTCAATTTTTTACCCATCAACGCGTTAATTATGTTCTGTTTTACTACATACTTACCTAACGATAATTGGCGTACAAAGCCGAACTGTGATGAGGAACCGTTTTCAACGATGTTGTAACGCCTTTGTATATGCTAATCTCTTCAAGAACTAAAGGATTAAGACTGTTTTATTTCAATGACAGGTCCCACACCTTATTTTTGAGTGAAAAACAGCAGTAAGTATTTTGCAGTTTAACTAAAGGCATTCATGCAGGTGTAATCTTTGCATTTCAAACCAAAAGTTATAGGATAATTTTATTGGATTATAATAGTGTTTTTATGGTGGAAATGGCTTTATCATTATCTATTTTTTTTGGTTTTGAAGCCTTTCATAATTAAAAATCATATTTCCAAGAAATCTCAAGTTTAATATCATTAAAATAAATCTTGTTGAAATTTTCATTATTTGCTACAAAATACCAAAATTATAATTATAAATAACATTTCAGATTAATGTTGTTAATTGAGTTTATTTTAGTTTAATATAATAATTAAGAGATTTTTTTTTGAGTCGTTAGATTGTTTTAATATTGAAAAAAATATATATATATATATATATATATATAAAATAATATACATAAAACTGAAAACATGTTTGTGAATAGAAGCTTTGAATAGATTCATCTATCATATAAATTTTTTAAATTGCAGATTGCTTAACCTTAACTTCAAGTATATTATTCTATAATGTGAATTCTTTTTATTTATTAAAAAATATAGATGTTCTAGGAATTTGTCTTTTTTACTCATCATATTAAAAATATATAATTACATAAATTTTTTAGATTATCAAGCTGTGGTTCACAATTGAGTCGAAATATAAATATTTTCAATGAAAAAAAATCTAAATTATAAAATCATATATTGATGGCTGAGCAAAAGGGTAATATGTGGTAAAACACCACTGGGTCATGGGTCATATGTGGTAAAACACCAATCCAGTCACTTACTTCGTATTTCAGAGTAAAATAAATCCAATATTTACACGAGCTTGGGCCAAGCTCTTTGCAGAGTAAAATGGATCAGATTATTTACATGAGCTCTTTTTCACTTTCTGCCAAACCATGCAATGAAGTTAACGATGTCGTGATTCACGAGCCTTTGTTCCAAGTTCCACTCTAATCCTTCCGATTGCATTGATCGTAACGCTTCTGACGCGCAATTATGAATGAGCTGCCACTTGAAAATTTCAATGGCGACAGGCACGTTGCTACGCTGACTTTGTACGCTGCGTAGCCCCCAATTTGTTTGAAAATCAAATTCTGCGAGTGTCGCTTCCATTGGATTTAGCACGCCACGTCGCCCGGGCATGGGATTTGATGACGTCAAGTGGATTTAGGGTCGAGATAGACTGGGATATAAGTGCCTACAAAAGCCCTTTTCTTTTCCCCACTGTTTAAGCTGCTTTTTTCGATGTCAGGTTGTCAGAGATTATAATTTCACATGTCTTTGGCCACGATTTAAAGGTTCTTTAAATTGCAATTTGGGAAGTGACACTTTCAGACTCAGAGTTTCAATGAAAAATAGGTAGATAAATTTATTAAAAGTTAACTTTATATATTATAATTTATTAGTGTAGATGTATAAATTAAATAGATACATAAATATTCCGTAGCTAGTCTATTCTTAATAAATATCAAACATAACATTTAATACATGATATATTTTATTTTAATAAATTATTATTATTATTTTATTATAAGTAAATTATAATTTTATTTAAATTATTATCACACATAATTACCAGCTTAGATCCACGGAATCTCCGGATCATTAAGCGCCGAGAGGATCAAATTCCCCCGAGGTGCAAACCCTTTTTTTTGAGTGCAAACTTGAGAAAGGTTTGCACCTCGGAGAGATTTGATCCTCTCGTGCGCTTAATAGATCCAGAGTTAAGATATCTAGGTCGGTTTCACGTTAAAAGGGTTATTAGAAAAAAATCTACCGAACATTTGATTAATTTTATCAATAATATGGAAATACGTATAATATAAATATAATAATTTTTTTATATATGCTAAATATGTTTGATATTTTTTCGGTCATTTTAATTTTAAAATTTTATTAGTTACCTAATGCGCTCATATTAAAATTTTTTTAATATGTATAAGATTATATATTATAAAGAATATTGTACGACCTAAATTTATTTAACCATGTCCGATAGCCCCGCACGACACTTATTCCAATATGCACGCGTGCCTCTTAGTACGCGTCAAATCGCATCAATCTTTCTCCACCCGTGAATCCTGAATATTTTGTAAATGTTCTCGTAACTCCTCCATCGTTGTTGGTAACCGTCATATTTTTCTTCACAAATACCCATCAAGCCGAGCACAATGTCTCTGGTGATGATATTGAGTAAAAAGTATCTAAATCGTGGGTGCCTTCCAAACCCGTTTATCACGATATCGAAGAAGATAAGCTGCATACTCATGAAGATGGACAGTGTCTCTCACGTGCTTGCAACCAATCATTTTCACCTTTTGGGAACAATGACGGAAATGCCATATCAAATAATCCCACAAATCTGTTATACTCATTGATTGGAGATGAGCCAATTCCAAAGCAACTAAGCACTGCATAGGGTTGTTCCTCCGCATAGGGTTGTTTACCCACTCGTCGAATAATATCAATCTCTCGTCTAGCATTTGGAAACTTTGATACAAATGAAGTTGTATGTAAGCCATCTAATGCATCGTCAATCCTCGGAACCCTTCCAACATTAAAACTGTCACCATCTTTCTCCGGCAAAGTATTAGCATTAATCATATGTGATACATCTGCAATTTCGGTATTTCTTGAAGTGCATCAATATCAACTTGAACTCCACGATAATATGGATCATTATGAATCTTATAGTAATGCACGTAATACAATTTCTTTCCCCCGACAAGAAAATCATAACTTGATCCCTTTGCACCTTTTTTTCCGCACAACAATTATCAAACTAAGTCTTTAATATGTCGAGGTGTAACTTCATGGCAAGAGATTGCTAACCTCTTGTGGGAAAACTAATGGTGTGTCCTCTATATTTGTATTGTCCACCTATTGAGTGCATAACTCCGAGAAATTGGACTTGCACGTGCTATCAACATCTCTTCGACTTGTGTGAGCTCGCAAGAACATTAGGTTGTTCTCCCTCGATTCATATGGTTATCGTCGAAATCTATGATGACTTCTTCGTTTACATCTCATGCACATTGTACCTATGTTTGTCGTATGTACTTGAATTCCGTTAATACGACTCTTCACACACATGACATATTTGAACATCAATCGATCAATCCTATTTAAATTTTCGATGTGAAAAGTTGTTTTCCTATATCACATTTCTTTCAAAGTTATTTTCCTCCATCTTCTTTATTATGAGAAGACATGGCTGCTTGAATTACTCAATAAAATATCAATATAAAAACAATTAATTTTTAGATCACCGAAATCAATGCATTTAGGGCAATCAATTACACAAATAACTAACTTTTCACCGACCAACATATACATAGCTTTAACAATAATTAAACATTAAATAAGTGATGTATGATGAATACCATAAAAGCGCCTAAATCATAGATATTCCCAATTTAAAATATGAATAGAAACATTATTTACTTTATAATCCCGTAACAATAAAAATATACCACAGTACATTTCAAATATTTACATACATTAAATTTATACCCCAACATATCAAAAAGTTTATATTACATAAACAAAAAAGGTAGAAAAATAAAATGCAAGAGCAATAGAAATAAATAATTTACCATAAACTATAAAAAGAGATTTTATTTATTTATCATACTCTCGTAATTAAATAAAATACCAGTACATTTCAAATATTTACTTACATTAAATTTCTCACATTACATCTACACGTGCGTTATACACCGACATATCAAAAGTTACATTACATAAACAAAAAGGTAGAAAAAATAAAATGCAAGAGCAATAGAAATGAAACACTCCATATATCAAAAGTTTACATTACATAAAACAAAAGGTAGAAAATAAAATGCAAGAGCAATAGAAATGAAACCCAAAAACTACCCTCTTCCTCCAAATATTATTTTCCAAATCAATCTAAATAAGTTCGTTGATGATGAAATCCTTTCCCACAAATATTATTACTACCACTTTCGAACAACTCCTAAATCCTTTATGACAAATATTATTTCATTGTTCGCAAAATCACAGAGATGCTTCCTCAAAAATAAAATTCTAGACTTTGTTTGTGTTAAATTTATATATGTAGGGAGAGAAGTGATTTTTCATTAGGGCCGACATTAGATTAAATTTTAAATGTTAAATATTAAACATTATTTTTATTTACGTTTATATGTTTATTGTTGCAATGCATATAGTGTACTCAAATACCCACCTACAATGATCCAAATTTATTAAATTTAATAATATTAATATTATAATATAATAATGTGAATATTAGAATTAATATTAATAATAATAATATTAATAATATTAATAGCCATGGCCAATAAGCTGTTTTTTTGACATGGTATTAATAATTTGGCTCATGACCAACCTATATCATGGTACATTTTTATACACCTTATTATTAACAAGTTTACATTAATTAAATTTAATAATATTAATATTATAATATAATAATGGGAATATTAAATTAATAATAATATTAATATTAATATTAGGGTTAATAATGTTTTTTTGGTATGTATTAATAATAATTTGGCACATGGTATTTAGCTCATGATCTTACCTAAATAACCACCTTTTGATGTTCATAAATATAATAGGATTATGGAGTAAATATAAAAAGACTTTTATTTATTTACTATATATATGGCTTTTATATTTTATTTATTTACCATACCTCTTTATAAATATGGTATTAATAATAATGGCCCATGGTATTAAAGTGGCACATTTTTACATTAATTAAATTTAATAATATTAATATTATAATATAATGTGAATATTAATATTAATATTAATATTAGGGTTACTAATAATGTTTTTTTTTTGGCATGTATTAATAATAAGTTGGCCCATGGTATTAGGCTCAGATTCACCTAAATAAAAGTCCACCTTTCGATGTTCATAAATATAAATAAGATTATGGAGTAAAAATAAAAGACTTTTTTATTTATTTACCATATATATGGTTTACTTATATTTTATTTATTTACCATACCTCTTTTATAAATATGGTCTTTGGCCCATGGTATTCTCGGTGTATTAAAGTGGTAACATACTAAATAAAAATTTACATTACTCACATGACATCTACACATCTATATACACTTCGACATATCAAAATTCTTACATTACACACATTGTATCTACACACTTATATATCCATGGTATCTGCATTAAAGTGGTAAATATATCAAAAATTTACATTACTCACATGACATCTACACATCTATATATATACACTTCGACATATCAAAAAATTTTACATTACACACATTACATCTACACATCTCTATATATTGGGCCGACATTGACACATAATATTACATCTACACATCCCTATATATCGGTCGTAGATACGCCGCGCAATAAAAAATAATATAAAAAAATATATCTATATTTTAACAAAATGAAACAAGATTTTTAATTTTATAAATACTATAGGCTAATATTATAGTTCATTAACACTTACATTTATTATCTCGATTAAATTAATCAATTTTAATTAAATGGACAAAATGAGTATAACTACTTTGGAGATAAATCTCAACCTTGGATTTGTTTATACTATTAAGAATATTTTAGGAATATCCAAATAACTAGCAAACCATATAAATTAAATGACCGAAAAATGTCAATATGCATCAATTCATATGTCAAATACACTTCATCATACATCTCAAATTGGGAAAAAAAGGGCATAACTAATTTGGAAATGCTACTAAGAATATACTACAAAATTTTAGAATACTACTAAGAATGCTCAGAATATTTTATGGAGATAAAATCTCTACCATCACTTAATAATTATCGATAATTAAATTAAAATTGTGAAAATCATATCTTAAAAGGATCAATTGTGATAATTTCATTTATGATAACAATCACTTGGAGAAGGCTTCTCATCCAAATATTTAGGTATTGACATCTACCATTAGCTCAAGTGGAACTATAACACGAGAAAATGGATTAGATAGCTAGAAAGATTACTTATGAGCTTGAAAACAATTGCAAGTCAACTAATCTTCGGGTTTGGAGCAAAAAGAGGAACCTCTTCCGTACTCGTTGTTGAAAATGCAAAGCAAGATGATGGAGCTTAGTGAATGAAGTCGCCTTCACTAAGTGGGCCCACAAGCAAATTCCGGCACAAGGTCTATTTTTAGACTATGTCTATTTTTAGACATATGAGCATGGTCCAGGGTTGCAAGATAAGTTATTCTTGAGTATTGGTCATGTTGGTAAAAAATAGATGGACCTCTATTTTGTGACCCATGTCGATAGTCGATGTCTATTTTTAGAATCGCTCTATCCTAAAAATAGGAAGTCAAATATTATTTACCTTAATAATATTTGGACTCTAAACTTCCCGCCTTTACTATCTCGGAACACCCGCCCGAGCCTTGAAGTGGCTCATGCATCCTACATAGGAATTACGCTATTCCCAAGGTTTGATGGCATCATGTGCATGGTTGACTTCGCTAGGACTTCAAAGGGTGCGTGGTTTGGTGGAGTTAATGAGACAACTAGTGGAGTTGTGTTCGCTTTTTTAATTTAGTTGAACTGTTGAGATTAGCTTAACTAGCTAATCAACTAGTAATGAGGAGTGAATTAAATATTATTTAATTCATTAATTAGTAACTCATTATTCAACTCAAGAACACAATTACCACCACAAGCAGGCGGACCGCCTGAGACCAAGAAAGAGGCAGATGAAAGGGTGGAGTTAGCTATTAGTGGCGACATCAATTGTACGAGATTTGGTACCACACTTGGAGGAATTGCTCATGATACTGCGCGAAGCCAAGGAGATTCAAACCTTTGGATCTCTACATAGACAGTGCCCTCGTGGATTGCGCAATAGAGGCAAGTAATTAAGTGATTTTTGGAAAATCCAGAACTCCGTTCAAAACCGAGCGGTTTGTGTGTAACTTATGAGAAAGCATCGAGTACTTGGAGTATTGTACCGAGTTTGTTACATGATTTATCCATTATAATATACAATATCTCGCGGGGTTTTCAGTATGCTTTCCATACATATTGTGTTAATGTGTATGATGATTTGATGTGCTATCGCTATTTTATTTCCGGTATGTGTGATGATTCGAGTGGAAGAGATTATGTTGCATATAAATTCGAATTGTATGTGATCGATAGTCTCGGTGGATAATTAATCATTATTCAGCAAATTTCTACACTTGTCACCCCCCGATATTTTATATGGATGTGAGGTTTGGGGCCTGAGATATCTAATAGAGAACCTTGGAGAAATATTGAGATGATCCAAAAGAAATGTATAGCTTACAACCTCAAGATTAAGGGAAATACTCCCCACCCTATTCCGTCGATTGAATCAGTCTCTCCCATTGAAAGCATGGCTATGTTAAGGTATCTGATGTACAAGAAGAAGTTGTACAACATGGAAGCCAAGCAGACTCTTAGTTGCTTCTAACTCTAAGTCAAAACCCCACCTCGTGGCTTAAGTGAGACTGCATAAGGATGCCCAAAACCTGCTCGACCTTTGGGGGGATAAAGGAGGATCATCTTGGAGAATAAGGATAATATTAAAATTATTTCCAAATTCAAGGATAAGCCCTGGGATGATAAGGAGTTAGTGAAAATGAAGTTAAAAAGTGCTAAGAAGATAATGAACATTGAACCGGTGTTGAGGTATTCCCCAAAACACCTTGGGATGAAAGAATCGTCTCCCTATCACCGTCCTCGTTACTCACATTTGTTCTCCTTTTTCAAAACATTTACCACACTAACAACCTTCTTTTGACTTGCTAAACTAACAAACTACAATGATCTCAAGGTTTTCCTTCTTTTTATCATAGAAATCAAGTATTAAAGAGCCGCAATAATCACTTTCTTTCTTTCTTAAGGTTTGATAGACATATTGGTCTTCGTGAATATTAATCACCATCATTATCATCATCAATGATTTATAATTAGATTAAAATGATGTAAAACTTATATTTACAAATATTTAACTTTGACTTTTTTTTAATTACTACAATTTAAAAAAAATAAATACTCCAACTCGTGCAAATAATTTTTTTCAGTGGTTAAAAATAGACACATTTCTTTATTTTCACTATATATATATATATATAATTAAAAATAAATACATTACAATCAAAAACATTTTATAATAATTAGTGATATTAAAGAGATTTATGAAAAATCGAGAAATAAAAGTATTTTGGAGAAACACTTTTAAATTTCAAAAGAATGAAAAAAGTGCATATATAGTACTTTTTCTAGAACTATGATGTACTAGATCTACATTTCATGACCCATCATTGAGTGAGGTGATGTCACATGTGTTTTCCTACTTATCGTGTGAGAAGGTTCTAAAAGGAAACAATCAACCGAAAAATATAAGAAAGTATGTATCACTGTCTCTAGAAAGTTGGCACAAGTTGGTAAGGTAAGGTGAACACTTCATACAAAAGTGTTAAGCACCTTTGGGCTTCATAATTTATGAAAGCATGGAGGGAGTTGTGTGACTCGTAAAGACATAATAGACTACCTTTGATCTCATAGTAGGGAGAGACTTTGAATGCAAAATGCTTACTAGCCTTAGGTTTAAAGAACAAAACTCTTAAAGTGCAATGCTTTTAGGAATATAACAATCTATCTAATTATGTTAGGTACCTCACTAAAAGGAAACTAGAGTTTGGTTCATGATGAACCCATTCTTGAAGTTATGGAGCTTTAAGGAAGATGATTCTCTAGGATCCAACCATCTATGCTTTGTAAACTATGATTTCTGCACATTTTATCAGTTTAGTCTGTTTCTTTCAATTTTCTAGTTTGTCCGATGAGGAGTCTTCATCATTTATGGTTATGTCATGGTTAAGTGGCTTGAATGTTTATGGTGTGGAACAAATGTAATGTGTTTTAATCTCATGGTGGAGACCTATGCTATGTGGCATGCTAAGACATAAGGTCCTAAACCCAAGTCCTCGACTCCGAAGTCTAAGCCTAGTGCATATGTTAAAACCTATGTAATGGTGTAAAGACAAAACCCAAGGTTTCTGACATATGTGGCAATACACTCCTTTAACATATGTATAAACCTATGCAAATAATACATATTACATATCACAACTTCGCGGGTGAACATGTGAACAATGGACGCAATGCTTAAGACCACCGTTGCTAGCTTTAAGATGACCGCAGAACAAAGATCGTAACCACGGGATGAAAATTTGTCACATGCGTGATGTTGATCGCGCAAGGCCGAGCCGGCGACTAGACCGCTAGGTGGCAATGAAGAAGTTAGGACCGCCGACCACCGTCACATGAAGTTGTTAGGTGTGCCACCGCGTGCACTGCATCGCTATTTTTAATATAAGGTTTTATTTTGGGTTTTTTTTATTCAATATGCAACTCACGTTAAGGTGTTTCACTTCTATTGCACCGAGAGCTCAATGCTCATTCAATGTAAAACCATATACTCATACTTATGGACCAAAGAGTTCGAGATTGAACTCTAACTCGCATTATAAAAACAACTTTTTTTCATGATGAGGATGACATTCTGAAGGCTCGTGTCTTTACCAAGAGAGTGAAGTTAGGCAGAATTTGAACCAAGACAAGCGTTGGAAATATAAGAGAGAGAGATTTCGTTGATAGAGATTAAAGATGCCTCGCGAGCATGTTCACTAGTGTTTTTCCGTAAAGACTTACTTGTATAAATCCTTAATAAAACGGTAGCCCATCTTGAAAGCGGACTTGTAGACGTAGTCCACTAGGACGAACTCGTAATCAATGTTTTTTGTATCGACCTCTATTATTTGTCGCAAATTCATGTTTAATATTCTTCTTAAGTTCGGTTGTCATAAAATCAATTTATTTCCTTCAACTTTCCACACAAAGTGATCGTAGCTGATAATCAATTCACTATTGCAAATATTCAATCTACTAAAACATTATTTCCAGACCATTTCGCATCATATTTTTGTATTAGAGCAGTTTCCTTTTAGAGATTTTTTTCCAAGAACATTAACCAAGTCTAGGTTGCGACGTGGAGAAGGAACACTCGAGGAGATAGACTCCGGGGGGGGGGGGTGTTGAAAGCGAAATTCGGGCCAATGATCGATAATGGGAGAATCCAATGTAGGTGAAACTCATGAAGTGAAGGTCATGGGCAAAGAACAAACATTCAAAAATGTTTTTGAACATGCAACAGATGTTGGGAGAACTCATGCGTACAAGAAGGCGAGAGATGAAACTTTCAATGGCATCGAAGAAGGACAAGGGAAAAGTAAAAGTTAATAAACCTCCTTATCCTCCATCACCTTCATCATATTCTTCTTCTTCTTCTTCTTCTAGTTCAACATTTCGCAACATAAAAGAAAACCTCGTAAATCATCTTCTTTTGAAACTTGATGTAAAATTTGAACTACCTATTTATGATGGATAAATGAATCCCCGAAAAGATAGACTAAATAAAACAATTAGAAGTGTATTGTAGATTAAGAACATTTCTAATAAAAGAACAAAATTCAAAGCAACAAATACACTTATAATGGGGGGGAAAAAATTTAATTTGGTAGGAAAGTAAAACCTAAGTAGATTTAAAGTGAAAAGGTAAAGTGATCTCTTCATGGTCTAAGTTTTCTTAAAATCTTCTAGAAAATAATTTATCCTTTGGGATACATGTTAAGTTGTTATTGATTCAAACATTTGAGGCAAGGGAAAGGGTAGAATGTTTAGTAGTTTACTCAGAGTTCAAGAAGAAAGCTTTGGCGCTTGGTATTTCATTAGATACACGTGAAACTTTATTAAAGTAAATTGCGCTTTACATTCTCATTTACAACATACATTATTGATGTTTAATCCTAATGACTTTTGATGAAGTGTGTGTTCAAGACATACATATTGAATTAGGTGGCAGCATCATTCAAGTTTTCAAGCGTAAAGTATCCATCAGCTTGGAAATCAAGGATTCCAAAGATAGCAAGAGTGGAGTACCAAGGAAAGAAAACAAATGTACAACGCAAAAGGAAGGTGAACGACCTAATTGTTCTCATTTCCAGAGAATCATACATGATGAAGCCAAATGTTGGAAACTTCGCCTAGAACTCAAAACCAAATAGTTTTAAAAGAAAAAAAAAAAGTGAAAAAAGGCTAATACAATAATCCAACAAGATTTGGGCCCCGACTTAGGTGATGAAAGGAAAAATAACCTAATGGTTTCGACAAGTAAAAGTTCGATGCTAGTTCAAGTTATAGTACCAGCACTTTCTACAAACATAAATCATCATCCTGATGAGGATAAAAGAGTTGAATTATTTGACATAAGGGCAATTTCTAAGCACACGAAAATAGATACATTGCTCGACAAAGGATCAGAAAATTTAATATCCGAAGAATTAGTTAAGAAATTGGGTTTGGAGACACAGAATCATCCAAGACCATACCCATTGGGTTGGCTAAAATAAAAGACTCGCATTAATGTCACAAAGTGCACGTTTAAAATTTGCCATCACAACTAATTACATTAATGAAGTGGATTTAGAGGATTCCATTACTAGACATAGTGGAGTAGTGCTAGAAGTCCTTATCTCTATGATTGTGATGTTGTGTTTCACATACAAAGAGCATAATTATCACCTTAAGAAAGATGGAATTGAATACATTGTCAAGGTAGATAAAATCAAACATTAATTTTAAGGATTTAGTTACCGCTAATTAGATGAAGAGACTAATAAGTTCAATTAAAAGATACATCATGGAAGTTGTAAAAGAAAAATATAAGGATCAACATGATGTTAAGCTTTTTCAAAGTTGTGAATCTCAGCTTAAAGATACTTTGTTAAAGGTAGATTCTTTTCAAAGTCTATTTATGAAACCAAACCATATACCTCCTAAAAAGGAAATACAACACGAGATACAATTGATGTCTCGATGCCCTCTTCCTAATGTTGGAATATATCACATGCTTACCATAGAGAACGAAGAAATAAAGAAACAAATCCAAGAGTCAAGTTGGAAAAGGCTTCATTCGACCCATTTCATATCCATGTCGTTCACCCATAATTTTGGTTCCTAAGAAAGACGGACATGGAGAATGTGTGTCGACTTTAGGGCCCTAAATAAAATCACAATCAAGAACATTTATCCTCTTCCCAGATAGATGATTTACTTGACTAGTTAAAAATGTTATCTATTTCACTAAGTTGATTTCATAGTGGGTATCATCAAATTTGCATTGCAGAATACACATTCTAGAAAATTGCATTTAAAACTAGGTGACCATTTGAATGGTTAGTGAAGGTGCCTTTGGTTGCGTAATGCTCCAACAACTTTCATGGTTATGAATGATGTATTCCATCCATGCATTGATAAATTTGTCATAATCTACTTAGATGATATCCCGATTTTCAGTTCCGTATGGAAGAGCATGTTGTGAATGTTAAATCGGCCTTGAAGTGTTTCAAAGGGGAAAATTGTACCTAAAACTATCCAAATGTGAGTTTGGGAAAACTTCATTGATGTATCTTGGTTACATAGTTTGAGGTGGTCATTTGAAATAGATCCACGAAACTGATGTGATTTTTAAGTGGCCAAGACCAAAAAATGTGACTAAAGTTGGGGATTTTTCTAGGTACAATTCAACATTGGAGAAAATTCATTTCTCACTTTTCTTCGATTGCATCATTGTCACATGCTTTAATAGTCTTAAATTTTCCTTTCAGTGAGGGAAACAACAAAAAAACTTTTGATACACTTAAGCAAAATTGTCACATCACCAATCTTAGCTTTCATTTGATCTTCAACAACCATTTGAAATTGAAACATAGTAGGTTATGCAATGGGTGCGTTTACTTCAAAAAGGGAAACCTATTTGTTTTCATTCGAAAATTCTTCTAAGGCATTGAAAATTATCCGACATATGATAAAGAACCTTGTTTTCAGGAAAGTGTAAAGAAATGGAAACACTACTTAATGGGTATGAACAATGATTCACACAGATCATCAACCACTTAAGTACCTTCGGTCTCGTACTGTTGCAACAATATCGCCATTACAAATGGATGGGATTTCTTCATAAATTTTCTTAGTAATTAAGTACAAGTGAAATGTATAAGAAACAAAGAATTTTATATGTTGTCTAGACCATCTTTGAATGCTTTAGTAGTGCTACATAATAGTTCTTTTAAAAATTGAAAGTTATTTAGAATAATATAGTACATATGTCGATTTCAAAGATATTTATGAATCACTAACTCATGATACTCGTGGAAGAAGTCAATTTTCATGTTCATGACAAAGTTGTTAGTGAATATCCGGGTAAGTTGTGCATACCATGAGTAGAAAGGGCACATGTTATCTTCGTGAAGCACATTTCTTCTCGCATTTCTGTGGACATTTTACGTAAGCAAGACAATGCTGGCACAAATTCAAAGGCTGATAGTAGCCTCACGTGTATGAAACAATTGTTAAGTAAATTAAAGGTTGTGTTATGTGTTCGAAAAGCTAGCCAGAAATCAAAAATCAGCTTTGTATATGCCACTTCTAGTTCCTTCGCGACCATGGGACAACATTTCCATGGAATTTGTTGGAGGACTTCCTATGTCCACGAGAGGGCATGATTACATGCATGTCGTGGTTGATCGTTTCAACAATATGTGCATTCTTTTTCCATGCAAAAAGAAAGTGACTATTGAAAATGATACATAGATGTTCTTTCAACAGTATGAGTTCATTTTAGGCCATCGGCTGAGGAGGTAACCCTGCGCACAGGCGATCCTCACTAGCCTAGCAGGGGTCTAGCAACAATCAAAAATGTACGAGACGTAAGTTCCTAGTTACGAATGAAAAGACTAAAGATAGAAGCCTACCTCGAATCCATCACATCCGAAGAAGAGCGTCTCACTTCCTCACCCCTTTCGTATCACGATCCTCCACGATCTCCATGGACGGACACTCGCACATGCAAGAAACAAACAGATACAAGCATAAAATCCGACACACGTAACTCAATATCACGAAAGGATATTACTCATATTACTATGATTAAACAAGAGGGAACCATAATCATAATCATTCATTAAATAACAACCTAAGAAAGATTGCGGTAACCAATGCCTGCCACGCGTCGTGTTCCCTTCGGATGGGTCTCCGCTTGTTCACATCTCGCAAAGCTCGTGGAAAGCGGGGCAAACCTCTCTCCCGAGTCTCTCGAAAATAGCCCTTACTTGAGTGCATTCTTAAGGAAAGGAAGAGGGCTCTTACTTGCGCACAAAGGCTCTTCGGGGAATTTGGAGATCTCAAAGCTTAGGCACTTCAAGACCATCACCCCTTCCGCCCTTTCATCAATGGATGAAGGCTATATTTATAGAGGAGAGGAGGAGGTTGGGATCCCTACAATAGTGAAGGGAGGCCTTATCCTTTGGGAGGCCCCGCAGTGGTGGAAACAAGAGGCCAAAGGAGGAAGGCTGCAAGTTATTCAGCGAAACCACTCCTCGATGACTCATCCACGAAGTTGTTGTAATCGAAACTTCATTTTTTAAAAACTTTCCATAAATAGAGTGGCGCGGGTGCAACATCGGGACAGGAGCCAATCGCGCGGCTCAAAGCGTGTTAATTTTCCCCTACTTCGGTGCAAGTACAACGGGCTACCGCCGCCAAGGCAAAAATAGTGCTTTTAGGGGTCCGTCAGAAATGATCAAGGAATGTTGTCCTCATGGAAAGTGGACAGAAATGTGATGGTATTTGCAAGGCATGACACTACTTATTGGTCACGGTAAATGAAACCTCGCAATGGCGATGGGGATTGCAAGGATGGTGACAAATTACCGTGTACGATGCCCCCTAAAGCATGAGGCTCCGGAGAGAGAGGGGTGAATGCTTACGAGAACATGTTCAATCGAAGAATGCTGAAAACCTGCAAGTAAAAATACAACTCGATATCTCAAGTACATGATGTATATGGTATACAAAACATCCGAAACAGAGTACACTATAATCCGGATCTATATGGGCGCAAACTATCCACGAGGATCAAATAAATAGACTGTATGTCGCAACCATCTAATCAAGTGAGTCATGTACATAATGATATTAACTATAATCGAAATGATTACAACAGACACAATCCAGGTCTTGCGCTCCATCTCGACCCAACAAAAGTACAAGTTCAAGCATGCGAATATGTAGAGCCGAAGTAACATGCAAGAACATCGCCCTCGATTACTAGCCAATGATGAGAGCTTACCGTACGCGAGAGGAACCACCAATAATGTGACAATGGCCTCAAGGTACCGCAGTACAATCTATGGCGTGGGTGAATCAATGAGTTGGCGTCGAACACCCAGAATCACTCGATCGGAGGCCAATGATGAAAACCCCACGTCGAATGCGACGAACCCGCCATTGAGGCACAGGCTCTAAGGTACCATAAAGGAGTCTCTAGATCAACTTCGTATACTGAGCCGAAGTCGACAGAAGTGACCTTGATCGAAGGTGGGCCATAATGTTTCCCACATCATCGACATGAGACAGAGGAACATGATGTTTTTGTTGTGAATCGTAATCATATGAGAATCGCAGGAAGGTTGATATTGCAGAGGCCAACTTTCGAACATATAAACGGCACGACAAAGGACTTGCGTATTTGACATCAATAGATCGCAGGTCATGGTGACAAGACAATGAGCGTAAGAGAGGTCAAAGGGATTATCCAAACCTACGTAGGCAAAGTGAAGAAACGAGATGAGATGTCCAACCCGACAATGCACGTACAAGTGCCATGTTCAAGAGCGACATACCGCCGACGACAACGATGATGGCTCCATTTTTTTCCCCCACCATTCCTAAGGAAAATTTCTTATTTTTACACAAGCTTGAAGAGGATACCATATGCTTGTCATATAATCCGTCCTTCGACGAATCCATCCTAGTACACATTTAACGAGCCCTAGGAAGGAGGAACTCGAATAACGTCATGATCGACAATTTCCGATGTCATTTAGGCTTAACGTAGTCTCGACAAAGGAAGAATCATGCCTTTTCATGTTTGAGAGCGGAAAAGACAAATTTCGAAAAGTAAACTCCAATGGTCCCTTTTCGTAGATAGTTCGGCACCCGGCAAAGGTAGAAAAAACAATATCCGAGAAAACCTCCTAGTCGCGATAGGCTAGGTATTCCTTTTTTCGTAATCAATCCATCCTGTACCGAAAAGGGGTAAACGTACATCGGGCGGGACAAGCCCATTCGTGTCCACTTTAACGAGATTCAAACGATTAAGGCTCTAAGCATTTTAATTTAGAGAGCTTAAAAGAGTTGAAAGGTGACTCCTCCTCGAGGAACGAGTGGTATAAAGGGAAGCAACTGTTCCGTAATGATGGAACTCGATCAAACAAGATAAAGGCTACAGGGGCCGGCCATCAAAGACCATCATCGTTAGCTGTTCCTCAGAACGGGTAAAACAACCAAGTGAAGGCATATGATCGGCTACAGATAGTAGACGAGAATGAGAAGACCAAGGCTCTATTTAAAAAATAGCCGATAAAATGGCAAATCACAAGAGGTAAAGATGGGAAAGGTTTCATTTTTACACAAGCTTGAAATCGTAAAACTTTGCTTGTGCTAATTTCATTTTTACACAAGCTTGAAACAAAGATAAACTATGCTTGAAACCGGTTTCATTTTTACACAAGCTTGAAACGAGACAAACTATGCTTGAAAAAAGTAAGCATGCCCCTGCGCATGGTGACTCAATTCGAGGTACATGCCCCCCCAAGCTCACTCCATATGAAAGGCAGATGGAGTGAAGGTTCAAGTTACCAGATCAAGAGAAAGATCACAATCGGGGATTTTACGAGATCTTATCAAAGACTCGAATTGAACAAGAACGTGTTTCATTGTTTTAACGAGGTTGACACATTAAAAGAACTATCCTCGGGACACCCTTGTTTCACGGAAGGAGCTTGACACAAGACAAGGAACCGCTCCACAGCTTGTTTCATTTTTAAGGAGCTTGACACAAGAAAACGAACTCGTGCTCCGACCGGCTTGTTTCGCTTTTTTAAGGAGCTTGACACAAGAAATGAACTCGTGCTCCGAAGACAACTCATCATAATGAACAAGAAGTCATTAAGTCAAGAGGCCCTACCCCGACATGGAAGGAAAATATCCTCAGTTAGGGTCTAATGCTCCAAAGACAAGATGCACGACGACATCATCGCCGAGCACAGTGCACGGGTAGTAGCCACATAGTTGACCATGTGGGGGCGTACACAACAGATAAAAACCCTAAGGGATGATGGCGGACCGACGGTTGCCATCGGTGACCAAAGAACGAACGCCCATCAATGGTCACATCCGCCCTTCATGCGGAAACAGATCACACGAAAAAGGGAGGAGACAAGCGCTCCCATGGTATGGTGTAATCGCGCCCAAGAGCAGCATTGAACCAAGGGGCTCGGAACAACCATCACGTCCATATGGACGGTTTTACCTCCCAAAGTACAGGTAACCTTGGAAGGATCCTGCACCTGTATGAACTGCTCCCGTTAAATGCCACGTATTTGCTATCAGCGCAAGCGGCGGCGAACCGAAAGCTTGCTGTGTAGTTGAGGATAAAACACCACGTACGCGCCTTCGTTCATAATGGTGCCGGGTACAACCGTAACAAAAGCCTCGTAGCATCAAGATCTTGAAAGGCACATAAGACGGAAGGCGTATCCCGCAAATCGACTCCAATCGAAGCGGCCACCAAACTACTCGAGGGGGCTACCATCGAACCAAGATGGTCTTCGGTTAGGCGAAGAAGAAGGAGCATCCTCCACGACCTCCATCTCAAAGGTGGGAGGGTATCCTCCGTATCTCCATCACGGAAGCAGAGGAGCAACTTCGAAGTATATGTGACAAGAATTTTTCTCCAAGTCCGAGGAATCACAAACAAGAAGAACCTCGAGGGATGGAGATCCACTCTCAACGGAAAAGTTATTCGGTGCACCGTAGGATGGCCGACCTCAACCATCCCACCACTCAATGGTTGGTCAGAACGGATTCCCGAATTTGAATTTCCGGGAGAGCGAGATCGACCAAGGATAACCTTGACCGATGGCAGACCTGCACCGGTGAGGACTCGAAGAAAGCCGATTATAAACCAAACAGAAGGCATGGTGTGATCCGGCTGGGTTGTCTAAGACTCTCTTATCATCCATATAAGGACAAAGGTGAATAATGGCATGGTGCCCTTCTAACAAACTTACACAGTGATTGGTACTCTTACCCTCGTCTTAGAGCCCTACGAAAATAGCTGATGCGTACGTGCCCCCAACCACTCCCAGACAAAAGGCAACGGGCGGCGACCATGACCATACTTCTCACACCGTGGGGAATGCCAGGGCAATCTCGAAGAAGATAACTGCACAACATGCAAGTGTGAAATCCGAATTTCTGCAGAGGTTAATGTTTATCAAGAAGAGGTGTATTAGAAGCAACAATGGCAGCCTTAGCCTCTCTCTTATCGACTTTTCTTCTTTGTCTTCTTCTTCTTCTTAGCCACCTCGGTTATCAAATTCAGACTTTCACCAGTGTGAAGTGATGAGGAGGACGCAGTAAGCAAAGCATAGAGGTCCACCTTGGAATCAACATGATGTTGTCGGGTGGGAGGAGCCGATTGACCAAAGAGTCACGACATTCGAGACTCGCAGGTTGAAAACAACTAAACAGCAACCCAACAGCGAACTCAGGAAGGGACAACGTTGCCACATAAGGAGCAGCCCAACATTTCCAAAAGGAGGAAAAGGACACAGATTCACATCGGAGTGGATTCCTTGGCTGGTGAACCTCGAAAGTTTCCATTAGGAAACGATCTTCAAAACAACACCCCAAGGAACCAACTTTAACCAGAATAGTTCGTGGGCAGCTAATTTTTAAAACATTGAAATAAGGCTCTACCTGCTTACCTTTAAGAAAGTTTCTAGGAACTGCAAAAGGTGATTATCACTTTCGTATTGGAAACAAGCGTGGAAAGCACACACAAGCGCTTGAGATGATATTTCTGAAATTTAGGGAGTCGCAGTGATCAAACCGATCAAGCCAGGAATGCTAGGAAAATGGTGTACCAAATAACCGCAACTACAATATACACCTTTGTTTCAATAATGAAAGAGAAATCAACCAAGGACCTTCCGTACGTGCAGGCAATCTCCCCGAATGCCGTGTTCGGTGTATCACGGTATAGGCTGTACTCTCGCTTCCTACGATAAAGATTGAACCAGAGGGTCTCCTTTTACATACGACGGTGACGGTGAGCACAAGTCCATACTAGCGCCCGGCCTGTGCCGAAGGCGAACGACAACAAGTAGGTTTAAAGACGCCTAAACACGTCTCTAACCTAGACCCCAATGTTCATTGTTTCAATGCTTCCTTAGGTAAATTGAGTAAATTTTAAGGTTGATCTTCAATTATGTTTCGGTTTCAAGGCCCTACCATATGTCATATGACAATTTCCCCGTATACTTACATGAGAAAAGAAAACTTTTTCAATTCGATGAATGCTATCTAGTTAAGGAAGAGCTTCAAACAATGACAACAAACAAATAATACCGAAAAACGAAACTTTCCAAGCTAGATGACTTTCACTATCCGAAAGTAATCTAAAACATTCAATGAAGCGAATTATGCAATGTAACTATGCAAAATTCTTTTTCCGAAAAACTATGCAATTGTAATCTATGCACAATTCTTTTCTTTTCAAATAATAAGAATGCACTCAATGCATTTTTCGATAAAATGAGAATCTACTTAATGCATGCTTTTAACAAAAAGAGAATACTCAAAGCGATTTTTAGTTTTCCAATCACTAAACAATGTGATCTAAGTCCAATGATGAATTCAAAAAACACTTTTCGATGCAATGTGATCTAATGCATTTAAACGAAAAGCAAACTATGAGATGAAAAACTAAAAGAACGCAAACTCTTAAAGAAGGATGAAAGCAAAAGGGATGCAAACAAACACTAAGAATGCACAACTGCTGGTTTCAAAACATTTCTGTCACAATCCCCCAAAGGCGACAAGACATAAGAGGTCACAATAAGTCAAAGAGGACTTCCAAAGCACGAGATCAAAACAAGGCATTCATCCCATTTTTACATCAAACAACCATGGAGAAAGAAGACATTTTAAACAATGAGCAATGTAATCCATGCTCTTACGCAGGAAAGGTCAAGGAAAAGTACACCGGTGAAGGGTTTAGGGAAAAAATCTCACCACACATCCTCGAAATTGGCCCGACTTGTACATTGGACAACTAGTGTTACAATCGGCGCGACTTGTACATATTGACAACTAGCGCCAATGGCCAATTGGCGTGGGTTGTTAACCCACAACAAGCGCCAATTCTCGAAAATGAAAAACAAAGAATTTCTCCCAACCAAGACCAGATTTCCCACTTCAAGCCGAATCTAAAACAAACCTGCATAAAGTTCTAACCAAAAGAAACTTCCGAACAAGGGTAACCCTACCACCTATAGAAAGGAAAGGACTGTCACAGCCGTAATCCGCGCCGTACAGGGGATGGCGCGAGCGATGAATCGCGCGACCGCCGTGCCAGAAACCGCGCCTGGGTAATCAAGCCAACCATTAAAAGGTGAAAATCCGGAAAGAGGCTGGACCGATCCTCTCGGGGATGAACCAAAAGCTAAAACACAAGAAGATCCAACCCAAAAGGCCAACCAAGCAAGGAAAACCATAAAATAACTGCAAACGAGACAATCCAAACGAGACAGTTGAAATTCGTACGATCCTCACTGAGTCGCCAACGAGTTGAGGAGGTAACCGCGGACACATGCATCTTACCACTCAAATAGGTCTAAAGAACAATCAAAACACATGCACGTGTTCCTAGTTACGAATGAAAAGACTAAAGATAGAAGCCTACCCGGAATCCAATGCTATGATCTCACAGAGAGCGTTCCTCGTCTCGCCACCTCGCATCACCATCCTCCACGATCTCCGCTACCGATAACCTCGTACACATGCAAGAAACAAACGTATACAAGCATAAATCCGGCATAATGAATCTCCAATATCAACAAAGGATATTACTCATATTAACATCATTGAAAATTGGTAGTGAGTCCATAATCGTAATCATTCATTAAATAACAATTGAAGAAAGATTAGAATCAATGTCTCCGACGTCGTGTTCCCCGTCTAAGTGATGGGTCTCCAATGCTCACGTCTCGCAAAGCTCACCAGGGGAAAGGGCAAACCTCTCCCGAGTCTCTCGACAATAGTATCCTTACTTGAGCCTACTTGCGGGAAGGTGGTACCTACGGCACAAAGGCTCTTGGGAATTTGGAGATTCAAAGCTTAGGCACTTCAAGACTATCACCACCACTGGTCGGATGGAAGGATGGCATGAGGAGAGGAGGAGGTTGGGATCCTCAAAATAGTGGTATGGAGGCCTTATCCTTTTAGGAGGTTCCCCATATGGTGGAAACAAGAGGCCAAAGGAGGAAGGCCGGTGAGCATCTGTGTGAAACCACTCCCGATGACTCATCCACGAAGTTGTTGTAATCGAAACTTCGCCTTCTTTTAAAAAAATTCCATAAACGTAGGTGACACAGCAACATCGGGGACAGTAGCGCCAATTGGCGCGGCTCGTTGTTAATTTTCTCATTGGCGCAAGTACACCTACACAACATAAGGCAAAATAGGTGTTTTTAGGGGTCTCGCTTAGAAATGATCAAATGTGAAGGAATGTTGTCCTCATGGAAAGGATGAAATGATGGTATTTGCAAGGCATGAAACTCGCTATTGGTCACAGAACGAACTCGCAATGGGCGAGATGGGGATTTCAAGGATGAGGACAAATTATCAGGTAACAGCTATATACTTCCATTATTTCGATCGAGACACTTTCTTTGTTGAGAGTTTCTCAGTCCACTTTGTGGGGACTCATGGACACAAAGTCAAGAAGAGTACAACTTTTCATCCACAAACTCGACGAAGGACAAGTGGTGAATAGGACAATGACATATTCTCTCGAGGCACGCAACAACAAACATCCTAAGTTGTGGGATGAATATTTACCTTATGCGCAACATGACTACAATCGAGCTCACATTCTTCAACTAATCGATCGCCATTTGAAACATGTTTTGGCAATCTACCAAAGTCACCAATGGATTTCTATGTTTGGTGAAGAAGACAGCGTATAGGCATGACGATTCAAACAAATTAGTTAAGTTCATTCAATGATACAGTACATGAGGCAATATAGGATCAATTAGAGAAGAGTCAAAGAAAATGCACCATGATAAGCATCGAGTAATTCTAATTTTCGTGTCGGTGATCAGTATGGTTGCAATTATTAGTAAAGTGCAAAGTTGAAAGGTGAAGGTGGTGAGAAATCGAAACTCATCAAGTATGGTCCTTTCAAGATTTTGAAAATATTGGAAATAACGATTGCGTTTAGATTACCTCACATGCATATTTATTCACGCAATTGCAGAAAACGAAGTTGTATGAACCTACGATGATCATTAATTCAGAGGAAGATACACAAATTCCTACCGTTGATGATTTGGCACCGAGTATGAATGGGTTTAAAAGAATATATCACATTCGACAGTAACACCACCTTCAAGGCGCAGATGTTGAATATCTTCGAGTGGGACTCACACAACTTACAAGACGAGGTGTGACGGATATCGTAAAATGAGGGACACAGCCTCACCTCGGTATATGCTTATACTGGCAAATTTGCCGATCCGAAAGCTATGGAGAAGATTGATCCAGAGGATCTTGCTGCATCAGCTCACTTTCGCCTATCAGTTTGTCCCATGAGGAGTCTTCATCATTTATGGTTATTTCGTTGCTTATGGGTTTGAATGTTTGGTGTGTGGAATAAATGTAACCTTCAATAATCCTATGGTGGAGACCTAAAGTTAAGTGGTATGCTAATATGTCCTAAAACTAATTCTCAACCTTAAGTCTAAGCCTAGCATATGTTAAAACTTATAATGGTAACATATAAAACTTAAGGTTTTAACCTATGGTAATACACCTTTCAAAACATATGTATAAACCATGAAAAAATAATACCATATTAAGAAATATCAACGACATTGTTAACTGTATGACATGTGAATTAACCATTTAACACCACATTTGATCAAGACAAATAATATGCATCATAGAATAGAGACCATACCCGATGACAAGTTGTTACAGTTAATCGCTTTTTACGCGTTTAACCGCTAAAAGTAGGACTGTTAGGGTAACAACTAGTGCTTAATTCTTACCACCTCATTAAAGCATGGTTGTTGTTGGACACCATTTTAGACTATCAATGCTATTTTTAACATAAGGTTTTATTTTGGCTTGTATTCAATATACGCTTAAGTTTAAATTCAACCACTCATGAACCCTATGCCAAGGTGTTTCACTTTTATCGTTAATTTTAGAGATCAATGATTATTTAATGTAAAAACATAAAAATTATGGACAGAGAGTTTGAGATTGGAGCGAACTCGGCATTATAAACACCTTTACCGACGATGGAGGGTAAAGAGTGATTGAAGGCTTGTGTTCGTACTTCAAGAGATGTAGTTTGAGCTATTGTGTTCGTCGTCCAAAGGTGGAATTGGGAACCAAGACCGGTAATGTTGTAGATAGAGAGTCATTGACAGAGACCAAAGATGCTCCAAGCATATCCACTAGTTTTTTCCCTATGCAAAGTCTTCTTTGGATCAATCTCAATAAAACAAATGCCCATCTGAAAGCGGACCTGAGATGTGTCCATTGCACAACCCGACAATCAATGTTTGTTATCTTCTTTATCTTCGTCTTCTTTGTTGCATCCATGTTTAATATGCTTCTTATCCATGTCAAGTCATAAAATAAATTTCTTTCCTTCAGCTTCTTCCACATAAAGTGATTGAGTTAACAATCGATTCAACGTTGGAAAATATTCAATTCTACTAACATTGACGATCTATTTCGATCAACACCCTTGTTTATGTATTCTTTTGGGGAGCTTGGGGACATCCACTAGCTTGACATGTGTGGATATTTATTATCACTATTGAGTTCAACTAGACTTGCCAACAAAGAGTTTCTAAACATACTAAAAAAGTTACACTCACATTCTACGATGCCATAGAAGACATGAAACACCATATAGGTATATCAAAACAATGAATAGCATACTACCAAACTTTTTCAAGAATGATACCCCAAGGAACCTGTCTCATGGAAACAATGCATTATAAAATATCAGACAAATACCTAAATTCAAACTTATATTGGAGAGTAAAGGTGGACCAACACTGAAAGAAATGAATATTCTTTCATATTTTAAAATTTATGCTATAACCATAAGTTCTCAAAATGGTGAAAGCAAATATAACACTTAATTAATGTAGATGATACTATGTCAAACCAATATGCCAAAAAAACCAATATTCCAACTACCAACATGTTGCTTATCTAACTCTCTGTTTTATATAATTCTTATACAATTAAATAATTCGTTTTTTAAAAAGTAAGTTTCCTTTAAATTACTTAGAAATTACATATGATAATTTTAAAGTGAGATGTCTATGAGAGTTTGGATTTAGCATAGGAAATTATCAAAAGAAACCTATTCAACTTCAGAACTTGTAAGTTGTAGAAGACCTGAGGATGACCATCTTCCCCAAAATTGGGAAATCAAATGCATCCAGACAGCAAACCGCCGTGCTTGCAAAAAATTGAAGATGAATGTTAACTAAAACTGCAAAAAGCAGTGCTGGAATTTCCCGACTATGAGTTTGAGCCACATCGCATGTTAATTAAATGAATTATCTCGTCCCTCTTCAACCATGGTGTAAATTCCACATGATCATTATTCCATGGCTAGTGGTTGACATGTCACGTGAATTTTCTATCCTACTGCTATCATTTCCTCACACCTAACTTCCTTGTTCCTTGTGACAAGAACCATTTCTTTCCTACACATAGACTCTAGTTGTCGTAGACTGTCATATTTCTAAAAGTCAATTCAACTTTGCAGATGGTAGAATTTTTCCCTGTGAGTATCACCAACTCGTGGACTTTGGGAGGAGGATTTCGGTCACTCGAGAGTTGGAAGGCTCGCGCGAGGGAGGAGGAGGGAACCAATTCCTAGTGCCTCAATAAAACACGCAAGGAATCCCCCACTAAAACCAAAGGGAGATCTTATGTTGATAATATTACCCTCCACCACCTACATCACTCTTCTCGATCCGTAGATGTCTACCAAACATGTTCCGTGGACAAGCCAATGACTCGTCATCGATGTTTTTGCGATATCCTTCACCTCCATGTCAACAATCAACTTGTGGATGCCTTTTTCATTGTAACGATCAATTCCATAGCGAAACCTGGTGGATGAAGAGGATGACGCAACCTCGGCTCTTTCTCCTCTCTCGAGGCCTTCCATGCTCTCGAACCATAACGACGTAGTGTGTCGTCTTTCCAGCTTCCTTTGTCAATCTCCTTAACCTTCTTCTACGCACATGAATGAAAATGGTGAAGGGATAAAATAATTGCTTTATTATGTTAGATTTCATATCTAGAGCCTCCATTAAACGCCCTTCCCTCATCGTGCAACCAGGCATCTAATGCGAGGAAGAGCTTGTGGAGATGGTAGGCAAGGCACCGTTAATCTCCAACTTTAAATGTTGATGTATCAACCGTCATGAAGGTCAACATGACCTTCATTGGCTACTTTGGAATCCAAACCAAGATTGAATAACGCATTTCTCATATATTTAATATGTTGAAAATTATATTATTTTTTTAATTAAATTATTATGCCATCTTTTTTATTCTTTACAATAAAGTCTAATAATTTTCTAAGATAAACAATCATTTTAAAATTATTATTATTATTATTAATATTATTATTTGCTTCCGCTAGATTATGTGAGCCTTGGAAATGATCGGCATGCCTTTAACCTCGTGGCTTTAGTAGCTACAACCGAGGGAATTTTAAATCGTCAAACCACCTCGAGATCACACTCCATCATAGTACACCAACCCTTAACATGGTTGGATTTTTGCCCACAAAGTTTCGAAACCGAAGGAACTCTTTCACCATGATAACGTCTTAACAAAACACCTTGTCACCCTCTTCTCTATGCCTCGGTATAATGATATTATTATTTTTTATTATTTAATCAAATCATTATATCAAACCTTTATTTTAAAAAAATGCATAATTAATTTTACTAATTATATAAATATATTGTATTCATTGATATGAATACTTCAATTTATCTTTAGGGACATTAAGCTGTTCGATGATGCCAAGAGGGCTATCTTTAGGACATAAAAGCTTAATTGATGATGCCAAGAAGGCTAGACTATAAGTCAGCTTTAAAGGTGGAGTTAGAATATAGTCATTCATTTGTTTATTCCTTTTTGTCCAATAAATAAATTTTAGATTACAACTTTCTTTTCTTTCAATTCTCTCTTCGTCCATTTACTTGTTCCGTTCTCTACAATAAATAAATTTTAAGTTATAATTTCTCTTTTCTTCTATTCCCTCCTTTCACTTTACCTGGTTCTTTTTATCCAATAAATAAATTTTAGATTACACTTCTCTTTCTCATCCTTCTTATTGTAATATCTTCTTTTCTTTTAAATTTAAATTAATTAATTCTCTTTAGGTTCTATCTAATTCTAAATTTCATTCCTTATTACCTATCATTCTCATTCCTTTCTTTTTTCTAAGTTTTATTCTCATTCCTTTAATTTTTTTCTCTATATTTTAAAATTTTCTTAAATATATTCATTTATTTTTTAATCTTCTAAATCTTAATTTAATTTCTAAATACTTCATTAATTCTATTTTAATCCAAATTGTTAAATTTAACTCATTCTAAATTATAGTTATATTTTATTCTAATTTCCTTTATTCTTTAATTTTTTAATCTCATAATTAAAATAATAAATTTTTATTCAATAAAATAATAATATTTATTAAAACAAATTATTGCTAAATTAATATTAATAATATCCTAATATTAATATTTGACTTACAATTAATAATAATATCCAATTTTTAAGAAATTAAATTCTAAATTAATAGCAAATAAATATAATTATTTTACTTATTATCAATGAATTGAAAATTGTTCACCTATTTTCATTTTTACCATTTTAATTAATTTAAACACTTACTTTACCATTAATTCTTTTAATTTGAATTTAATTCTAATCTTTTTATTTTTTTAATATTTTATATCACTTCCACAAATTTTCTCATATTATAATCATTATTAATTGTAATTTTAAGTGGTCTCATCATTTAACCCTACCCTAATGGCTATATTCTAATTCGTCCTCTATTTATCTTGGTCCAACACTATTCACATCATCAATTATTAAGCTTTATGTCATTGAAGATGGGTGAAGTGTTCACTTGAAATGTCAAGCATATGAATGAACACAACACAATGTTTTCATCAACATCAATTTATCGAGAGAGAAAATCTTCATGCTAAAATATGTTGTAATTGTCAATCATTTACCGAAACTAGATTGGTCTAGTCTTGTATTTAGGTGACATGAGGGTGACATGAGGGTGACATGAAGTTGATTCTAAGTGTTACCACTATAACCTCCTGCGTACCTACATATGCCCTTTTAGCAGTATTGCGAATCTAGGGATTTGAGCTTCAAACATCCCCACACATAACACTTTATTTTCAATACCATCTCCACTACATCTCAGAAGTTGATCAATTATATTTTTAAATTAAATTATTATTATATTATTAGAAATTTCCCTTTTATTCAAAAAACAATTTCATAATTTACTCTAACTAATATACTATATTATAATTTAAAATTAAAATTATTATTATTACATTATTTTTTTAATAAAATCATTATATCAAACTTGTTTTTGGTATAAATAAACAAAAATCTCACAAATTAATTCTACTTATATACATATTGTAAGTTTTAAATTAATTTTATTATTATTATTATTTTAATTTTTTTAATCCTTAATGGAGGGTGGAGAATACAGTGACATGGTAGGTTCTACAGGAGCCTTGTCATCCTGCTCATGCAACACTTGTCTTAATGGAGCATGTCATCATGTATCTTCTTGGACAAAGACACGTTGAAGTTTACGAAGGTGGCAAGGGTTATATCAATTCAACGTTCGTTGCACCGTTGTTTATATGATGCCAGGGACCAAGGGTGAAGTTCTGGTGCTTGTTCTCGCAAGATGGCATTCCGACCGTGCCATCCCCTACCTCCAAGTTGCGATGAGCCATGAAGAAGATCAAACTCGATACCGACGTAGTTATAAACATCAACGAGGAGCACAATGAGTGATGGGGGATTTGGGCTCAAGGCATGCACTCTTCTACTCGTGGTGTTTTAGTCCCATTGGAATGCAGAAATCATATGGAAAGGATGAAAGGGAAGATAACTGGGTACGCTTTAAGCATTCACATTCTAAAAGCTTCATATCTCTTTTAAATTAAGGAGGGTTCTTTTATGCTTCTTTCGTTGGAGTGTTCAACATTTTGTTTGGTATGTTGAATTACACCGGCATCCAGGGGAAACATTTAGTTGTATGAATATTTGTGTTTTTCTCATACGCATTTTGTTGTTGCAGTGGTCTGGGGAGTAAGCCACTGTGGGAGGGTGGCTATCTTTGCTGTAGCCTATGTCTAGGGATGCATGAGTTTACAGGAAGGGCACTGGCTCCTTTGGTCATGAAATTTACAAGGCATCGTACCTTATTTCCGTATGCACACGTGCATGTGTTGGGGATGGAGTTGTTGTGGTAATTATGGGTGCATTGAGTGGGTGGTATCTTTGTACATTTGGTGCAATTCAAACTATTTTTGGTCTAATGTTGCAACACAGACGTACTCTATCAGGCGTAGGACCAATGAGAAGGTGAGAATTTCATCATGAGGATAATTAGACTCAGGGGGAAGTGGTAACATCCACAACCTATGCATTCTCCTAATAGAGTCGAGCCACTCCTTTCTTCGACTCTTGGACGAAGGCCTTTAGTAGGATTTCATCGTCTTGGAACAACTTTCAAGACACAAACACGAGACATGAATTTGGTCATTGGATTGAGAATGACATTCAACAAAATCAACAGCGTATGATGGATAGGCTGACTTCTTCACAAACAAAAAATTCTTAATGAAAGATTAGAGCTTAATGAAAGCATAATGGTGGAGCACATGGAAGCTGTCATGTCCATTATGCTTTCGACTCCTTCTCTTTCACCAGGGAATGGACAAGGGTCAACTCGACTTTCTCTAGATCAAAGGGATGAAAATTGGTTGCTTCTAGATTCTTTGATCTTTATGGGCTATTTGTATGTGGTTCTCTAGTTTGCTATGCTTGTTTTTCATGTGGTTTTCTTTACCTTTACCCAACAAATCTAGTAAAAATGAGACTAGTAATTTTTTTTGATATATAACCCCTAGAAATGTATCATTAATATTAACTAATAAAAACATTCATTTACAAACAAATATTCGAAAACAATAAATTACAATTAAAAAATAAAATATAAATATAAAATATTGTTAAATAAAACATGATAATTAATATTTGATAATTTTAATACCATTATTTAATATAAACTAAATTAATTTTTCTTTTCTTTTTTTATTTTATAAAAGAATTTTTTTCCCGTAATATATTATAATTTTAAAAAGGTAAAATTAGCATTGGAAAATAAAATTCCTGATTGGCTAAATCCTACCGCTTAAGTAAGATGATTAATATTTGAGATAATTTTTACATCAATATCTACCTATTTTAATATAACATAAATATTTAACATTTGATTATCATTTTTTTTAATAAAAATTGGTAATGAGTGAGAATAATATGATCAAAGATGACATATCAAATCATACAAACTAAATATTAGGATTATGCACCTGACCACCTCACCTCGAGGCAGATCAACCAGTCAACCAACAGCATCAATTAACACACACTATCATTTTCTTCACAACTAAACAGTAAAGGGCACTAAAGTCCAAAGTACCACATGCCTCCACCTTAATTTCTCTTTCCTCACATGTGGAGTTGAAATTGTTATAATGCATACCATAAATAAAGTTTAAATGTAACCACTTAACCCTTAAGGACGACGTAGCCATGATTGCTAGCTTTCATTTTCTATACAACTTATGCCTTAAAAGCCGACGTAGCCGTGACGCTGTGTTTATTTATTTATTTACAACTTTGAAGTGCAGAGAAGATGAATACCAGTTTGGTTTGGACTACTGCCTTCTTCATTCATGGATTTACACAAGCTCCTGCCATTAAGCCGGTATTACTCTCAGCTCAACCGACCCGGCATCCACGCTGCCGTTTCTCAATGAATAATTTTATTATTATATATAATATCCATAAATTTTATAATATCAGGCGTCGGTTACCTGCATTACTCGCTTTCATTGGATTAGATTGCTCAACTATTAATGTATTCTGTTATGTTGTGTCTATGAACTTTTTCTTCTTTATATATATATTTATATATATAGTTATTTATTTATATATTTATTGGATTGAAAAGATCATTTAATTCGTGTTTATATTGATTTTTTTTTTTTTTTTTTTTTTTTTTTTTTTTTTTTTTTTATATTATATATGTATTTTTAACTAAATTGAACCAGCTCAGGCTAACCTACTGATAGAACGGAAGAAAGAAACCAATCACCGTAATAAGATAAGTTATCACCTTCAAAATTATAAAAAGCTTTGGTGAAGAATACACACCCTATGAAGACTTCAATCTTCAAAATCATAACTCTCCATGGCTGAATTCCTCCCATTTGATGTTATTAATCTAAACGTGTATGCATAAACAGCTGTTTAAAGAGAGCCCACGGTTATGAGTTTTGCAGGGTTTAAGATTTCAAGTTGCACCTTACGTGTTATTTTCAATTACAGTAATACATATTTCAATTTGTTTAATATATATCATGTCTCAATCTGAATTATACCTATCATAAAAATTCGAATTAAAAAAATTTGTAATTCCTAAGAAATTAGACACTATATATTCTAAAAATTGTTGCTGTTTATTTATTATTTTTTAAAATTATTTTGAATTAAAAACAATACTTATCATTTTTTTTCAAAACTTATATTCTTTTATAAATTTTAATTTAAAATATTCTTCTAATTTTGTAAAATGATGTATCCAAACTTTTCATAATAAATATAATCATATTTTAAAATATATATAATCTAAAAAAAATAGTTACTCTTTTAAATTAGCAACGCTTACTTATTTACACTAATCTAATTCTTTCTTTTTCCATTTTATAAGTTTTATAGGTTTTTGAAAGCAAGTACGAAATTAGAAAAGGGTAAACTTTCTTATTCATTAAATTTTTCCATTTTCTTACTTTCATTTTCCCCATTTTTCTGCTTTTACCTTTTGAAAGCAAAAAATGAAATTAGAAAAAAGTAAATTTTTCTTATTCATAATTTTTCCATTTTATTTATATCTTTTTATACTTTTTTATATAAATATTTCCATTAATACTATCTTTTATAAATAACAATCCACTTTATAATAAAATAAACTTTTAAAATTTTAACAATATTCATTAATTAAATACTTATTTGTATAATGAACCGAATTTTTTAACCATTACGCATGTTCGTATCGAACCGCCAACACCATTTTTTAGCTTCATCTGAGCGAACTTAGTAGCTGTGGTTTAATATTTGGTGCCAAATAAATACATGGTTTTAATGTCAACGCCTTTACTAATTATAATGAATAAATATAATTATAATGTCATAATGCCTTTTCTAATTCCGAAAGAGTTGTTAGACATTATTTTATATTATAATTAAAAATCAATATTTACATATCATAAAAATGATCCCTTGGCTTAATAAACATTTGTATAAAAATGACTCAAATTCTGTAAAATATTACATTTATATTTTAATGTATATATATTTTCTTTCCTTGCCATTCAAAGTAGAATCCTGATAATTAAAACAATAAGGCTTCATTCATTCATTATATTCTTTTTAGTAATTATTATACATAGGTTTATTCAAATAAATGTTTATGGTATGTACATGGTTTTTTGATTGTCAAATTATATAAGGAAATTGAATTTGAATATTAGTTATAGATTTTCTTAGTTAGGCAAGGTATTATGATTGTATTTAGGTTGTACTGATGTGTTTAATGATGAAAGTAATAACTTTTTATTATTGAGTGTTATTCAATTTAGCTGTTTATCTTATTAGCATGACTGTCTTGAGGTATGGTCAAATATAAATACTGGTGACCCAAATAGATTATATTAATGTAAATATTAACTCATGCACACATGAATGGATCAAGTCTCATTCACATGCCCTCAAATATTATAATCAAAGTGACAGTTGGGGAGGGGATTATTTCAATCTCTAAAAATGTTTGAACTTAAATATACAAAATATCGATATCCAAAGACTCCGTAATAGGTGATTCATCATTAGACACTTATTTCAGCTAAAAATCCAAAATAATATTCTTTTAGCCTCATTATTGGAATGGATAAAATCCAAAGGTATTTATTTCTAATTCACAAGAATTTATGAACTTAAATATGCTTGGGTTATTGGAATCCAAAGACCATATACGATAGATTCAAAGAAACACTATTAGCAACTTATTTTAGAACAACTATCCAACTGCATTTTTTAGCCTCATTATTGAATAATACACCCAAGACGTTAAAACTTTCCATATCCTACAAGAGCACAATGTCCTATTGGATAATCAGGTCAATCAAACAATGCGGTACTGGTACGAGTGGAAATCATGGTTAATGAAACCTCAACCACCAATGTTAACTATAGTCGAACAACAAGATAAGGCACATAAATCTATTTAATTATGGCACATCACATTAGGGAAGATCATTATCTAAGGCGATGTAATGGACTTGACTGTCTCCTCATTAAATGAAGGCGATTCATATCCAGAATTGAACCATGGGAGGGTTGACTGCGTCATTGGGGATATCGATGGCGAAAATGATTGGTCTGTTTATTGCAAGAGTTTAGAGTCGATATTGCCTAGTGGGTATGGGATCCTGAATTATTACAATGATTTTCATCCTTCTTCGCCTTTGTTACTTTATAAGTCTTCCATTTATCTTTCTTCTTCAATCACATAAAGTGCTTGGGGTATTTGGTTATACAAGATATCTCATGTTAGTCCTTATCCCTAACAAGGCACTAAGGTTGTATTTCAATTTTTGGTCATTTCTAGCAATTTTATAAGACTAATTTTTTTTTTTTTGTTGTTGCTTTGTTTTAATTTTTATTTATTTTGTATAGGTAGAGCCATTGTGATTCCAAAAGGATCTACTTCTCCTTTATCTTACACACGACATCTTCATTATTCTCTATATGGAATATTTTCTTCCCCTTATTATGAGTATCCCCAACATGGTCTTAAAGTTTTACTTTTGTGCTCTCTAAGAAATTTGTTGGTCCTAGACATTTCTATATAAAAGTAAATGTGATTTTATTGATTTGTTTCTGGAAATAGCCCTTCCCAACATTAGCCATCGATGGATTATAAATAATCGCATGAAATTAGGAAAGAATTAATAAGCCATGAGGAAGTCAAGTTTTTTTGTAGCCACAAGTAAAATTCAACATAACTAGTAACCTCACTAAATTGTCACAATAATGGGTACTCTACCAGAATTCAATCCATCACATATCTACATTGAAGTGGACTATAACACGATTCACAATATGGTAATTAACTTATCCAAACGAAAATAATGCTAGCCCAATAAGCACCAAGCTATCAATTCCAACCGTGGGGCTCTCAAGGAAACAAAGTTGTTTGCTAGCTCTTAGAACACGTCGTATTTTCCAAGAGACTCAAACCAAGTCAAAGGAGTTGAAAATGAAGAGTTAAACATACCTATTTTTAAGATCGTATGTTTTTTAAAGGCAATTTTTTATGCCTTTTTTTTTTTTTAGAACTTACAACACCATGTTTATCAATCCTATTTGGTTAACATAGTATAGCAAGTATGTTATCCTTTTTTAAAATATGTTCAACTTCTTAAAATAGGATTTATGATGTACTTTTGCTTACATGCTCATAAAAGATAAAACATTTTACTAATACAAACATCTCCTAACAATTTTTTATTTTTTTAAATGGTATTGTGATTTACCTCAAATCCTCCAAAGCTATCATAATTAAATAAATTTCTCATATCACCTTGAAATAAAAAGACAACAAATAATGCAAATGTTTTATATAACTTAAACTATCTATCTATATATATATATATAATCCCTCGAAGTGTAGATTAGTGACTATAATATAAAATCAATACAGCACCCCCAAACATTGTTGGTTAAAATCCTCGATTAGTCTTGTTTTTCACAAAGGAGGGGTTGCAATGGTATGCCTCGTAGGCATGAAAAACAATAAAAATTTAACCTCATGTCTCACAAATACAAGCCAAACCTAGTTTCCGATTCACTAGTTTAGACATGTTTTTTGATTCCACTATATATATCGTTTTGTTGAGAATACATTTATGTGTATATATTCTTAACAAAACAAAAATATTTAATACATATTCTTAATAAATCATCAACATATCACTTTTAATACCTATTTATAATTAAAGCACCATGCCACCTGAAATGAAGAAAGAGAACTTGAATTTTCTTTTAATTTCATGTGAGAAACAAGAAAATTGATCCAATATGTAGTTAGCTTTAACTAACTACAAATCAGTATTATCTTAAATTAAACTTAATATCAATATGGCAAATATCCTTTAATTGAACTTCAATCAACCAAATATCAACCATCTTCAATATAAGTGAATATGGTCAAAATATATCAAATGAAAATATAAAAAATTTCCAGGACGGTAATTTCTAAAGTAAAAGCCAACTAAAATAAAATATTGCCAAAGTAAATGATGACACGTTTACAAATATGATAAGCCTCTCACAAAATTAAAATAAGCTGTTTGCTAAATATCTCTAAATAAAGGCCAACAAAACAATATATCTCAAATAAATATAGTATCAATAACAGATCAAGATAGAACCAACAATATAATCAACTTTAGTTGATGAAAATATATATTTTTTAAATTTTAACATACAATTTGAAACTTTACTAATTATCTCATTCTTTAATTAAATTTTATTAATAAAATTATTATCAATTTTATATTTTTTAGATATAAATATAAATATACAAATATATTTAAAGAATTTTAAATATAAATATAATAAAAAGAATTTTATAAAGCACTACATACATATATTTAATAAAATTTCAACCAACACTTCTTTTATATAAAAAAATAAATATAATAAATATATTTAAATAAATTTAACTGAACACACCTAATATACTTAAAAACATAATAGTCTACAATAAAAAAGATATCAAATATCACACATCATACAAAAAATATATATAATAATAATAATAATAATAAATTTAATACAACTTATACTTTTTTTATATATTTTTTACATATTATAAATAAACAAAATATACTTTATTTAAAATTTTAAATAATTCTTAATATGTTTAATAATTCGTTTAACACCTTACTAAAGAAATAAATACACAACATATATGTATATATAAACAAGTTTCAACCTAAATACCATTGCTATATTTAAAAATACAAAAATATCTCGTTAACGAAAGTTAGTAAGTATTAAATTCTATTATTCATATTGAGAATAATACAACCAGCAATAAATTCATTGTCATCCTTTCACATACACTCAAAATGGAAAGTCCATTTTTAATAAAAATCATCAATTTGTTTGAACCAACAATAATAAATATTAAAGTATGATTTGCTCAATCCTTGAGACCTAGCACCATTCTCTCTTCTACTTAATAAACCTCCTGAAATTATTCTCCAATGCACCACCTACTTTATCATTTTCAAGATTTCATAAAATTACTAAATCAAATTTGGCAACCGATGAACTTACGTCCCAAGATCTTTGTCTCTTCTCCATTCCGATTTTGCTGTCTTCTTCGGAAACTAAATGGGACTATTTATCACTTGGTAAATTTGGTGTCCTTTGATAAATAGAGATTAATATTAAAGTATTTAGTTTTAAAATATTTTAACTAAATAATTAATTATATTATATGAAATCCAATATCCTACCATCAACTTTTATGCTTGGTGGAGTTGGATACATTATTAAACCTATAAAAATATAAAATGAAAAAATATATAAAGAAATATAACATTTTATGAATATTAATAAATATTTCAAAGTATACATATCACCTTGTTTCATATTAAAAAATAACATTTTATGAACATCAATAACTTTTCAACTTACATAGTTATTATAGATATTTAGGTGGAATATAGAAAGGCCACCTAAACAAATAACAATTGCTTATACATTTCTAATAATTTTATACAAAAAATAAGCATTGTTCACCACTTACCATGGCCTTACCCCGCTCGTTAGTTGTGCTACTCATCTTACTAAAAAGAGACGAGACCGGGATCCTAAAGATAACAAGGCCTTAACATGTTCTAGTTAGTTAAGCTACCCAACACACATTTCTCAAAGTTACCTTATTAATTTTTGTTACAATAGTTATTATTTTGTAATTAATATCGACTTATTTTCTAAAATTATCACAATTGTTGAGTTGAAAGGCTTATTTTCCAATTTAATATGAAGAGATGTGTAAATATGTCTGTCCTTGTGTCTTCTTTAAAATTAAAAATTTTATTATTATGTTCTAAATAGGAAAAAGATGTGTATGTCCTATTCATCTATGCCCTTTAAAATAAAATATAAAATAAAATGGCGGTTTCAAATGAAATAATGTCATTAATTATAAAAATGAAGATATTGTAAAAATAATTACGTAAAAAATACGTGAATATATTTAAATCTTATACCTTTAAAAAATATTTTTAACAAAAAATTGAATAAACTATTTGAAGATATATATATATATATAATACGCTTTAAACAATGAAAATAACACATTGTATTTAATACAATTTAAACAAGAAATAACATTGTATTTTGGTTAAAGCCTAAATTTTTATAAGTGAATAAATTTGATCTCTCTCGTATGTTAGGATCTCGTACTTAAAATGGATATATGTCAAGTTATATATAGGTCCTAATGATTAAAATCCCCACCAAAAGAATAATTTCCATCAATGAGGAAACCCTAGGATTACGTAACATAATAAAAATATAAGTATATTACAAGTGTTTAGCATGTGCTCCTTTACTTATGATGAAAAAGAATATAAGGAAATGGCTACAAAAAGAGCTTAATCGTACTTTAAAAAAAATGATTTTGCAATTTATTGAAACAAATGTTATATAGTTGCTAGTCTTTACAATTTAGTTTAACTATAGCTAAATCAAACAAAGATAATAACCACAAACCAATCTCATGAACAATATTTATTTTTTAATAAATTTATATATAATTTAAATACAAATATATATTTAATAAATTGATTTGTTTGAAAATATTAGATTATTCCACAATATGTATCCTCAAAGTATGTCCAGATAAAAAATCACAATCGCGGCAAAACTCTATATATTAATCAAAGATGTTACACACATATTTATACGTAAAATAATCTCAAGATTGGAAATCTATCTTGGACGCACACGTGGTTGAGAGATTCTCTCAACCACACACTAACCAGAAAAAATATAGTTCTAGTTACTTTCCTATTATGTAGGAACAAACTCTCTAAATAGGGAATTACAACCATAGACAAGTAGGAATTAAATATTTAACTTCCCCTTAATGACTACTTGTCATGATGTTAATTCACAAAGTCTCGGTTGTGGTCAAACATAACAAAGAATATGTCGACGTCCATATAAAGGAGCAACCATCCATCGAATGCATGGGTACCAACCGCCGCAACCGCTAGTCCTCGTAGGATGTCCTTCAAGCATAAGGACTGTCACTCATTATCACCGCATATATGTACCTACAACCACCACCATCGAGCGAATCGTATGCGTGCTTCCAAACAAGAGAGATCAACGCCTTTCTAAGCCAAATATTCATGTCCAACAATATCGCCACGCTTGCGCCGATTGTGCCTTTCGACGTAATCCGTCGTGATAGAAAAGGTGCCGACCTCTTGTGCTTAGAGCACACCAATATTCGAGATCGTGCATTATCATAGCCCACCGCTTTCGACCAAGCACAAAGTTCTCGTGATCACAAAGCTCCGTGCACACGTGGCCACAAAGGCACTTTTAGCCACAAAGGCGATCCAACCACAAAGGCTCTATATGTGGCTTCGGCTCACCACAAACCATCACTTTACAAAGACAAAAGACATTTTGGTTTCAGTCACCATAAACCATTACAAAGTAGTTTTAAGATCACCACGGAAGCCAAATGCCTTTACAAGGCTTAATTTCCATACTTCAACATTTTGGAGTTTCGGGTACATATAACACTATTACAACAACCAACTAGACTCGTCTATAACATGCTAGAGAGTTTATTCCACAAACCTAACACTAACTCAAACAAACATTTACCTTTTTGTCCACCATAAACGTTGTTGCTTCTTCATTACCTCCTCTTCCGTTGCCTGTATCCGGCATCTTTGTCAAATAAAATTTATAAACCCACGCTTAACTGTCATTTTGTTAGAGTCGCTAATTCAACAGACACCCCTAATGCTACTGAGTTAGCTAGGCTCAATAAGGCTTAATACCTTGAACATGATTCCAAGCAAACTAAATAAAGCATAAAAACTCTTTCTAATTAATTTCTATCTTTTCCCCATAGACAGGATTATTTTCCAAACATACCAAAACAGCCCATTTTTCACCAAATTGTGAGTACATGTGGAGGCTCACTGGAGCAAAAGAAACACTGATGACGCGAATCGACTCAATGCAAGCATTCAAATATCAAGGACCTTCCAGACATAGCATCACTACAAAATGCACAATGAAGGAGAACAAAATTTTACCTTCTGGCAAGAACAATAATCCGTGACTCCACACCAATCCTCCGGCCGCGTTTTCAACACGTCCAATCCCCCGGCAACATAATGCCACCGGCCACAGCATCACGGCTGGTAATCGCTTCAAGCATGCCGCCGTGCGCCGCCGACGCATCGCAACAACCCGCGACCTGGTCATTCAGCCAATCTCCTCGCACCGGAACATGCGTATCCGTTTCATAACTGCTTCATCACACGCACGCAATGTGGCCCATCATCCTCCTGGCCACGTCCACCGCCCTCTACCTCGCGTTTCATGTCATCAATATATATGGTAGACAATAATTTTCCCAAATTTGTGCATTAAGTTAATGACTACCTTCTAACACACACCAATAATGTGACAACAGTTCAATATACCAATGTCACTTTAAAATACAATTAGTTGCATGTCATGACACTTAATCAATACGTTGCAAACTTAAAAAACATCATTAGAGAATTAAAACATTTGACAAGAGCATAAAATTTTTCTTCAGAGGCATACGAGTGAGATGCAAAGCAGTGAGTAGCCCAACACTCGAGCTATTTAACAGATACATAGCCACACTTTCGCTGAGATGGATGGTAATGAAGTATGCCATGGCACATGCTTCAATTCAGCAACTGGACCAATCATGATCACCGAGTATGTGTGCATGCAAGAAAATGACCGAGGAGTCTGGCCTTCTGAAACCACTAAGAACGAAAGTGTAATCTCCCGCCTGCAGAGAGGAACTCATCACACCTGGAACTTCCGTGTTCTTACCAAATGCATAACACAACAAACCTATTTTTAGTATACTACAGCATTAATCTTTATTAAGTCAGTATAGCAATAAGGTGTCATAACATGACTATTCGTCCATCGCTCATCAGCTCCCTCCAGACAAAGGTGTTTTCTCAAAATCGTGAATGCAATAAATGTTTCCTCAAACCGGTTTTAACATATACCTAATACCGCCGCCCTCGATGACCCCATACCAGAGTTAAACACGCATCGTGCTTATCCGTGCCCGAAAAAAAAAAAAAAAAAACTAGCCGTATATCCAGCACCAATCGTAACCTCGACCCTTATTTTTGCAATCAAGAAGCTAATTAAGCTCAAGATCGCTCGATAAAAAAATTTTCAATTTCTTGTAGGGTGTACACCGCCCTTCACCGGCGACCTACGCACGCAGTGATCCCTGCTGGGTTCCGATACCCAAGGAGGCACGCTAACCACACAAGCATGCCAATCCGAGACTTAATTCTCTCAAGCGATAGTCAAAAAATAATTAGGAGCTTGGCGGATGCACCATGGCAGCGCCGATCCCCTCGGCTCACGAACATGGACCCGCAAGCAACGAGGCCTACGAGGATGCCCTGGTCCTTCCCCGCCCACGCCGGCGAACACAAACAATGTCGAGATAACTAACCAGCAATGATATCCTACCGTCCACACCAACATTCACGAGGCACAACACATGGCTACATAGATTTGTATTCCCTATGCATGCACTGCCAGAGTCACAGCCCAAATCGGCTCACAACCCGATTTGCAGATCTCCACGCTCAATTTGGAAAACGCTGAATGGAATCACTCGATCCATTAATTGCTCCACAACGATCCACAAAGATCCATTCAAGAATCAATCGCAGCAGAGAAAATGCAGAAGACCCAAATAAAAATATTGTCTACGACCGCCATGTCTCACTTTGATCTATCCACTAGCTTTCGAAGATGGAATCAAAAAATGAATCGAAAATGATCTATCCACCGACACAGACCGAGATCAACACCACGCTTGCGTATTGCTCATTACCCATAAATTTTGATGGACAAACAAATAATAAAATTATACAAATACACTCATTTATTTTCCTATGCTCAGAAGGGCCAAAGGCCTTACGGGCTTTGAAGCTCGATACCAAGATGAAAATCACATCGTGCAAACTCTATATATTAACCGCACAAGCACATTTATATGCTGCAATAGTCCCCAAGACAGGAACGATTCCTGGACGACAATAATGTGGTTGAGAGATTCTCTCAACGAAGACACTAAATCAGTTAGAAAAAATAGCAGTTTCAGTTACTTATTATGTAGGAACAAACTCTCAACAGGGAATTACAAACTAGAAAAGTAGGAATTAAATATTTCTAACTTGTCCATACTATCTTTTGTGAGAATAATCTAGAATACAGAAATAGGAATGGCTATGGTTTGTTGAACGAGAGTTTTATAATTAGAGTTTCATTCCCACCAGCCAGATTGTTGCCCAAACTTAGAAGATTAGGTGAGTGCCTATGTTATAAATATCTAATGTTGTCTTTGAGCTAATAAGTCATGAGCCTCTGCCTCACGTTATGTGTGTTGCATTTGCTTTATTTATTTTTGTATCGAACATGTTAAGATACTTGTTTTAACCGCAAGTTTGTATATATGTATTGTTGTTTGAAGTGCACACTGTGAGGGCGATCATGTTGGTGATAGACGTAAAATGGAATAATTTGATCATAATGTTTCCCAATGAAGACGTCAACCCTTGCCAGCAGCCTCACTCAAAATCGGCATGAAATTGAATGGCTATGACAAGTGCATGCCACGCTTCCACCGGGAAGTTATACCTAAATCGGCAAGAATCTACCCCTTTACCACACGAGGTTAAACGCAGAAAGCAGGTGTTTGCAAGTGTCACGTCTTGTGTCCTGAATTGGTGAACTCGGTGGTCAACAAGGAGCTCCTAGAGGTGAGATAGACCTTGAACGCAGCTTCTAGCCATGCTACATCCTGCAGCTGATAATTCCTTCATTTTATCGTTTGTTTGTTGAGTGCATTTCATGCAATATATTCTCCATTTTTAAATTGTTGCGTTCGTGAGCCGTTTGAGATACTTCGTCGAGAAGATTGTAATTTGGAAAATATTTTCGATTGCGAGTTCCATTACTCATCTAATTTTTCATTTGCACGAATCTCTTCTTCTTGATCATTACAGCGAACACTTTCTTGCAATTGAATCAACATTGCGGAAAACAATGGCTAATCCTCTTGCCAATTCATATTTAAATGAATCCACCAAACTTGATGGCGAAAAACTACGTCAATTGGAAGTTTACGTTGAGTCACTATTCTCGAGGCATACAACCTCGGGACGATTGTCAATGGTGACGAGCCCAAGCCTACCGTCGCTACCGCGATTCCGCATTGGGATAAGCGAGAAATGAAAGTGAAAGTGCCGTTGCGCATGTTTGTAAAGGACAACATCATTCCTCACATTCGACTATAAATATTCAAAGCACACGTGGGAAACTCTCAAAGGTTTGTACGAAACTACTAATGCAAACCACATTTATTTTTAAAAATGAAGCTACTATCTATCAAATGAAGCTAATGAAAGACTAACAACTTGCTTTGTGAATTAAATACTTAAGCAATAAGTCAGGACATTGGTGAAAAAGTGTCGAGTAGCGATTTAGTAACTCAGTTTTTGAAGGGTTTAGTCCAATACTATAAAGTTCTATTTCAAAGACTTTCAACTGACAAACGCTCCTACATTTGATGAATTGGCTGAATTCTTCTTCAAGAAGAAGAGAGAATGAAAAAATTTTGAACTGGATTCAATGGTTCTCGATTTAGCGTTGATTAAAAGAGGTAAAATATCATTCCGTGGGAGACCATGGGATGAGAGAACAGTAGGTCAAGTTGGAAGAAACAAAAGGTATGACACATCCTCGATTCTTATGTTAAGAGAAATATTGAATGTGATTATTGTGAAAACCCGGACATCTAGCTAAAGATTGCTATAGAAGAAAGAATCATGAACCAAATCAGAGACATAGAAGGCATACTGAAATTTCATGAATGAGACACTTAGTTACCGATGGATTTAAAATTCTTAAATCAAGCTTTTCTGAAGGCCGATTATCTCACGAAATCAATATAAGACCGGCTGGTTCATAGATTCTGCATCAAATCATGTGACTTGCAATAAAGAATGGTATGATAAATATTACTAGAAAATCGATGGGCACACACATTTACCTATAGAGATAACAGGTCACATAAAGTCCAAGGCTATGGGTATAATAAGTGTGTACTTACCAATGGACAAATGAGAAAGATTCATGATGTGATGTATGTTCCAGTATTAAAAAGAATTTGATATCTATTTCTAACTATCACCGATAATAATTTAAAATTGGAATTTAAAATTGGGGTGTATTGTGAAAGATGTTCGCAGATCGCCGCATATGGTTGTTTCCACAGACATTTGGTTGGTGGATTGTATAAATTGGATGTGATGATGAAGTCATTACGTTGCATTGACATCCATAGCAACGCCATCAAAGCAGTAGTTATGGCACGTACAGTATGGGCACCTAAATTACAATGATTTATTGTTGTTGCAAAGAAAAACAATGGTTGAAGGTCTTCTTGTTATGAAGGTGAACATTTACCATGTGAAGCTTGTGCACTTGGTAAGCAAGATAGAGAGGGAGTTTCTGCTCATACAAGAGAAAAGACAATATGATATACTTGAATTAATTCACACCTATGTGTATGTGAACCTAGTGTCTAGGCTTTGGTGGTGCTTCCTACTTTCTTAGTTTTTGTTGATGATAGATCTAGATATACATGGGTCTATTTCATACGAAGAAAAGTGATGTCTTTTGAGTATTTTAAAGAATCTAACTTTGATTGAAAGCAAATGCATACCATTAAAATTTCGATCGTACTGGGTGGTAGAATATAAATCGAGCGTTTAACAAGTATTGTAATTATGGGATCCAACAACAATTCATAGTAACTCATACTCCTCAAGAAAATGGTGCTTAATGAGAGATGGAATAGAACACCTGTGGAGTGTGTCTTACAGATGCTTCAAGGTAAACATTTCTAATGGTTTCTCGTTAAGCTATTAATATCATTTGCTATTTGAAGAATCGAAGTCCCACTATGTACTAGCTTTTCAAACTCCTTTGGAGATTCTTTATGGTCATAAACTCCGATGTCAACATTTAAGAGTATTTGGATGTACTACATTTGCACACATATTCCTAAGGATAACAAGGAAAGCTTAATGCAAAGTCAATCAAGTGTGTTTTTACTGGGTATTGTACATATCAGCATTATAAACTGCTGAGCCCACTTGCTAAACTATTTGCAAGTCGAGATGTGGTGTTTCATGAGAATGATGATAAAAGTGATACAATGAATGATGCTTGGAAAATATATCTAATGATGATCATGTCAAAATTGATACTTTGGTTAAACAGAACAGGAATGCACATGCCAGTTCAAGATCGAATGGAAGTAGCATGAGCACATCCAAAGACTGATTCATTACGAAAGGAAGTGATTCACCTCAAAGTAGGAGAATCATGGATGGAACTCCAACAAAGTATTGTAGAACCAAGAAGGTCAACCCGACAAACCCCGCTTCCCCGCAAGGTATAGAGATTATGCCTTGATGTCTAATATCATGAATGTTGTAGAACCAAACTTGATTATGAACAAGCTAAAGTGCATGAACAATGGAGAAATGCTGTGAATGATGAATATAAATCTCTTATGAAAAAAATCAAACATGGGAATTAGTTGAACTCCTCAAAACAAAGTTCCAATTGGAAGCAAATGGTTGTATAAATCTAAAATTTAAAGCATGGTAGAATTGATAAATTTAACGCGATATTAGTTGCAAAAGGATATGATCAATGAGGTGGAAATTGATTATGAAGATACTTGGCACCAAATAGGCTAAATTGAATACAATTAGAGTACTGATTGCCTTCGCTTACAAACATAATTGGAATATACATCAATTGGATGTCAAATCATTTTCCAATGGTGATTTAAAGGAAGAAGTTTATTTGGTTCAACTCATATTGGGTTTAACAACAGGGATAGGAGCATCTAGTTCCAGGTTAAGACAAGCCTTATATGGTTTGAAACAAAACAGATCATGGTATGTAAAGATTGACACTTTCTTTATCGTATCAAGGCCAGAAAATAAAAAATGATCCCAATCATATGTTAAGAAAGATGAATAAGGAATTGTTGCTTTAATACCTTTATATGTGGATGATCTTTTTATCACAGTAATGCTATGTTAATCAGTTAAAATTAAAATTCACTTGTCTTAGGAATTTGAAAATGAAATATCCGGTAAGAATTGCATTACCTTAGGAAACTGGAGTATGGAGAGAGTCCGGTAAAACATTGATCACTCAAAGTAATACACAAAGGAAATTCTTAGGAAAGTTCAATATGAGTGATTACAAATCTATGCCAACTCCTTTAGAATAGAATGCAAGTTGTACAAAGAAGATGGAACTAAAGAGGCAAATGGAATTTCTATATCGTCGTTTGGTGGGAAGTCCGAACTATATCACCACTACTCGGTATCAGACATTTCATACTCATTAGTATCCTTAGTTAGTTTATGGCTAAGCCTTCAGAAATCACCTGAATGCCGCAAAGAAAGTTCGATACTTAAAAGGAAAAATCAATTAGGTATTATGTATACCGATGAATTTGATTGAAGTTTTTAGAAGCAAATTAGCAAGTTGTGAGGAAAATCCATTTCTCCATTAAGGGAGGATGTGAGAATAATCTAGAATAATGTAGGAAATAGGAGTGGTTATGGTTTGTTGAACGAGAGTTTTATAATTAGAGTTTAGTTCCACCAAAATACATCGTTGCCCCCCAAACTTAGGAAGATAAGTGAGTGCCTAAAAGTATAAATATGTAATGTTGTTGTTGAGTCAATAACAAGTTGTGTGAGCTCCCGTCTCACGTTGTGTGTATTGCATTTGCTTTATTTATTTTTTCCTCAAACTCATATTCAAAGACATTATTTCTTAGGAACTAAAACCTAATCGTGTAAGAAAATTAAACCACCAATTTGTCATATAATTCATGTATTCTTGACTCGTTAGACTTGGTATTGACCAATAATATATTAAAATAGATGAGCAATAGTGTGTAAAAAAAAAACAAACAAACTTAACTTTTAAAGTTACTCTTTAACAAATCGAAAATATCAGACATATTTAACTAAATATAAAGTCAAATACATACACATTATGTAATACCTCGTTTTAAGTAGAAGACGATAATAGAACCATAAATATAAAAAGCAAACAATTAAAAATAAATCTAATACAAATTGAAATTGAAGTATATATATTTTAAAAGAACTTGTACCCTACAAAACTTTTACAAAAGAAATATAGTTTTCTCCATTCACGATGACTATTACTTTTAATGGTAGGGGGAGTTCCACCTAAAATACAATTTTTTTCTTAAAAATAAATTTAAAACAAATTAAATATATTTTTTTGTAAGTTTGGTAGAAGTGTTTTTGTTTTTGTTTTTGTTTGTTGTTCTCGTTGTTTTTTTTTCATCAACACGCTCGTATACATCGTTTCGACTTAAAAGGGAATTAAACATGTGACGAGTGCTAATAGTTTGCTTTATTTCCATTTAACCAAGATCGAGAATTGAACCTGGTGACAAGTGCCATAACAATTAATCTTTATTACCATTTAACTAAACTCCTACAGAAATGAAATTAAAGTATACTTATAACTTAATTTATTTTTATAAATATCAAATATAATATCATATCAACAATTTCTGTTTAAGATCATTATCAATGGACTTGGTTATAAGATGAACTCCCATCCTTTTCAATTTCCCATATAAAGAAAAAGGCTTTGAAAACATGTTATATTTTAATAGAACATTACATTTCTATGCTTGTATGTTTTTAATAAAGAAAATTGAAAAATTGAAAATATTAATTAATAGTAAATGTCATAATTTTTTTTTTTAAGAAAATAAAAAAATATTTTCTTTCTATATCATTTTTAATGACAATATAACTTTAATCATTTAACAGTAAAGGGGATGTTTTAAAATTCTTTTAAATCAATACTTTAGATCGACCAACAATATAAAAGTTGATGAGCAGAAATTGGAGAGTCGTATAAATTTGAATAAACACAAGTAGTGGAAGATAAATAAGAGTTGAACTTAATTTTTTCTTTTTGAAAGCCATCATGTTTTGTTGAATTTCCTTATGTTATATTTTTCTTTTTCATATATATACATATAATTTTTTATTATTAATCTATTTAATATTTATTATATAAATTTATAACATATATATATATTCTTATAAGTTCAAAAATAAATTTTTTTATTTTCTAAATCTTTTATTAACTTTTTCTATTATGTGCTTATGTGAGCTGATGTGAGATAATTCTTCTCGCAGGCTTGTTATTTCAATATTAATTAGTGCATGAAAATCATTGCAAAATAAAATAATAAATAATAAAAGCATTTATATAGATCATTAGGTTTGATGTGAGTGTCAAGACCAACATTGATGCTAACTGCAGAAAGTCCTTTTGGGAGTTCGTTAGTTCATGATCAACAATAAGACATATTTCTAGCGCATTTATTTCTTATTTCATTGGTAAAAATTTACATATTTAATGTGTCGTAGAACAATTGCACATAAAACATAGTTACTAATTAAACGAAAGAAAATTATCATTATCCTGCTTAAGGTAGAAAAAATGACCGCATTTCAAAAGTGACTATTCATAACACCAAAAAATGGTTATTCATGCCGATTTTGAAAAGTACCGATGCAACATCTACTCTGTTTATGGACTTACGGCACTTGGATTATAATGTATTAATTATGGACAATTTTTTAAATGTTGGTGACGTTAATGGTGAATTTTCACAAGCATTACATTAGATATCATTTTTTCAGACTCAACCAGATGAAGTGTTACTATTTAGGACCATTTCCAAGAGAGGTAGTCATAATTGACTAATTCTTCATGATTTTTTAATATTCCACTTAGCACCTATCGACTTGGTGACTCACTGGCACATGGGATTGAAACTAGTGAATTGAATCACATCGTGTCAATCATCACTTCAGTCAAAATCGCAACCAAGATTTCCGGGATACCACCCATCTCATCACTTCCAACTCAAGGGCGCTTAACTCGGAGTTTTCTCCACAATCAAGTCCACTTAAAATATAAAACAAAAATAATCTAAATATATATATATATATATATATATATATATATATATATATATATATATATATATATATATATATATATATATATATATATATATATATATATATATATATATATGCATGTATAAGGGAAAAAAACCCAAAGAAAACAAAAGAAAAAAAATCAAAATTGTCTTTGTAAAATTTAACGATGTTTAAAGTACTTTATTTGAAACAACCCACTCTAAAAAGCACCGTATCATTATGTAATTACGCTCATGTTAGATGATTGAAACACTATGGACCAGTAGGATGAATATGGTTGACACCAGTTAGTAAACCTAACACATCTACTTATCTATCCATATTGAGATTCGCAACACAAGAAGAAACAACCGCAGCCAAGAACGCATCAGCAAGGGTCATGATTAAGAGAGTTTGTCCTATCCAATGGAGATGCTCAAAGAGATCTCAGAATTTGATTTATGACAGAGAAAATTTTTGATTTATCATAATATATGGATGTATCCCAATGTTGGTGAGGGAAAGAAATACAGATGCGCTATTCAATAAAAGTAATTGGATTGTTAGGATGGTTTGCCTAGTACTAGTCGAGTGGCCACTGGGACCAGACAAAACTAACAGGTTTCAATAGGTTTTCCGACCTAGAATTACTTGCTAGTACTCTTAAATTTTTTTACAAGTTTGTAGAGAGGTGAAGGCTTCATCTAGAAATGGGTGCCCTCGGATGTTCGGCCAATCAATTTCTCTTGCTATGATTCTCGCCTTGTTACTTCCCGCGTACGGCCACTACCGAGTAACCGAATCAAAACTTGATGGTTTAAGCGCCCAGCCTTGTCGTGCTTTACAGGCCTTGTCCTCCTTGCACAGACCATCCACCGAAAGTTGCGGGAGGCTATACTCGAGACGAGGTTCCGCCATCGAGCAGCCGGGGTTGGGGTTTTTTCCGCTCCTCATGACAGTTACTCCGGCACGAGGCGCTGACTCAGGCGTATTCAATTTTAAGCAAAGCCAGCAAAGAGGAAATATTGCAAAAGGAGAATTTGTCGAAACTGATTCATTCACTATGTATTTTAATGTTACATATTGGATTTTATGAAATCATGAATATAGCTCTTACCAGGCAACAAAAATTGTATTTTGCTCAAGTATTGTGGTGAGAAAACTTTCCCTTTGATATATCATATTATGCGATGTATCCCAAAGTTGCAGAGGAAAGAACAAAGATGTAGTTGCTCCACCGTTAAAAAAAAAAAGTAATCGGATTGTTAGGATGGTCATGTCTCTGTATTGTCGTACATAAACAATTTCGAAGTGAAACTCGTAATGATTCTCATGGTTTTCCGGGATCAGGAATTACTTGTTTAGGCAATTTTACAATTTTTTTTAAAGCCAGGTGATATAGCGTCTTACTCCAGAAATGGGTGCCTGGGATGCTCCAAACAATCAATTATTTTGCTTATGATTTCACCTTCTGCCAGCCTCGCATTTGCCGCCATCACTCTCGGCAACCTAATCAAAACCTGATGGTCGGCTCCCCGCCCGCGCCGTGCTTGCATTTTTCTCCTGCCAACTTATCCCACTCTGTGTTGTGGGAGGCTATACTCGAGACGAGGTTCCGCTTCATCGAGCAGTCGGGTTGGGGTTTTTTTCCACCCTGTGATGGGTTACCCAAGCGTACGCTGACCTAGTGACCACCCATAAAAGCTGTGCAAAGTATAAAACATTTCAAAACAGAATTCTATTTGAAATTGGATATTATCTACTATATTTAAATGTTACATATTGGATTTTATGAATCATGAATATAACTCGCTAGTAAAACAAATTGTATTTTGGATTTAAGCATATGAGAAAAACTTTCCTTTATTTATCATATTATATGGATGTATCTCAAAGTTGCAAAGAGGAAAGCAATACAGATGTAGTTGTTCATCATAAAAGTAATTTCGGATTAAGGATGGTTCATATTGCCGAAAGAACCTGAATTAAGTGAAACTAATGGCTTTTTTAGTTTTCCTAATTACAGGAATTACTTGTTTAGGAAAATTCTAAAATTTTTACGCAGCTAGAAGGTAGGTATGCTTTCATCTAGAAATGGGCACCAGATGTTCGCCATCGCATTGCGTCCCAAGATGGAGAGTATTAATGGCTATGAATCGGTTCACAAAGGAGATCTAAAGTTCCATTACAGTAATGTCGTTTAAAAGCACTAAATTCTTCCATCACACCATGAAGGGCATTTCTCGAATGCTCATGATGGAAATCATCCTAATATTGCAATGTGTTCCTCTTAAAATATGCAAGAATCTGTCATCACAGATTCAGGTATGCAATGAGGATTGCAGGATGTACTATATCTCATATTGTCAAGAGATCAACACAACCCATGCTTACAATCAGCCTGAATATTTTTAAAACAATGTCTAATTCCTCGTGTATAATTTCCATCTCTTCAATTGCTCTTACATTTATGCTGCTGTTATAATCGTAATTTTTTTTTTTGAAGAGACCATGACGAAGGAGACTGCTGGGTGCAGGGACTGTGCGACTCTAACATAGTGTAAACAATTCATATTTCTCCGTGTGCACCAACAAGAAAGGCATTTTCTATCCGCATTCCATAATTCAGCACGCGAGGGGATGAGTGGACAATCACGAATATATCTTCTCGCGCGTTAAAAGAGGACAGCGAGGAGTGAGAATCAGACTTTGATTCATAAACATCACAGACATTAGTGAAATACAAGATCGCTCTCTGATGTATACAAAGCTTATATGGGGTGTATTAATAACTTTCTACTAACTGTTGGTTCAGACCTGATGGTTTTCAGTTCTCTCAGCGAGAAGGGCATTGAGAGATTATATTAGGATTGTACAGATGTAGATTTGTTGCTAACAAGGCCGGTTCAAAGCTCTGATAAATTCTAATGTTGATAAACAACATCAATACTTCTGCTAAAGGCCGACATTTAGAGAAATCGTTTCTAGGCATTGGAACCCATCGCTGGCAGGTGGGCCCTGAAACTTGATTTGCTCTATTATTTGGGTTGTGCTTATTGCGAGAAGGAGGTGCCGGCAAATGGTTTGATTCGTCTCGCATGCCACCCTCTAAAGTCAAAGTACTGATAATGACCATTAAAACGCTTCCGGCCATGGACTCTCTAGATTTGTTCTCTCTTTCAAAAAAATTAAGGGAAGAAATTAGTTGTGAACATACCGCAGACACAAACCTTGATCAATCTCATTTCTCGCTACAACATAATATTCCACCGTGCATTACAAATCATCTCACTCCTCTCATGAGCTCCCACCTATACCATATTTATATATTTTTAAACTACGTACTGACTTGTGGATGCATTGTATTTTGCACAGCTTGAAGAGATCAATCATGCTTGCTAATTAGATGCCTGGAATACTAAAACAATTGTATGATTCCTCATGGTATACTTCCATCTCTCAATTGCCTACACGAGGGCGTTTAGCCGTAATAAGGGCCTCTTGCAAGTGGAGACCCAGCGGATTTGGAAGGATACAACGATAGTGGGTGACTCAAAGGACTCCAACATAGCAGTGAAACACTTCATATTTCTCCGAAATTCATCGAAGAAAAGGGCATTTCCGTATCCTGCATTCCAAAGGCATCCTGCACAGAGGGAGAGTGGACAACTGGATGATTAGATTCTATGTTAAAAGAGGACGAGGCTGAGGAGTGAGAATCTGCACTTTGGATTCAAGAAACATCATTGCTGTGGACATGTAGTGAAATACTTATGACCGCTCTCGATGTTGCCAAGGCTTATAGAAGTATTTATCAACTTTTCTACCAATCGTTGGTTCAGATCGATGGCTTCTCTAGCTCTCTCATAGCGAGAAGGGAATTGAGAGATTATATTGTGGATTGTAACAGATGTAGATTTGTTGCCAATGCGTTTCTAACGAAAGCTCTAATAAATTCTAGTTGTTGATAAACAATACCAATACATGCCAAAAGATGACATTAGAGAAAACTGTTTCTAGAATCAACCTCATCCGCATATAAGGGTTCTAGAAATCTGATTTTCTATTATTGGGCTGTGACATGCGGGGTGAAGGAGGTGCTCAGGCAAATATTGATCTTGCTTGCTGCCCTCTAAAATAAAAGAATAAGTATAATGGCAACCATTGGTACCGCTCTCGCTACACTTTAGATTTGTTGATCTATCATAGATCCGAAAAATTTAATATAAACATGAAACAGAATAACACACTGAAACAATACCACAAGATTTATTATGAGGAAGAGATGAGCATTTTATAACCCATGCCATCATTCTCCTTATTTTTTATTTTGTAATTACAAAAGATATTTTCGTAAAATCAAATGCATTATTAGATAAAGCAAATACATTGAGATGTTTCCTTCTTTCCTAGATTTTTAGATGTTTCTTTTTTTTTTACTCTTAGATGTTTCCAAGGAAAGAGTGCGCTTTTTTCAGTTTCCTGCTGAGAGGTTGCTGATTTTTGTACCTTCTTTGGTTGCCCAATTCTCCTTGTTTAGATCAGAAGCGCCCGGCTTCCTCCACCAAATGAGGGAAAGTGCGTTGCAACAAGTCACAATCCGCTCTTTCTCCTCGTGCTAGTGTCCGTCTCTTCCAACCAACCCATATGAAGTATGGTCGCCGACATGTATTGTGCTTCTTGAGTCCATAATTGTATCTTTGTTGTGGCGATAACAAAATCAGAAATATTACCCAATTTGACATTTATCATAGATTCCTCAAGGAGAGGTGGTTCAAATAGTTTGAGATTATTAACATTAAACACATCATGGATGCCATGTCAAAGGCAAGTCCGTTATGCATTTTCTCCAATGCGTTCCAAACAAAGATACTCAAAATATATCGCAGGCAAGTCACTTATGATGTCGTCCTTGAAGCGTTGTTGTCCAACCAGAGCGGCCACATGGTCTCCGGTGTTGAACATAAGGGTGTTCGTCGCTTGTCATGCCTCCGTTTACGCGATCTTGGGCTGCTGTGCCAAATGGAAGCATTTGAACTTGGCATTTGAGAAATGGAGTGTATAAAATGAGGAGTTGATTTTTGTTCTATGACATGCCACCCAAGGGGTGATCGCTGTGGCATCTTCGCAGGGTGCACTTGGTCAAAGACTATCCTCGAGATCAAGGTGATAAGATGGGGTATTTGGTAAGGAAGCACCATAAACAAGATCGATGTGTTCAACAGAGTATAACAGGCAACTCGTGGGTTGGGTGAATACATCCGCAATTTTTGGAGTAGAGGAGCCATTGTAGGAGGCACTGGATCGGGGTGAGGTTGTCCGGCTTGAGGTGGATTTCAACTACACGAAGAAACACCTTGGTTTAAATTGACTCTCATAATGGGAGCGGCTAACAGGAGAAGGAAGAGTTTGCGATGAGTGAGCCGAGATGAGCACACAGGCGCCATCGTTGCAAGGTATTGGTGATCCGAGCATGATAAACAATGGGTTCAGCCTTCTTACATGGAATGCCTAGCAATAAATCGGCACACCGAGAGGAGAAACATCACATACCACAAAGACGTGAAAGGTCCAATATAAGGTGACAACACAACATTGGGAGATGGTAAGCCTGAGGACTGCCTTTTGGACCCAACCAATGATGAGTGTGGTGGAGAGTGGTGGAAGGAAAGGCGTTCAATTATTCCGGCTACAAGACGCGACCTATTGTCAAGTAATGGCACAACTCCACATGACTTGAAAATTACAAACAAAGGCGTAACAGTAGGTGTTATATTGTATTAGCGCTCATGAGGATGAGAGAGGGTCCACGAGAGATTTTCAAGAGAAATCGCCGGAAGCGGGGTAGTGGCATTTTCTGCCGTTCGTTCCTTCCGTAAAAAAAGAGTCTTGTTAGGTGTAGATTTTTAAGTACTCGACAACCGTTGGCACATGTGAGCGGGTTCGAGAAAAGCACACCAAAGGGTTGTGAGGTGTGGGGGATGAGGCAAATACAACATTAGAATAACCAGGGAGAGATGAACCATTTCGTCGACAACGAATTGAGCACTCCACTAAGGCTCCATAGCCGTGCAGGTCAACAAAAGGCCTTGTCTAATGAAGCACTATCAAACAACCTAAACTTTCTGTCGGGTTGGTTAATAGCAAACCCCAGACTAAATTTGATAATCAGTGCCTCTTCTCGGGATCATATGATAAGTGGAGTTAGGAACGCAACCCCAGAAGACACTGTCGTAGCTTGCACCGAGCCGATTGGGTAGTTGTCGAAGTCAGTAAAACTACTTGGCAAGCAGTGATTTCTGCATATATATCCCGGAGGATAGAAGCATTCTCAGAAGGGCCCTGAAAAGAGATTCCAAGATGTGATATGCGTATCCGTCCTGGCTTGTTCCAAGTTCCAAACCAAGGACATATCTCAGATGAGTATCCCACCATGTTTGTGCTAGGCCTCTCAATTGTAGACCGCGATCTCAAGCCATCTCTCTTCCACTGGGACAGCCGGTAAAATAGTTAGAGAGATCTGTGCAGCAGAGGCCAAGAATCAACAATCTCACCATTCATTTGCCCTCGAGAATTTGGGTAGTTGAAAGCGTGTATCAAGTTGCATTTTCCCGGAGGACGTTGTTGTTGTTGCAGCGTAATTAGCTCTGTGGTTATTCCCAGATGTAAATCATTCACTCACAGTCCGCATGGAGGCTCTCGACGCCTTGACATCAAGAAGTATGATTTTCATCCATCTTAAATGTGGAGTGAAATGTATGACCTAAAAAAAATAAAAAATGTTTTCAATGTGGATGGCTTCCTGTGATCTTAAGCTCGATACCAATTGATCTACTTGCAAATCTGAAAATGAACATAAAATAAATGAATAACAATACCTGGAAATAATTATTACTTATTATGAGGAAGAGATGAGCATTTTATAACCCATGCCATCATTCTTATTTTTTATTTTGTAATTACAAAGATACTGCAAATCAAATGCATTATTAGATAAAGCAACACGAGATGTTTCCTCTTTCCATTTTTAGATGTTTCCTTTTTTTTTTACTCTTGATGTTTCAAAAGGGAAAGAGTAAGCTTTTTCTGTTTCTCGTTAATATTGTTGATTTTTGTGTCCTCTTTTTTGCCCATTTGTTCTCTCTTTCAAAGAAAATTATGGAAGAAACAGAGTATACATCGGCATACAAAACCTTGATCAATCTCATTTCTCAATCAAGCAACATAGTATCTTTTCACTGTGCATTACAAATCATCTCACTTTCATGAGCTCCCACCTATACCATATTTATATGGTTTCAAATCCTATTGCATCTATCATTCAACCTCACATACAAATAGGGCCAGCCCTCTCTTCAAATGGGGAAATGTACACACATGTAGGGTATTTCTCTCTTCCAATAGGTCGGGTCAATCCTCTCTTCCAATGGGGCAATGTCCACAAAGATAGGGGTAGTCCTCTCTTACAATGGGCCAAATATTTAAAAGGCGATGCCATCCCACTTCCAATAAGCCAACACTCTTACGAGTAGGGTTCCAAATTTCCTTAGAGTGCATAGAAAGAGACTGATGGGATTTTTAGGTTCACCCTTTTGCCCAATCTTGAATTCATCTAGATTCTCAAAGTGTTTCAGATATGAGAACTCAGAGTTCAGGTATCTCTGAATTCCAAATATAAGCAACTGAAGGGAATTTTGTCAACAATTTCATGTACATACCTTTTACATATTTTAGGAAACATAACACTACTAAATATTTTTTTACAGCCCCATAGCACTAGATACAACTAAAATTTCTTTTCTCACCTTACTTCATCGACATGCTATGTTTTTACTATCACCATTTTATTCAGTAGAAAAAGTGAGCTAAGCACAGAAACAAAAATTAACATGGAATCACCCATTTCGTAGCAGTTTGACATAGTGTGAGCATACTCTGCATACAAAACCTTGATCAATCTCATTTCTCAATCAAGCAACATAATATTTTTGCACTGTGCATTAGAAATCATCTCACTTTCATGAGCTCCCACCTATACCATATTTATATGGTTTCAAATCCTATTGCATCTATCATTCAACCTCACATACAAATAGGGACATCCCTCTCTTCAAATGGGGAAATTTACACACAGGTAGGGTATTTCTCTCTTCCAACAGGCCAGGCCAATCCTCTCTTCCAATGGGGCAATGTCCACAAAGATATGGGTAGTCCTCTCTTACAATGGGCCAAATTTTTTAAAAGGCGATGCCATCCCACTTCCAATAAGCCAACACTCTTACCAGTAGGGTTCCAAATTTCCTTAGAGTGCATAGAAAGAGACTGATGGGGATTTTAGGTTCACCCTTTTGCCCAATTTTGAATTCATCCAGATTCTCAAAGTGTTTCAGATATGAGAACTCAGAGTTCAGGCATCTCCGGATTCCGAATATAAGCAACTAAAGGGAATTTTGTGAAAAATTTCATGTACATACCTTTTACTTATTTTAGGAAACATAACAGTGCTAAATATTGTTTTACAGCCAAAAGATAGAGCATAAAAATGATCTCAAGTACTTCTCTTTTTGTTTTTTTAACTTTGACTGTTGGTTTTATATGATTCTTTTATTTACCAAAAGAATTGCATTGAAATGAGCAGTGTACATGAGAAAGTTTCAAGAGTGTAGAGCTACAAGTTGACATGATTGCAGTATACGAAAAACAATAATTATATATATCTTGATTTCGCCAATGGTTGTAGTTGCCTTGACAAATCAGCTATAATAACAGATGATGATATTCAGGACAATGGATTTTCCAATCCTTGGAAACTATTCACTGTGACCCAAGTGGAGGAGTTGAATATTTTGGTCCGTATGTTTCCCATATGGGTGACTGGCAGTGTATTTGCTGCTGTTTATTCTCAAATGTCAACAATGTTTATCGAACAGGGCATGACCATGGACACCAACATTGGTTCCTTCGAAATTCCTGTACAGGGGTTTACTCAGCTGCAACAAATGGGTATTGGGCTGGTCATTTTAATAATTTCTATGACTGCAACTGCCTTGGTTGAAATCAAGCATTTGGATATTGTTAGAACTCACGATTTGGCCCATGATACAGTCACGTCAGTTCCCATGATCATTTTTTTGGCAAATTCCCTAGTATTTCTTAATTGGTGTTGCAGAAGTATTTTTCCTTATAGGGCATCTGGAGTTTTTCTATTATCAGTCTCCTGATGCAATGCACAACTTGTGCGGTGCTCTTTCTCTTCTTACATGATCATTAGGAAGCTATTTGAGAACCTTAATTGTTACCATTGTTACTTCTATCACCACTAAAGGAGGAAAACAGAGATGGATACCTGGCAATCTCAATGAAGGCCATCTAGATTACTACTTTTGGCTTTTAGCTTTCCTTAGATTTTTGAACTTGTTGGTATACACTGCTTGCGTACAAAGATACCAGTACAAGAAGGCTAACTGGGGCTAAATTCCAAACTATGAGTGATGCATTACAGTAATCCATGAATCATATCTCTCTGCCTAAATGATTTCATAATTTTCTTTCACATTGTATTAACCTGTAAAATGTTTAATTGAATGTAGTACCTTTTATTAGTGTTACAATGTCAGATATATTGGTGATAATATTAGTTTTTAATTAATATTGATTTCTCTTATATCTTCACTATTAGGTTCTATTTTCAAATTGAAACAGAAGGAACTTATTATTATCAAATTGAAAGAGAAAAGGGAACTTAAGATAAGTTGGAAACATTGAAATGAATTGGAGAATGGCCTAAACATAGCTTCAAACTTATTAGCCAACCAAATTCTCATTGGCATTCCTCATCACTAAAGACATTATAGCTATCCCGCATGATTCATGTGAGAGCATTTCCTCTATACTACTCTTTCCTCCCTACATGATTCATGTGAGAGCATTTCCTCTATACTAATCTTTCCTATGTTACTGCTTTACAGCGTTTCCTTTGCAACAGATGGTGCAATTGCTAGTAAATAAAGAGAAAGAATTAAAAAAAAACACATAATTTAAGGGAAAAAAATTAAAATTAACCAAAAAAATAAAAATAAAAAGATTTATTTTTCAGGTTAAAAAAATAAATCACATAATTAAAAAAATAAAAAATTTAAAAAAGTAAAAATAAAGAAAATTTAAATATAAATAAAAAAAATAAAAATAATGAAAATTTTAAAATGAAAAAAAAAAAAAATCAAAATCGACCCCCCTTGCCCATGGGCCACTGGGCTGGGGCTGGGTGAGCGACGGAGCTACACGCAACTCTGATGCCCGCCTAGCCTCAAGCCCAATGACCCATGGGTGGGGGCAAGTGATGTCAATTCCTAGAATCGACGCCACCCCCTTGCCCCCCCCCAACCCCCAGTATCGAGCCTAGTGCGTCGGCGACGACCGAGCCGTGTGTGTGGGGTCAATATTGAAAAGAACAAAAAGGTCAGATGTGTCGATTCCGGGACCGAACCCGCCCCGCCCATGGTCCGTCGGGAGTCGTGTGCCGAGCAGACAACAGAGATACGTGGGGTCAATTTTGAATTTTTTATTTTTTAATTTTAATTTTAAATTATATATATATATATATATATAATTTTTTAGTTATTTTAAACAATTTTTTTAAATAACTCTGTTTTCTTTTCCATTTAATTTTTTTTTTTAATTTAATTTAATTTGATTTTTTCAAATTTTCAATATTTTAAATTATTATTATTATTTTTTTAATTATGCTATTTTTAAATTTTTTTTTTTTCAAAAAAATGTTTTTGATTTTGATTTTTTATATTTTGGTTAATTTTAAATATATTTTCTTTAGATTATTTGTTTTTTTCTAAAATTCTTTTCCCTTTTTTAATTTATTTTTTGATATTTTATATTTTATATTTATGTTTTTGTTTAAACTTTTTATTTTTTCAAGTTAATTTTGTTGTTTTTACAATTTTATGGTTTTTTTTAATATATTTAAATTTTGTTTGTCATTTTTTTAATCTTATTTTTATTTTTATGTTTTATTGCCTAACATGAAAATCACCAACATTAAAAATATACATATCCACATTTAATATATTATAAAGTTTTGTTTTATTATTATTATTATTATTATTTATAAGTTAATTTTGTTTTTTTTTAATTAATCCAAAAAGACATTTATATATATTTTTTGTCATGCTTTTTTGCTTAATGATTAATTACTTGTTATTTTTTAAAATTTTTGTGTTTTTTTTTTTTTTTTTTAGTTTTTTTAATGTTTGATTTTTTGTTTTATTTTGTATTTTTCATTTTTATTTATTTATGTATTTATTTATTATTTTGGTTTTTATTTTTATTTTTATTTTTTCATATAGTGTTCGTGTTTATGCTCGACTAGTGACCCGATCCCATTACGCGCAATTTGATAGTTGTTTTTAAAATTTTCATTACAATGAATCGGGTTTTCCCTCACAATGTGTCAATTTCATGGTTGGTCTTTAAGTTTTCATTACAATGGGTCGAGGTCACCTACATTGCATGTCAATTTGATGGTTGTTTTTAAAATTTTTATTGCAGTGTATCAAGTTGTCTTAGGCTCTATTATTACCAAATTGATCTTGATAGGTTGCTCATAAATCAGCTTAATGTAACTCTTTCAAACCATGTTTAACTGAAGATTAGCCTCTTCAATTTGAGAGGGCTCCCTCAAAGGGGATTTACAATTTTAATAAAAATACTATTAGATGGCTAACTCTAGGAACTATGACTTGGTTTTGATTGATTACAGGTTGAAAAATGAAAGGCTAGCTACCATTGGGGTATGGGGTCAACATCAGTAAACTTGATGACAATAATTCTTCTCATGGAAGCTGGGGAAAATAGAGGTTTTGATAAGGATGGTACATACACACAATATGGGAAAAACACAACAATTTAACCTCTAAAGGAAGTCAGAGCATGATAACATGAGTTCTGAGTAATTAGAGATAAAACTTACTGTAGATGATTAGATATAAAAGATATGGAGCAAATAAAACATCAAACACCTCATTCGAATCTCAGGTCTGGAAGTAAAATGTTACTGTATATTACTGAAAATGATAAAATATAACAGAGTAGCAATTTGTTGCAATATTCTCTAACCCTTTGCTATTCGATGTTCAGTATATAAATAGACATTCTTTACATTGCAAATGATCTGCCCACCTGGCTAGATCCTCAAACTCTAACTTTGACACCTAACATAAATGAAACTACTTTCTTGGAACCGAAAAAGGGCAGCTATGCTTTAAAAAGTCACATTCCTAATAGGACTCTACTTCCTATTTATTACATTCAGTTTTATTAACAGTAAAACAATTACATGATAGAAATCACATATTCGAGAGACATTCCCATCACTAACATATTTAAAGCACCCCCTAGATTTAGGAAACATGGTCCAACTTTTCAGGAGTAGATAATATCCACTTTGGTCTTGGTCTTCACGTTGAGCTGGATGAGTGACACTCATATCAAGTAATGAGTCTATGTTGAGATAACCCACTGACAAGCTGGAAGTCTCCAAATGGTTGATGTGCTGCTTGAACCTCCAAAAATCTTCCAAAAACCCTTCGCTACAAAACAGAGCAGTTTAGGCAGTTTCGTAGTGTAGTTTCGTAGCGAATGAATTTCTGCCTTTTCATCCATCTCCCTGCCACCTTTGCTGGCCAAAATTTTTTGTTATGCCAAAATATCTTAAAACCAACCAACCTCCCTCAATTCTTCACAAAACTGATTTTTAAAGCAAAATAGCATCTTCAGAAATTTCGTAGCATATTTCTCGCTTCAAGCCTAGAGCACGCTACAAAAATGCCTAATAAACCATAATTTGTAGATTTTGTGCCTTTCTTCAAAATTTGATCTCTTGAGCCAAAATTTAGGTTCTTTGCAAGCCATGAACCTCATCAAACATGTTTCAACTCAATTCTTCAGACTTTAGGAGTTTCATTTTTATTTACAATAGGTTGGCCTATAGGTTCTTCAACCACTTTTATCTTCAACCCTTTCTTCTCTAGCTCAACTTGAATCATGTCCAGCTGCTCTTGTAGGTATTCTACTTGATCCTTTAATGCTCTATTTTTAGCTTGCAAGTACAAGTTCATGTTCCTGGTATGTTTGACCACCCCTCTTAATGGCTGAGTCCTTTTTAGCAATATTTTGGCATTGTCCATAGATTTTGAAACACTTGAGATTTGTATGTCCCATATTTTCATCATCTGTTCAAATTGAACCTTCTCAGACCTATGCTTCTCTGCCTCTAACTTCAACTCCAATATTTCCTTGCCTTCTTCCTCCAGTTGTTCTTTGAGGGATTCTATTTCTGATTTTTCAATTATCTTTTCTTTTCCCTTTCTTTGTCTGATGGAAAATTCTTCTTCTGTTGTAGGAGATAAATCTATGATGTTCACTGGCTGTACAACTTCACTTATTTTCTCTGTCTTTTTGCTCTCCATGACCTTCTTAGAAAACCTAGTCATTGGCTTCCTTGGATAAAATATAAAGCCAACATCTTCACCTGCAAAATCTGATTTCTTAGTAGTCTTACCTTTCTTCAGTTTTCTTCCACCACCTTCAATATCTTCTACTTGCACTATTGGTGACTCTTCAATATCAATTGCATGAAGGATATCCTCCAGATTCCCTTTGGCCAATGTCTGGCTTCTAGTTATCCTCTTACTGCCTTGTTTGTTGACTTTGTGTTTCTGTTTTGCAAGTGCTGGTTGAGGGGTGTCAGTCTCTTGCAGAGGTTCTGTACTTATGTCCATTGGTTCTGCAGGGGATTGTCTTCTTTCTTCTTCAAATTATTCTGTCACAGCTGGTGATGTAGTAGTTCTAGGTTTTAAGATTTTCTTTGGAGTGACCACATATATCTCATACCGACTCATAAACATAAAATAAGTCCAATCTCTGTTTAACCTTTTCAATTCTTCCAACACTAACAACTTTATTATACCATGATGAAACAGAGATGTCTCATTGCATTCTTACTTGACTTGAACTCTATCTGACATTTTTTCTAAACTCCTGTATAAATAGAAAGGTAAGTCAAGTGATCTCTTACCTACAAAGTGCAGAAGAAGTCTGAGATGGTATGAGTAAACCATGTGGAATATTCCTTAACAGGTGAAATATTTTTGAATGGCCATCAACATGTTTGCATAATTCTCCTTCATAAAACTCCTAGGGATACCATTGGTCAAATCAACTTCACTGTGTTCTTGCTTGAGAAACTCCTTACAACCTTGCATTGTAAATTTTGTGACTTTAAACCACTCTTCACCACCTCTAGGGATTCCTGTAGCTAGTGATATGCTCTCTGGTGTCACTGTGAAATTCAAAATCCCAACTTTTGATACTGTTCCTGTAAAATTAGGGGAAAAATCCTTTGATACTTGTGCATGGAAACCCGGCAACCTCTGGCAGAATTGCAAGCAGCCAGTCCTCTTGAAAACCTCCATAGCAGTAGGGTCTTCATTGAGTAATTTCAAATCCATGGGTTCATACCTGAGACAATGGCCACCCTTGTTTGTTTTCTTTCTTGCAACCATGTGTGTTTTATAGTCTTCGCTGCGTCGCTTGCTGATGACACCTGCAGAATTTGAATTCAACAACAACCTGCTTGGATCAATGAAGCAGATCTCCAGGGATCGACTTACATGCAGGGACAAATAATAATATGAAAAAAGGCTATTTTTGGGTAATTTTTAAAAGGTTAATTGACAGCTCGGGTTTTAATAATAGCACATGAAACCAAAAAGATTCATGATTACATCAAATACGATTGTGTACATTTGAAACTTATCATAATGACCTTGAAAGACCTCCACCTTTACTCCTCTAATCATAAACTGACACCTCACATCACTCTGACAACCTTGGCTGAAAAAACGCAGTTTCGTAGCGAAGACAGTTAGGCTACTGACATATTCACTATGAAACTATTAGGTAGTTTCGTAGCGAATTCTGTAGATTTACTTTGTAAATCGCTACGAAATTCTGAAAAACTGACAGGTGTGCACTTTTGAGTTTAAATGCATGGGAATGAAAACTGACATGATATCGGATTGATTTGACTGAAATGGCATGGATGGAGGTGAACATTAAACTTAGGATAGGCATCAAAAAATGCAAAAAATTTCATATAGCACATTGAAATGGCTTAGGAGACCTCATCCATTTGGTGAATGACCTGCATGACCCTATCAAGGAAATTTTTACAACTAAATGAGTGATAACAGGCTCATTTAACATTTAAAAAATAAATTACTCTTGGTATAATAACTCTTTCATTCATGTGTTCATTTTTAATGTTTTTTAGTCATACATTTTTTCCATAATGTCATGCTTGAAATATTTTGAAAACTTGTTTTTTTTTGCAGTCATAATCTTTGGTTTTAATTCCATGGTTGAAAATTTGTTAGGGTTTTAATTTTTTCTAAGTCATGATATTTTAATTTTAATGTTATTGTTGAAAACAATCATAATTATTTTTTCTTTAGCACCATGACTGGAAATTGTTGGAATTTTCATGTTTTTCAAAGACGTGATATTTTGTATTTAATTCATGCCTAAAAATCGTTGGAATTTTAAATCTTTTCAAAGATTTAATATTTAATTTTTAATGTCATGTTTCAAAATCGTTGGAAATTTAAACTTTTTCGAAGTCATGAAATTTTATCTATAACATCATTGTTAAAAATGTTTAAAATTTACCCTTAAAAAAATGACGCTATTCTAGCATCAACGCTTTTCATTTTTAGGGTGTCTTTTGCACAAAAAAAATTGGTTTTTACTGTCATTTTTAAAAAATATTGAAAAAATTACCCTAAAAAAAAAGACGTTATTCCAGCATCAACACTTTATGTTTTCAGGGTGTTTTTGTTGAAAAATTACCCTGAAAATAAAATACGTTATTCCAGCATCAAAACTTTTCGTTTTTAGGTTGTTTTTTGCACAAATTTTTTTGGTTTTTACTACCATTTTTAAAAAATGTTTAAAATTTACCCAAAAAAAGGTTATTCCAACATCAACACTCTTCATTTTCAACCTATTTTTTCATGTTTTTTTAGTTTTTTTGGCTAGAGTTCTCATTTTGAGGTAATAGTTCTCGTTTGATTGGTAACTTTGTTATAACTGTGAATTTATGAGGAATGAATGATGTTCGGAAGAGGGGGTATGTGCGGGAGAATGCGGGTGTAGAGTGAAAATTGTTTTGCACAAATGAAATTATTTTAACTTTAAACATAAACTTAGTATCAAATATTAAATGAAGTCTCTTTTTAATGCGTATGAGAAAGGAGATTTGTGCAGGACAATGAGTGTGCGGAGCAAGGAATAGAAGATTTAATTTGTAATTTTCTGCAACATGTCCCCTTAAGGGTGGATCAACGTGGGATCGTCTTATTTGATATCAGATGTGAATTTTTCAAAACTATGTTTAATGACTTTGATCGTTTAAAAAATAGAAACATCGAATCTTGGTATTCAACGTTTCTAAATACTATAGGCATTTGTGACTTCACATTTTTGAATTGAATACTTATTATTATGTAATATTAAATTAAGTGTCTTTTTAATGTGTGTGAAGAAGAAGTGTTATGTGCGAGAATGAGTGTGCAGAGCAAGGAAAAAAACTTTCTTCTGCAATGTTTTGGTCCTCCTTCTGTATACCTCCTTCCCGCATGACATCACATATTAATCAATTAATGATAATTGAGGGTGCAAAGGGAACTTTATTCTCCATTAATGAAATTATTTTAACTTTCAGCAGAAACTTAGTATCCAATATTAAATAAATTCTCTTTTAGATTCGTGTGAGAAAGGGGTGTTGTGAGGGAGAACGAGTATGTGGAGAAGGGAAAAAAAATTTAATTCACAATAATCTGCATCTCCAGATTAAGTTCCCTTAAGGGTGGATCGACGCAGGTTCATTTTATTCGATATAGGGATGATTCAATGATTTGATGTTCGGTTTTCAAAGATATGTTCAATGGATTTGATCATTTAAAAATTAAAAACAACTAATGCTGGTATTCAAAATTCCTGAATACTATGTGCATTTTTTATTTCACATTTTTGAACAAAATAATTATCATGCAATATTAAATGAAGTGTCTTTTTAGTGTGTGTGAAGAAGAAGTGTTGTGTGGGAGAACAGGTATATAGAGCAACGAAAAAAAACTTTTTCCACAATGTTGCGGTCCTCAACATAAATTTCCCGTCCGCAAAATTCTTTTGCACACCTCCCTTCCTACACAATAATCGATTAATGAGTGAATTTTGGTTTATTAAATTTTTTAGCATGGAAATTTTGGTTTACATTTATGTTGGGTGCGAAATAAGAGTGGACGATTACTTTCCACATTACTATGTTCGAATACTTTGATCGTTTAAAAATGGTATCAAAGAGAAAGAGCCAATCTTGGTATTCACGACTTTTGAATACTATGTGAATTTGGGATCTTACATTTTTGAATTAAATACTTATTATCGAATATTAAATGAAATGTTTTTTTAATGCATGTGAGAAAGAGATGTTTGCGAAAGAACGAATGTGTCGAGCAAGGAACAAAAACATTTTTACCGCAATGTTCTATATATCCATATGCATTTATGCAGATCTCTGTCATGCACGACAATACATATGAATGAATTAATTAACGTTTTTAAATTTTACTTGGTGTTTAAGTTAAAGCTAATATTAATATTGAATTTCATAGCAAGAGGATGTTGTTACATGTTAACATGAGAAAACTGGAAACATTACCTTTTTAAAGACAATTGTAAACATTTTATACGATTCATTTGACATTGAAATTCCAAGTGTTATCATGAACACGGTCAAATTGTAATGAGAAATTCAGAAGAATATTGGTTTAACAAAATTTTCTAGTCATCATATATGCCTACAACTCTGTGCCAACACTTATGTTGATTGAACTGCAACTTTGAACAACCATAGATGAATTTGTTTGGTCTCAAGACAACATGATTTATTTCAAATAACTTAAATTGAGTTCTCAAAAAAACTTGTGGAGCTCGAAGCATGAGTAGAGAGAAACTGAAAGAATCAATTATGAAGCTAGTTTACAGCTGCACGAATTATTGATAGTTTCACATAACAACCATCATTTCATAACATTTCAGAGTAAATGCAATTTAATACTCATAAAATCTAAACTATATCCAAGGAAATGACCAACTCATGCATTTATTCGAGGAAATGAATGCTCAAAAGACTGATATTTACTCACATAGTTGTTTTCAATCAATCATATATACTACTTTACTTTAATCATGAGTTATTAGCAATGTGTCTGTGACATTTTGTGAATGTGTTGTGGTAGGATGGAGATTATATTTGACAATGAATAAGAAAATTGGTGCTATGAAACTATCAGCACAAGACATAAAAGTGATGAGGAGATAGATATGCCCACGTTAGCACGAAATTGATCAATGAGGGAAAACATTGGGATGAAAAAAATCTTGATGCCAACTTGATCTCTGATACAAATATTTCGTATTTATTTCATTTTGAACATTTCTATGACTAAGTTAGGGTACATATGTGTATACGATGTTTTTTGTGTAACATGTTTCACACGCAAAATAGTAACATGTGATGATTATATAGAGAAACAAGAAATCTATATTTAAACAACATTAAGAATGTCATTGATTAAGTAAGCATTTATAAGTACAAATCATAAATGACTAGCATATTGAGGAAAGAAGTTGTTTACAGTAATACAATTAACTCATTTTCTCATGTCGATATGAACTTTCACTGGTCGATTGCGTATCAGTGTTATTTGGAAGAGAGGAGTGTGAAAATAATTTCGATTGCCTGCTTTGGTGACAATGTTCATTTTCTCTTTGTAGGATGTTTAAAATTTGGGAGTATATTTGTTCGAGCTTCTGTTGCCTTACATAAAATTGTATGTCCAAATATGGCATCACATAAGATCATATCTTTGATTTCAATTGTGTTTGAATGGAATGTCTAACTATCGTATGAAAAGTAAGAAGTGTTGAACATTAGGATATTGGGATACTATATTAGTTCACTATTGATGAAGAATTAGGGTTCATGATGTGGTGTGCCATGGCAAGGGGATAAGTCTATATCAAAACAATGTAGTATGATATTCCTTGATATCAATAGCTAATACAGGTTGGAGATGTCATTTAGTCTCATTTGAAAATTGAGAAGGACTAGTAAAATTCCTTGTATTTTATGCCTTGAATAGCTAGTATTTCCTATTACCCTAAGATATATTCTTGATAGTGAATAAGGAATAATTCATGTCTTTACAGGCTTATTTTTTTTAGAAATTAGAAGCAAAGCCCATGAAGGGGTACAACACAAAGAAGAAGAAGATGATGGATAAGGAAAGTACCAACAATAAAATGAGGACTCATAAGAATATATAAGTAGAGTGGGTCTGCCCCGTGTTTTTCTCTTTATTATCCCAGATAAATGAGTGAAAAAGTCCAAGGAGGGAAATTTAACTCTATCCCACCATGGACTAGTAAAATGTGATGCCTTGAATAGGTAGCCTTTCTAATCCCCTAAGATAGATTCTTGATGGTGAATGAGGAATATTTTATGGCTTTATAGGTTGATTTTTTTTTAAAACTTAGAAGAAAACCCCATGAAGGGGTCCAAAATGAAGAAGAAGATGATGGATAAGGAAAGTACAAAAAAAAAAAAGGACTCATAAAAATATATAAGCAGAGGGGGTAAGTGGAGAAGTTACCACAAGCATAGAGTATGTGAACATGGATATTTGTGTTGCTATAATAAAGATGAGAACACCAAAACCATGACTTCACCCTTCAAAAATGAAGCTTCTTAAGAGATAAGATGAATCAAGTTAATGGTCAAAGAGCTAAGATAACATCATAGGTGGCAAGAAAGCTAGGAAGTCTTATTATAAATGATATAGAAGAGGTTCATCCTTCTATCTCTACACTAAATTTTGAATAAACTCATAATGTTTCCCACAAAGAAAATAATGATATTGGTACTCAACACCTCCTAGAATTAGAAGAAGCAATGGAAGAATCCCATAAATGGATGATACTTTCGAAATCAAGTAAGGAAACAAATAATATAATTTTATAAATCTCCTTTCTCCAACATCAACAATAGATTTTAGACCTATAGAAAAAAATTCATATTCTTGAAATAAAAATTTAAATAACATTAAGCAACTAGAATATGAAAATATAATATCAAGAGTAGAATTGGAGAGAAAATGGGAGGTTGAGAACAAATTTGAAAGGATTGTTGTGCTAACCCACATGGAATAGAGTATATGATGACAAGGTCTTTTTTTAAGGCACTCCATGGTGTAAAGGTCACCGGTTCAAAACTTCACGGGTAAAAATCTAGCCATGCTAAGGGCTGGTGTGGCCCAAGTTAGGTGAAATATATGGGTGATTTTGACAAATTATATGCACCTAGGTCACAACTAATCAAGCCACATTTTAGGCATGTTTGTCATCTCTTGACTCACATAACCTAGAAAAGAAAAAAAAAAAGGATTTTTGCATTAGAAATATCTTCCACTTATAAGGATACTAGAATTGTATAATAGATTCTCTCACATAGGCTCCCAATGAGAATATATACAATGTACCTTAGAGAACAATGTTATAGGTTTTAGGTGATCAAAATTTCCAACTACTTCTCTTCCTAAAGATACAACCAAAGGGACTTTACTAAGGTCTATAATCAATACAATTAAAGAGAGATGAATTTAATTTGTGATTTATATATCGATAAATATGCCATGCCTTACTATTATAGGTGGTTTTCTGATTCTTATGTGAAATATGTCCAACTTAAAGCATTTTTCTCGTGGATTCAACATGAGGAAAATAGAGTCACATTAGATAAATTTTTAGTTCAAACATGGGCCTCAAAACAAAAAATGTGATATCAACATCAACTTTAAAATAACTAATAACATTCAAGATGATAATTTCAACCATAAGGGTAACTAGTTTTAGAGAAAAAATTTAGTCCTTTATTAATCTTAAAGGCTCTAGGAATTTCCTTGATCATGGCTTGGTTAATAAAGAGCATATGAGCCTTCTTTCCTTTTCATTTGTTATTTCTTTTGTAAGCTTGGCAGGACTACATCTTCATCATGTCCAGGAAATCACCCTAATTGGGGCAGTGAATTGAACCAGTGACTTCACATCAAGGAGTGTCTTAACAGAGCACCCGATCACCGTCTATCCAAGACCCCTATGGAATTTTAATTTGTTATTTTTAATTTATATTTTAAAGTAGATATATTTTTGTAGAAACTAGAAATTATTTTATGTCAATGTATTTTCTAGCAGTATTTCCATTACAAGTATGTACATGAGGAACACTTTCATTCCATGTATTTTTTAAAATTATTATATATTGCAATGTCTAGTGCATTAAACTAGATCCTATATAGTGTTTGATGACCATTTCTATATGGATTGAATAGTCTAGTAGCATTACAATAATCAGTGATTCAAAGAAAAATTATAGTCTAATTAAATTTTCATAAAAAAGGAAATGACCTTAGGCCTTCATCTATATTCCATAGATTATTAAACAAGATAGGAAGGAATGTTATGGACTAAAGAACAGAAGAAGCAACGTAGACTAATCTATAATATTTCTCATTTCCTTCTCATGCTTTTTATTAGATTTTAGTTCAAATTTTTCTTCTATAATTTACATACATGGTACACAACACCTCATAAGTTTACAAAATACCTAGGTTGATAGTTAAAGTGAATCTAATGGGTATAGTATATATTTTTTTAATTCATTATCCGAATAATCTTATATTTATCTTTGTTTGCATTGATGATGAAGTAACTCCCATCCTTGATTAGGCAGTACTAGTTTTCTCTCCACATGTATATCAAATACCTTATCTAAAGGTAGGGGCTACCAAATAGTACACCACACACATTAAGTGCTACTATGCTTACCTTCACTTCATCACTTATAGAAAATTTGATTTTAAATTTCTCAGTGACTCTTAGTGTTACGTCCTTGTTAACCAAACCAATGAATATGGGTGAGGGTGGTCATCAACATCCAATCTAATCTTGCTTACTGGATCCTCTACTATGAAGTTGTGCAATAAATTGGAACAAGATATAACCATCTTTAAATTCTTGACCTAGATCTAGTACGGAAGAGTTTAATCATATTCATCTCTTGCTTGGAATGGAGTCTACTTAGGATAATTTCCTTCTAGAATGTAATGATAACAATATTTTCTTCTACATCTATGTTTCTCTCTACCTACTTATGTAAATCCACAATTAGCATGATTTTCTTCTTGGTATCCTTCTTGTGATTATTTGGATTGAATCAAATATAGATGTAGCTTTCAACATTTATCTTTAGTGTGATCATCAATATTACAATGATTACAGTGATTGTTCAAACCATTTCATTAATATGATATAGCCATTGTCTTCCTATCCTTTCCTTTGCACCTTTCCTTTCCCTCCTTTGAAGCATATTGATAGTGTTTCTACTTAAAACCACTTTCTTTTCCTTTATTCTTATCCATATTATTAAAATATTGTTATTGCACATGGGCCTCATAAATTTCCTTAGGTATATTGGGCATGAATTACCTCCTTAAATGACCATATAAACCTCCATATATTTGAGGAGTACATCCAGGTTCTTGGAAACTATACCCAACATAATAGTTTGTTTTCTCAACTTAATGGTATATTCTTGCATATCTCCATTTGCTTCTAGTGGAAGTAATCCCAAAGAATAAATTGATCATCTTCATAACTAGTAGGACAAAAATAATAGTTAATGAGGGTTTCAAATACCTCCCACTTAGTTATTAGGGGATCACCCTCTAGCATAAGAGTTTTTGTGACTGTTGGGTGCTAGTTTTTCACTTATTTCCTACATTTATTTCCCCTATTTTACCTCATGACTATAATGTTGAGATTCAACAATATGACGAGCTTAGTGAAAAGAGTCACCTTCATTAAGTGGGCCCGCAGGCTATTTTTGGCGCAAGTCTATTTTTAGACTATGTCTATTTTTAGACGTGGTGGTCATATTTTAGAAGTTGCAGGATGCTATTTGTGGATGGTTGGTCAAGTTGGAAAAATGGCTGAAATTCTATTTTTAGAATATTGGGCGAAGTTTATTTATTGATCGTCGATCTAAAAATAGAAGTGTCGATTATTATGATTTCTTTATAATAATCCGATAATAAACAACAAATTATTCTCTTGGAGCACTTAGTTTCAGTGCATAGATTTGGAAAATCAGTGGGTTGAAGTAATTAAGAAATTCCTAGGGTTTACTAGTGGTTCATGCATGGAGGACTCAGTTAGAACTGAAGTGGAAAAGTTATGACAGAGATGGAAGAGTAGTTCATGGAGTTGTATTTAGTTTAACTCAGTTAGATGCAGTTGAGCTAGTTGTATCTAGTCTAACTGAATGATACACTAGTGAGAGTGGAGTGAATTAATTAGTTAATTAATTCACAAATAATAACTCATTAATCAACTGAACAATACAACAGTTAACTACAGTGCATGTCAGTTCCAGTGGAAACCTGGAAGGAGGAGATAGGGGCAGCCTCAAATATGGACTGGTTTTTGTGATCACAATGATGCATTGATTTCACTCACACACACATCGGGGAGTTAGCCCATGATGATTGCGAATTCAAGGCAAGGGTAATTCGAATTCATTCAGAGCTATTCTTCAAATAGGATTGAAGCAAGGGAGGTAGAAAGGCAGGGAGGGCGAGATCGGTGCATGGATTCTGCAGTATTTTCTTCTATGTTAGTGTGTGACGATTGATTGTACTGAGAGCTTGATGTACTAAGCTTTGTATGATATTGTTACATGATCTCCATGATACATAATATATGATAGTTGGGGTTTTCAACTTCAGGATTTCTCATTAAACAACTATGTTATGTGCGAATTTTTTTATTTATGCTTCACATGTGTTTGCAATTAATTTTCCGCAAAAGATTAACAGTGGAATGATTCTATATTTTGCAAGAAGTTAAATATTGTGAGATCAGGGGAATCTGGATGTATGCATGCTTAGTGTATACTAATTTATACATGGTATGAGAGCAATTTTAATTCTTGAAGATTGCAATTGTGAAGAATTGTTGAGTTTGTGCTGGTGGACAATTCGAATTTGCTACAGAAAATTCTTGTTGCAGAAGTTGAGTATACATTGAAATGTCTTTCAATGGGTTGCGATTGGAGTATGCCCTTGATGGGAGCTCAAATTACATATCCTGGAAGGATAGGATGGAGGCAGTGCTTGAGGATAATGTACTGAAGGATTTCATCGATAATGATGTTCCTAAGCCAGGATCTAGCGATGCTGCATTACTTGACGCATGGAAAAAGAATATAGAAAAGATAAGAAGAATTCTGTTGGAAGGCTTGAAGGACCATATTGTGTCCAGACTTCATGGGAAATCCACTCCATTCTTAATGTGGAAGGCTTTGAAATATTTTTTCCAAAGCAGAAGCGACCAGAGGAAGTTGGCGCTTAAAGACAAGCTCAGAAAAATAAAAATGGAGAAGGGTGACAGTATTCCAAAATATCTCACGAAGTTTGTCCACTGCAAGGATGAACTCAGAAGTGTGGGGGTTACTGTTGATGATTAAGACTTGGTGAGCTTGGCTCTCCTTGGGCTTCCGAAGAGTTGGCATAGGTACGAAGACTCTGTCAATGGACCCGATAAACTGTCGGGATGGGAGTGACTTTGGTCGGATCTTGTGCAAGAGGAGATAAGGTGGGGTACCAGGGATGGCTCTTCATTGAAGAATGAAGATGAAGAGAATTGCGCGTTGGCTGCCAAAACAAGGAAATGGAAGGGGAAGAAAATTCCTTCAAAATCCGAAGCTAAAGGCAAGAAGCAGGATTTGTCCAAGGTGAAGTGTTTCCACTGTCACGAACATGGGCATTTCGCCACTAACTGCCCACAGAAGAAGAAGAACAAGAAGGCTGCTGGAGCTGCAGCTAGAGAGGAATTAGCCTTGCAATTTGAACTTGATTTATCTTTGATTGCATGCTTGGTTTCAAGCTATATGGGATTGGTGTGGTATCTTGATAGTGGTGCGTCTTTCCATATGATGGGAGACAAGGAGTTGTTTAGTGACTTGGAGGAGAAGGACCTCCAGATGCATATAGAGATGGGCGACGATGGTCGATACAGTGCGACCGGCATTGGGACCATTACCTTTGAGAGGGAGTCCGGTAATCCATTCTTGTTGAAGGATGTTATGCATGTTCTAGGTCTGAAGAATAACTTGGTCTCGGTCGCAATGTTGGAAGACAAAGGTTATGATGTTGTTTTCGGTGAGGGAAAAGCCTTCCTTCAACATAAAAAAATCGGTCAAACCAAGAAGATAGGGGTTTGAGTTAAGAATCTATACAAGATGGAGGTAGATGGCTACGCTGCAATGGTGGGAAAAGTAGAAGAAGTGGTGAGTCAAGATGAGGGCGAATTATGGCACAGGAGATTGGGCCATCTTCACCATGGCGCTCTGAATATTTTGCAACAAATTTCTACTGGACTTCCCAAGAGTACTCTTGCGTAGTCAGATCAGTGCAAGGGATGTACTATGGGTAAGTTTGTGAAGACCACCTTCCATGAGAAGGAGAACCGTGCTTCGGTGATCCTGGAGAGAATTCACACAGATGTGTGTGGAGCTTTCTTGGTTACTTCAACAGAAAAACACAGGTATTATGTTATATTTGTTGATGAATATTCTCGTAGATGCTGGATCTTATTTATGCAGAAGAAGAGCAAAAAATTCTCAAAGTTTTGTGAGTTTAAAGCATTGGTGGAGAAGGAGTCAGGGAAGCAAGTGAAAGCTCTACAGAGTGATAATGGTGGTGAATACATCTCGGGAGAATTCAAAGAATTTTGTAGCAAAGAAGGAATTCAAAGATAACTCATAGCGCCTCATAACCCACAACAGAATGGGGTTGCGGAGAGGAAGAACAGAATGATCGTGGGTGTTGCATGGGCAATGCTGCATGACCAGGGCCTATCGATGCACTTGTGGGAAAAAGCATGCAACACTGCGGTTTATGTGCAAAACCGTTGTCATCATAGAGTACTTGGCATGAGTACACCTGAAGAATATTTTACTGATAAGAAGCTTGATATTTCTCATTTGAAGATTTTTGGCTCATCTGTTTACATTCATGTGACAAAGGACGCCAGGAAGAAGCTGGAGCCGACTGCAGAAGTTGGGATATTTGTGGGGTACACAGAAACACCCCATAATTATCGTGTGTATTTTATAAATAGTCGGATGACTGTGGTGTGACGGGATATAAAATTTAATGAGGTGAAAGCCATGGAGTTGTCGCTTGAGAGGGAGCTACACTTGCATGCAAAGGAGGAACTTCTTGTTCCCAAAGATGAGCCTCTAGATGTGGATCAACCACAGGAGGAGATTCATGGAGTGGAGGAGTCCACTCATGCATAAAAAAACATCAGACAAGGCAGAAATTGTATCACAGAAGCTAAGAGACTGCAGCTTGATGCGGCACAGAATGTAGGAGTCCCTACATCACAGCACAGACAGAGACAATCACCTGATCGATTTACTGGATACATGGCTCTTATGAGAAAGTGTATCGTGACAGATTCATCTTCTTTTGAAGAAGCAATGTAGGAGCCCACATGGGTAGATGCCATGGTGGAGGAGTATGACTCCATTGTCAGAAACAATGCTTGGGATATTGTTCCAAGGCCGGTGGGAAAATCAGTTGTAGGATCAAGATGGATCTACAAGGTAAAGCAAGATGTTGATGAAAGCGTCGAGAAGTATAAGGAAAGATTTGTTGCCCGGGGCTTCTCACAGATCAAGGGGATTGATTGTGAAGAAACCTTTGCACCTGTCGCACGGTATTCTTCCATAAGGACCATCCTTTCTCTCTCAGCGCAGATGGGTTGGCACATTCATTAGATGGATGTGAAGACTACATTCCTTAATGGGATCATTGAGGAAGAGGTGTACATTGAGTAGCCTGAAGTATTTGAGATCTTCAGCAGCAAGTCACATGTGTGCAGGCTAAAAAGAGCGTTGTATGGGCTGAAACAAGCACCTCGTGCTTGGTACACTTAGATCGAAAACTATTTCACTGGACTTGGCTTCACCAAGAGTGAGGCAGATGCAAACCTGTACCAAATTGTGGTGGAGGGTAAGCTTTTAATCATTGTTCTTTATGTTGATGATTTAATACTAATGGGTGATGAGCAAGCTTGATACACTCCATGCAAGGAAGATCTTGCAAAGGAGTTTGAGATGAAGTTGAGTTGGGCCTCCTTCATTATTTCCTAGGATTGGAAATATGGCAAATGAAGGTGAACTATTTGTGTCTCAAGGAAAGTATGCCCAGGGATATTGGAGAAGTTTCAAATGCAAGGATGTAAGCCTATCGACACTCCTCTTCCAGGAAATTGGAGGAAAGAGGATGCTACATCGACAGAGGTATGGATGCCACTATTTCTCGATAGTTGGTGGGTTCGTTCATGTATTTAGTTAATACAAGACCAGACATATGCTATGCAGTGAACCAACTTTCACAAGTGATGGTTAAGCCTACCAAGCTCTTTTGGAAGGCAGGAAAGCATGTCATGAGATATCTCAGGGGCACATATGAGTATGGATTATGGTACAGACAGACAGATGAGGTGAAGTTTCATGGCTTCACGGATGCAGATTGGGCAGGCAACCCAATAGAAAGAAAGAGCACATCAGGAGGGATTTTCAGTATTGGATCTACGACAGTTTCTTGGTACAGTAGGAAACAAAGATCCGTGGCACTCATTTCAGTGGAAGCAGAATACATGGCAGCAAGTCAAGATGCATATGAGGCTATCTAGATGAGGAAGATCTTGGTTGGTTTGTTCGATTCACATTTAGATCCTACAGTGATACATTGTGATAATCATAGTTGCATTAAACTCTCGACTAATCCTGTGTTTCATGATAGATCTAAACATATTGATATCCGGTATCATCATATCAGAGATTGTGTGCAGCGGAAGATCATGTTGCTTCCGTACATTCCTACAGAGGATCAGGATGCAGATATTCTGACGAAGGCGCTCACTAGGAGAAAATTCGAATACTATAGAGGCAAGATCGGGGTGAAGGATAATCACTATCTTGTTGAGAGGGAGTTTTGAGATTCAACAAGATGATGAGCTTAGTGAAAAGAGTCGCTTTCACTAATTGGCCCACAGGCTATTTTTGGCGCAAGTCTATTTTTAGACTATGTTTATTTTTAGACATGGTGATCATATTTCAGAAGTTGCAGGATGCTATTTGTGGATGGTTGGTCAAGTTGGAAAAATAGATGAAATTCTATTTTTAGAATATTGGGAGAAGTCTATTTATAGATTGTTGATCTAAAAATAGAAGTGTCGATTATTATGATTTCTTAATAATAATCCAACAATAAACAACAACTTATTCTCTTGGAGCACTTAGTTTTAGTGCACAGATTTGGAAAACTAGTGGGCTAAACGAATTACATAATTCCTACGGTTTAATGGTGGTTCATGGATGGAGGAATCAGTTAGAACTGAAGTGGAAAAGTTATGACAGAGTTGGAAGAGTAGTTCATGGAGTTGTATTCAGTTTAACTCAGTTAGACTCAGTTGAGCTAGTTGTATCTAGTCTAACTGAATGATACACTAGTGAGAGTGGAGTGAATTAATTCACAAATAATAACTCATTAATCAACTGAACAAATACAACAGTTAACTACAGTGCATGTCAGTTCCAGTGGAGACCCAGTGGAGAGATAGGTGAAAGGGCAAGATGGACTATCTGTTGTGACTATAGTGATGCATTGATTGCACCACACACACATTGGAGTTGCCAATGAGGATTGCATAGTCAAGGCAAGGGTAATTCAAATTCATTCAGAGCTATTCTTCAATAGGGATTGCCAAGTGGAGGCAGGCTAGCAGGTGGCAAGAAATCGGTGCATGGATTTGCAGATTTCTTCTGATTAGTGTGTGACGATTGATTGTACTGAGAGCTTGATGTACTAAGCTTTGTATGAGGTTGTTACATGATATCCATGATACATAATATATGATAGTTGGGGTTTTCAGCTTCAGGCTTTCCTGTTAAACAACTGTGTTATGTGCGATTTTTTTTATTTATGCTTCACATGTGTTTGTAATTAATTTTCCACAAAAGATTAATAGTGGAATGATTTTGTATTTTGCAAGCAGTTAAATATTGTGAGATCAGGGGAATCTAGATGTATGCATGTTTATTGTATACTAATTTATACATATAACCATTGGGACTATCTTTGCCTCTTTTTCCTACCGTCCTATCTTAACTTGTGATGTTTCACCTTATTTTCATTACTTTTCCATTTCACCAATTATTATGATGTATCATGTCTTTTTTATGACTAAATGAGGATGAATGTTTGGAGAAGATCTATGGTCTTTTGTTGTCTTTCCAGATGCTATTTTTAGCACAAAATATCTCGAGCAAGAGGCGTATAAGAGAAATTAAAGGTGTGATGTTACAGTGCTCTGTTACACCATGACGATGTTACACCAATTTGTTACAGGCCCGCTGACGAACTAATATTACAGTTGTACTGCTGACTGGATCTCGTCAACCCTTGATGATGACCTGTCCTCTAGATGTAGAAGTTGTTAAGTATTGTATTTTTGGATAATAGCCTCTAGGCAGCTTTGATTTCAATCTATAATTTTCCAGTCATACTTTTATTAAGAAGCGGTTTTAACCATATGTATTCTATTTTGATCAACATGAGAATCATAAGACTCTCATGACTGATCCATCCCTTGTTTTTTTGAGATGTAACCACTATATAGTTCTCGACCCTTGAGGTCGAAAGGTTACCGAAGAACAACATTACTTTGGATCTCTAATTTTGATCATATTAATACAAGTTACCATGTTGTTGTTGTTACATGCATCATCTGATTTAGTTTTCGTGAAGTTATTTCTCTACCTGCGCCCTGATAGGGAGAAAGGGCCCTCCTCTTTAGCAAGGATTGCAATGGTTAAGGTAGCTGTGTATATATGTTTCTATTTACTTTACGTATCAGTGGAAGTGTTGTTTCTATTGTTTTAGCTGTGAATATATCTGCTTCAATTCCAATACTTTATATGTTGTTACACGTGAAATTAGAGATACTGGTTGGGTAATTGTTGTGTGGCACATTAGGACAGATTAATTGAGCTGTGATCAAATTCTTGTAGATCATTTTAATTTTTTCACTAGTTATTTCTTTCCAGCATTTACTTCAGTAACAATTTCCTTTATTTGGATTTTCTTCTGGTTGATGTATTGGCACAAATAGTGAGGTTGTCATTGAAATAAAATACTTCCCTGGATTGATAATTTATGTGCACTATTTTAGTCATTTAACCATAATTAATACAACCCAAAATTTTGGCGCCGTTGTCGGGGATGGCAGTGACGTTCCAATCAACTAGAGTTGTTTGTTAGAAGATAGAGTGTACCCAGTCTGCAATTGTCGGGCAGTAATATGAGAGGTAAGAACCTGCGCATCGCTCTAACATACCTGAGCAGAATCACAATGCTACACAGGGGCACTTAGAGGTGAAATTTCCGTGTGTTTTTTTAGCGTGTCTCCAAGGACACAATTGTCGGGTGGTAAGACAAGAGGTAAGAACCTGCGCATCGCTCTAACATACCTAAGCGGGCTCACCAATGTTTCATTGGGACACTTAGAAGTGCGAATTTTTGGGTCTTTTCTTTAGGGTGTCTTCAGTTGTACAGTTGTTGGGCGGTAAGGCGAGAGGTAAGAACCTATGCATCGCTCTAACGGACCTGAGCAGGCTCACCGCTGTAGAAACTAAAACACTTTTAGGATGAATTAATACACATAGGGTCCATGTGTCCTAGTAGGACAATAGAAAAATCCACAAACACCCCCCACTCTACTAGCTACAGGAAAGACGGGTCGTAAGAAGGAAAATAAGAGTGTAGACTTGGGAATAAAGACATTCTTTGGAGATCTGATCTCAAGGGCATAAAAGGAACAGTCTACTTCATACAGAGATAATAGGAAGATAGGACCAAAAAAAGCAGCTACTATATCAAAGCCTGAGGCATCGGTGCCTTCCGTTTCTAGACCTCCCCACTCTTCGGACAACATATCCACTCTTGATATCAAGACTCTAGATGTAAAACAACAGTGGAAAATCATTAATCAGGATTTGAGAATCGAAGGACAAGGGGAGACCAGTGGGGAGCATTAGGGACCTAAGGAACAACATTTAATTGATCATTATTTGGATGCTGGTAGTGCATTCAAACAGATGGTCTGGAACAACCTGATCCTTTTATTGATCAATCTCCTGCACACTCTGAGGTAAGTTCATACCATCAGGAAGAATCAATCATGGGGGACATGAATGTCAGGATAGATAGCTCTGTTACTTTTGAATTCCCGATAGTAGTGACACAGGATGAGGCTCCTATGAAAAATATTCCGTTGTCATCCCTACCATCCTTTCAAGGGATGGTTGCTGAAGATCCTGATACCTTTTTGTTCAAATTTGATGTGTTGTGTAGATGTTATGACTACACTTCAAATGCCCAAAAGCTGAAATTATTTCCTGGTACTCTAAAAGAAGCAACATTAAGGTGGTTCATGAGTCTGGGTGCTAGCACGATTTGAACCTGGAATGACATGAGGGGGGCCTTTATCTTTAAGTATCAGGATTACTTTTGAACCAGGGATTTGTAGGAAGAGATCTTCAAGATTGCATAGAAGGAGGAGGAGACCTTGAAAGACTATACGGAGCGATTCCATTAAAATTTATAGAGGTATATGTTTAGTAACTTAGCCTCGGAAATTATGAAGCCAATATTCTTAAGAGGTATAAGAGATGACTCTTTGGAGCATTTGAATTTTTTGGGAAAAGGAGACATATCACAAGAACCTCTTGAAGAAATAATGAAGCTTTTCCTGCGGAGCTCAAGAGGATCGGTCAAAGGGAGAAGTTCAGTTCAGGACCCTTTAGTCTGGATACAAAAGTCCACTAGTGGAGAAGTAACTAGAGCAGAGATCAAAAATTTATTTGAGGATTTTAAAACTGGCCTCCTTAGCACTCTCTATTCCGAAATCACTACGGTACAAGTTAAGAAAGTACAAGCAGAAGCTGAAGTATCCTTAGCAATATTCTATCCCCGATGCAAAAAGAAACATTTGGAAAGTGAATGTGGACTGAATAGTGTCAGCCTGTGCAATATCTGTGAATTGGCACATTCTCTATCCTGAATTTCCCAAACTAAAGGTTGTACTTCAAGAATCAAGCGAGGATGTCCAGTCTTCTTATTTCATCGGATCAAAGAGACCATGGAAGTCGTGACCTATAGGTATGTCTCCAAATTTTTCCTCTTTTTATCCTTGGAATAATCTTTATAATAGTCAACAATATCCATGGTATTATCCTACTCCTTCCTTAACACAATTTCCTTCACCATGGAACCAGTGGCCTTCCCCTCCACCAATGCAATATCCTCCATCGCAACCCAATCCTTGGAGCCAAAATTAGAGAGGTAATGACCAAAGTCTAATACCCCCTCCACTACCAATGCAATAGCATTTACAACTACCTTCTCTTCAAAATCCTACACCTTCTGTTCGACCCCAATTACCTGTGCAACCTAACCCTAATCCAAATAATAAGGCAGCCCAGAGCATAGACACTCCGGTTACCTTCTAGACTTATCTTATTACTCCTATTGGACTCAACGAGGTTCAGATTTGATCCGAAAAAGTAATCAGACCTGAACATACTCCCATTATTACTGAAGAATAATGTGAGTCACCTACAAAGGATATGGGTGATTCTGAGGTAGTTGTTACACATGTAACAACTGATAGAACACCTCTAGCAGCTAGCTTAGGAGGGTCTGTTGTTTCTACAATAGCCAACTCGAGCAAGGCTGGTGCATATGTGATATCTGAGTCAGCTGTTAACATTCAGGATCCTCCATACCCTCAACGATTAACTGAAACTGGGATAGCCTCACAACCTGAATCCGAATTCATCAAGGAATTGAAAATTTGTATGTGTGTATTCTGCTGTTACGGGCTCTTAAGGAAGTACCAATCTATGCTAAAAAAATGAGGGATCTGTGTTTCAAAAAGCTTAGAAGAAAACCAAAAGACCTTGCTAATATCTATGACATGGGGAAACTGTCTGATCTCATGATTGATCAACCTTTTTTGACTAAATATAATGACCTATGGAATCCTACAGTGATTGTCCATATTTATGACCAACCCATAACCAACACTTTTATTGATTTAGGGGCAACCATTAATGTCATGACCAAAGAAATTTTTATCCCCTTAGGACTTCATGGACTTAGACCTACACCCACAGTGCTTGAATTAGTAGATAGGTCCTGTGTCGAGCCCGAGGGAATGATAGAATATGTGGTTATCATTGTGGCTTCTTGGAGTTATCCAGCTGATTTTCTCATTTTACAAACCAAATCCAACTTGGGGGGTCATCCTTTAATCTTGGTAAAACCGTGGCTAGTCACTGCAGACGCATATATCGGATTTAGGTCTGGATCTATGGTGATCTCATATGGACAGGCCACTCAGAACCTGAACCTTTACCCCCCTAGCAAAACCTCACATGGATTTGAGTAGTCCCTGGTGGGACGAATTTGAACCTGAATCTGATATTTCCCTACCTCTCCTCACGCTTGGAAAAGCACAATACTTTAAGGATGAAACATAATATGATATCATTAATGGTTTTATTAGAAATTCACTCTCTGTTGCCTCCATTAGAGATCTAGGGGAAGAAGATGAGGTAGATGATGTAATCATTGAAAATTTGAAAACCACTCCACATACTATCAGCGATCACGTTGAAAATGAACCTAGGAAATGTTTAAACATTAATCCTAACCTGACTGCTGAACAAAACATATTGATGATACAATTGTTACAAAAATATAAAAAGACATTTGCATGGGACTATACTGATATGAAAGGAATCCATCCTGGCCTATGCACTCAACGCATTTATCTTAAAGAGGAATGCAAACCAGTTAGACAACCGTAACGCCGAATGAACCTCGCACTTAAGGAGATAGTGAAAGAAGAATTGCAGAAACTCCTTAATGCTTATTTCATCTACCCCATTTCTGATAGCGAGTGGGTGTCTTCGCTTGTCATAGTTCCGAAAAAGAACGACAATTGGAGAGTCTGTGTAGACTATAGAGAGCTTAACAAGGCCACTCAAAAGGACCATTTCCCTTTACCATTTATGATCAAGTCATGAATACTCTCTCTGGGAAATGTTTTTTTTTTTTCATTCCTGGATGGGTTCAGTGGCTATAATCAAATACATATTGCCTTGGAAGACCAAGACAAGACAACCTTCACTTGCCCATGGGGCACTTTTGCATACAGAGTCTTTTCTTTTGGCCTCTGTAATGCACCGGCAACTTTTCAGAGGGCAATATTGGGTATTTTTTCTAATCTCTTGAATGAATGTCTTGCAATATTTATGGATGATTTTACACCCTAAGGGGATGCCTTTGATACAACATTAGTCAATTTGGAAAAGGTGCGGGAACGTTGTGAAAAAACTAATGTTTCTCTGAGCACAGAGAAATTCCACGTGATGATGACCAAGGGAATTTTACTGGGACATTTCATTTCGACAGATGGAATCAAGGTAGTTCCTGCAAAAATTGAGGTAATCCCAACTCCTAAGACTCCAAAAGAGGTACGTAGTTTTTTGGGACATGCAGGGTACTATAGGAGATTTATAGAATTTTTTCAAAGATTGCATCTCCTCTGTTTTCCTTGCTCATGAAAGATGCAGAATTTGTGTGGACAGGAAAGTGTGAGAAAGCCTTTATAAAGTTAAATAACTATGTAACAAAAACACCTGTGTTACAAGGAACAAATTGGAGATTGCCATTCCATATCACTACGGATGCGTCTGACATAGCTGTGGGTATTGTTTTGGGGTAGATGGAGGATAAAAAACCTTATGCCATTTATTACATCAACAAGAATCTAACTCCAGCATAACTCAACAACATAGTGACTGAAAAGGAATTCCTAGTAGTAGTGCATGCTATCAACAAATTTCAACACTACATCACTGGGTATCAAGTATTTGTACACATTGACCATGCTGCAATTCGATTTTTAATGAAAAAACTTGTCACTAATGGTAGACTTACACGATGGTTTTTGTAGTTACATGAATTTTATATCACTATTTTAGATAAACCCGGAAAGGATAATGTAGTTGCTGATTTTATTTCTAGATCAACTATAAGTGATGTCTGCACTGCCATTGAGGATTCTTTTCCAGATGAATTTATTTTTTCCATATCTACTCACTCACTGTGGTATGCAGATATATCCAATTATCTTTTTGCAGGGAAATTTACACACCATTTGTCTTCTAAAGAAAAGACAAATATTATAAAATAGAGTGCTACTTACTCATGGATAGAGGGAAATCTCTATAACAATGGGCCGAACTTTCATATTAGGCGACGTGTTAGAGAAGATGAGGTATTTGAGATATTGAAAGCTTTTCATGAAGAACCCTGTGGAGGGCACTTTGATGAAAAAAGGATGGGATACAAAGTACTCTCAACAGGGTACTACTAGCCAAATATTCCAGGATGCCAAGAAGTTTGTGAAGGGATGTGATAGCTGCCAGAGGATGGGCCAGCCTCTGAAATCAGATGAGATGCCATTACGACCTCAGATAGTGATAGAACCATTTGAGAAATGGGCCTTGGAATTTGTAGGGCCAATTAATCCTTCATAATAGCAAAAAAAATACATATTGTTCTACACCGACAAATTAGAGCTACTTTTCAGAGGGTTGAAGCAAAGGCATTAATTAGAGCTACAGAGCAGGCTATTTCAGATTTCTTGTTTGAAGATATCTTTGTTCGCTTCAGGATACCTAGGGAGATAGTGACAGATGGAGGGCCTCAGTTCACATCTCATTTGATCCAGAAGATGGTTGAGAAGTATGGAATTCATCACATATTCATTGTACCTTATCATCCACAAGAAAATGGTCAAGTAGAAAGCACCAATAAAGTCATAGAGGGAATCTTAACAAAGACAGTAGCCAACCATTGAAGAAATTGGGCTGAGAAACTTCCAAAGGTGCTGTGGGCTTACAGAACAACATGGAGGAACACTACATGCTTCTCACCATATGAATTGGTGTATGGTAAGAATCCTTTATTCCCTAAAGAGCTCGAGATAAAGACATTATGAACAACATTGCAGGTCAATTTGGGCTCAAGCACAACACATAAACAAATATTGAACCAACTCAATGAGTTGGAAGAGAAATGACTGGCTGCTATTCAATAGATAGAGATCATTCAGAAGTAGAGAGATAGATGGCATGATGGGTTTATTAAGAAGAAGAAGTTCCAGAAAGGAGATTGGGCTCTCTTGTATGATTCAAGGTTCAAGGAATATTTCAAAGGCAAGCTCTGCACCATATGGATAGGTCCTTACGAAGTAGACACGGTCTTTGACAATGGAACTGTACAATTGGTCACCATTGACAATGCTAAGACACCATTACTGGTTAATGGGCACCATCTAAGGTTACATCATGAACCCGCTTCGGAGGAATCATTTGTTAACATTGTCGCTAAATCTGATCTTCATGTTACAGTAGCAGAGGAACATACCCCTGTGCAACTTGAAATTTGAAATTCCAATAAGTGGAGCAGCTGAAAAACATCCTTGTTAAAAAAAAAAAAAAACACTAATTGTGAAAACCTCTTTCCAGGGCGCAGTTAGACAATTTGTAATAGCTGAAAACCACTCCTGTGGTGGCTGTTACACCCATTTTTTCCCTTCCTAAAACATCATCCCTCCTTGATATATTTTACAAGATGATGTTATTCATTTGATTTTCTTTTTGTACCGATTTATCCTAATCATTATGTTTTTTGAAGAATAATTTGAAGGTTTTCTTAGCTGTTACACATGTAACAGCGGACAGCCACGAACACGATTTCTCATGTTTCGTTGCATGACAACAATAATTGTGCTAGCCAGGGGTGACTGCCACGATCACTACAAAAAATACGCCGCCAATTCGAAATCCACCTCCACATCGCTTCAGGTACGTCATTCAAAAGGTAACATCATCATTTATGATTTCATGATTAATGGAAAAAGTAATGATATTCCCGTGACAGTCGTGGGTGGACGTCACCATGAAAGCAGGGGGGGATATATCTTGTCATCATTGAAAAAATCAACAGTCATAAACCATTATCAACTCCGCATGCACCCAATTAATAACACAATCGCCAATGATGACTAAATCCGACCAGAAAGAGCGTGTGTACTTAGAACCCATTATTTTCCATAATGGGACATTTATGAAGAGTTGTATGAGGTACGTTTCGATAATCCATAAATCCTGTCACCTCCCATCGCCCTCCTCGACTAAATCCTTGTATCCTCATTTCAAACTCGTTATATGGTATAAGCAGAGTAAGATGCCAAGAGGAAGTAAGAAGTGCAGTGACATTACTTTGGGTTAAGCAGTAAGGAGCGAATTAAAAAACAACAACAAGATGGGTGGAGCAGGAGTTCGACACGAGTCAGATTCCATAGATGCTTTGCAGAACTGTCCAGAAGCCTACTAGGCATTGAGAGATGCCAAATGGATTGAGTATTTCTAGAAGTTGGAAGGCTTGGATGAGGCGGTTGCAATTGAATTCGCTAAGAATTTTGTGAAACCAGCTCCAAAAATAGAAGAAAAGAGATAACAACGCCTTAGAAATAAGCCACTTCGAGGGGGAAACCTCGAATAAATTACATGAATGAAAAATTCTTGGATGATTCAAATTACAAAACCTTCTTTCTATATATAGGAGTTCATGGGGCCACAATGTAATCCTAGCTGACCTAACAATAATAATTTAAGGGCACAATAATAACAATATAGGGGTTGCAAGGGTACAATAATAACAATAATGGGGTTACAATAACAACAATAAGGGACTATACTAGTAATATAGGGACCTAACATGCCCCTCTCCTTCAAAAAAGTGTTGTCCTCAACACTTGAGTAGCTCTGGGTGCTTCTGTATAAAATTCTCATCCTCCCATGTACAATCTTCAGTGGCAAGTTCTTCCACTTAATGAGATACTCTGAAATTGATAGATTCCGTAGCTGTGGAGTTCTGGTTTCCGTGATTGCTTCAGGTTCCAATATGATTTTTCCTTCCTCATCAAGCTCTGGCAATATTGTTTGAACTGGAAGATTTTCACCTATAACCTTTTTTAAGCATGAAACATGGAAAGTTGGATGCACTCATGAAGAAGCAGGAAGCTCCAATTTGTATGCCTTAGTACCAATATTTTGCAACACCTTGTAAGGACCATAGTACTTTCGCGATAATTTATTATCCTTCTTAGCTTGCTTGAGGGACATTTTTTCATGTGGTTGTAGCTGTAAAAATACCCATTATACTACATCAAAAATTTTCTCGTTGCGATTTTGATATGCCTGTTGTTTCATTCGATTTTGTGCCAAATTTAGGTTGTCCTTTAAGAGTTGGGGAACTTCTTGTTGATGCTCGATGTGATCTTCCACTGCTCGATACGATCTTCCATTGCTTGAACCTTGAATTTTCTCTTAAAAATGATGTGATGGATGTGGATGATATCCATAAAGTGCCATAAATGGGGTCATTTTTGCTGCAGTATGGAAGGAAGTGTTATACCACCATTTAGCTAGAGGTAACCACTTGACCCATTGTGTTTTTTTATCAGATACAAAACAACGAAGATATCCTTCCAAACATTTATCTACTATCTCAGTTTGACCATCGGATTGAGGATGATAAGATGAGCTATGAGCTGATTGAGTACCCAAACAAGAAAATAAATCCATCCAAAAATTTCCAGTAAAATTGGGATCTCTGTCGCTCACAATAACCCTTGGGTTTCCATGTAGCTTTTGAATTGTGTCCATAAATGTAATAGAAACTATACTTGCTTTAAATGGATGAGATAATGCACAAAAGTGTGCATACTTGGTAAGTCTATCAACTACCACCATGATGAAACTCTTTCCTTCGGACTTAGGTAAACCTGTGATAAAATCCATTGAAATATCCTCCCAACGTTGACTTGGAATGGATAAAGGTTGTAGAAGACCCAGGGCCTTAATTGTCTCAACTTTATTCTGTTGGCAAACCAAACATTCCGCCACGAACTTTTGAATATCAGATTTAAGGCCATTCCAAAAAAATTCTTTCTTCACCCTGTGGTAAGTTTTTAAAAATCCTGAGTGTCCTCCTACAGGAGAAGTGTGCAATTCCAAAAGAATCTTTTGTTTTAGTGGGGAATTCTTACAAAGATATAAGCGATATTTGTACCATAAGGAATCATTTTTCCAACTAAATGTATCATATTTACTAGGATCTTGCTGCAAATTTTGAATGAGTGTCCACAATTCTTCGTCCTTCTTCCATTCATCCCTTGCTTCGGTTATCCAATCTGGTTGGATAATAAAAATGGCACAAAGAAATGCTTCCACCTCTTCATTCTTTCTTGAGAGTGCATCTGCAACAACATTTAGCTTCCCTTTTTTGTATATTATTTCAAAATCATAACCCAACATCTTTGTGACCCATTTTTGCTGCTCTTCTGAAAATAGTCTTTGTTCCAAAAAGTGTTTTAGACTATCATGATAAATTTTTACCTTGAAGTGTCTTCCCATTAGGTAAGGTCGTCATTCTTTAGTGCATGTAATATTGCCAACATTTCCTTCTCATAAATAGCTTTATGTAAATACTTTCCTTTGATTGCACGACTTTCAAAAGCAATGAGTCTTCCTTCTTGCATTAAAATGACACCAATTCCATTTACTGAGGCATCACATTCCACAATAAAGGTTTTTGTGAATTCTAGCGTAGATAAGACTAGTGTTAGGCACATTACCTCTTTAACATGTTCAAAGGCCTTAGTTTCTTCAGGATTCCATGAAAATGCATATTTCTTCAATAATGTTAGTAGAGGTGCTTCTATTCTCCCATAATTCCTAACAAACTTGCTATAATACCCTGTTAACCCGAGAAAGGGGGGAATTCCTACTTAATTGACTTATTTTTTTGTGGGAATTTCCATTTCTTAATGACTTTAATTTTGTTAAGGTCTACCTTAACACCCTCGTGAGATACAATATGACCCGGATATTCCCTCTTGTACTCCAAATAAACATTTGGATGTTTTTGCATATAATTGTTTCTCCTGCAATAGTTTGAGCACCCTGTCAACATGTTAAACATGATGCTTACAAGACCTGCTGTAGAATAGTATATCATCAAAAAATACTAGCACAAAATTTCTAAGGAAGGGTTTAAAAATGGAATTCATCAAGCATTGAAATGTAGAAGGTGCATTGGTAAGGCCAAAAGGCATGACCAAAAATTCATAATGACCCTCATGAGTTTGAAATGCTATTTTCGGAATATCTTCAGTCTTCATTCTAATTTGATGATATCCTGAACGAAGATCCATGTTACACCATTTTTTGGTCATCTAACCTATTATCATTAGATGAACCCAAGTACACCATGTAAGACCAATTTTACCCTAAGTAAAATTGCTTTCACTATGTGAAATAACTTAGTAAAACACCTTTATTAAGTTGTTTATGGTCCAAATAGGAAACCCCAAAAGGAAATAATAAACAAATCTATATTTTTTTGTATTTCCTGGTCATATTTAACCCAAAACAAGGAAATCAATTAAATAAATCCTTATTTATTTGATTATTTCCTAGGAATAAGTTATTTAAATCCTTATTTAAATAATATTCCTAGTTAAATTTGACTAAATCATTTATAAATAATTAAATAAATAATTATTTATTTAATTATATTCCCATCATTTCCTTAAAATAATAAATAAATCATTTATTTATTTATTATTTATAAATAAAGGAATTGACCCAAATAAAAAATCCTTTTCCCTCCAACAAATACAATAAAATATTCCTAAAGGGTGGTTCTAGAATTTGATTAATAATATTTTATTCATGCACCAAGTTCTAGATCGCCCTAATATTTTGTTATAAATAGAAGGGTTTTCCCCATTCATTAGTCACCTTTCATTGCATTAGATCACTCTGGATCTATACACTTGGTCACATTTTCCATTTTTTCCTTGTGAGCTCCCATTGAGTTCTATGTTTGTCTGGGTTTTCTACACCAACAAGAGAGAGGAATTTTAGATCTGAAATGTTGAGGACTTTCAAGAACCCATCCCATTGAGGAGAACTGGAAAACACCTTTCTTGTTTTCCTCTCAGGTGCCCCCTTTTAATATAAAAAATTCTTTCAAATATATCGTTCTTGTCCTGTCTATTGGATGCATGGAGCCATATTTTATTTTTACTGCTTAATGTCTTTTATGTTTAGATCTAGATTTGTGCAACATTATTTGGATCAACTAACTGTAGAATTAAAGATATTGGCAGCCATAATTGATGTTAGGGCTATTTGTTATGCATAGCTAAAGTGGTCTTTTCTAACGAAATATTCATACTAACAATTGGCGACTCCACACGGGTTTTATTTTGCGACCGCTGTCGTTTTATATATTCCTGCTTATCCAGCTATTTCAGACCCTAGGGTTTCTCTTTAGTTTCCTATTTTTCCTATTTTTATGGTGCTTTTCACCTCTAAAACCCTCAAACATTAAAAATTCTAACTTTTGTGTGTTTCTGGCCCTATTGCGCAGGTGACAGACATTAGCCGCAGCTGAGATGAAAACTTTTTCTGAAACCTGCCACCGAGTGACCTAGATCTGCAGGTCGCACTTGTCGGCCCAAAAACTATGACCTGGACTTGAGGGAGCACTTTTCTTCCCCAAAACCGTGACTTGGACTGAAAACAGGTCAAAACCTGCGACCTCCACTTTTTTCTCCAATTTTCCAACAATTTTTCTGGGTTTGTTTGAAGCTTCTGTCAGGGTTTTCCAGCCTTCGTCTCTGCCCATTTGGACCTATTTCTGATCTGTTTCAGTCAACTAAGTGGGAATATTTCCCCTTAGGGCTTCAGTACCCTCCACTTTTTGTGGGCAAGTTTTAGCTGTTTCAGACGTCTGAATTTTCAGAGTTTCAACCTTCTTCTTTTCAGATCTGATGCCTCCTTTTCAGATCCCTTTAGATCAACTCTTATCCCTTTCAAATCACCTCATATATTTTTTTTTGGGTTTACCTCTAGGGCCACCTCTTTGCCCCTCCTACCTTTCGCTGATTTCTCCTTTTGTTACAACAACCTTGCCTCTGCCTCTTTGCTGTTTTCTGCACCTCTTTTCAGCAGACTTCTCCTTTAGATCCCTGTCCCTCCCAACCTTAGATCTATTGGCCTCTTTGTCATGTGTTTTGCTTAGATTGTTTCCCTCTTTTTAGACTAGTTTTGAGAGACTTACCTTCTTGGGTTAGATCGATGCATTGTTAGCTGTTAATTTTCTGTTATTTCAGCATTATATACTATTACTTGCAGATTTATTTTCAGTTACACAACACACTTTTTATTTTACTCTCAAAACGTCTAGGTTTCAAAAATTAAAATCAACACATGCCACACACTGACCCTAAGTGAAGAAGAGCCTGGTTAACACCACCTGGCAAAGACTTTAAAATCAATTGACACTGCACCTCTCTGCCCTTGTTTCGACATTGACCTCACTTGATTTTGCACCTCCCTGCCCTTGTCGGTTTTTCTTCTTCCCGTCACATTGCGCCCTCAAGGTGCTTATCCCGGAGACTTCTTGGCCTTCACCCTCAGTTTCCAGTTGGTCGAATTCCTCCTTCCCATCATCATCGAGTAAGTCCTCCCCCAAGTCCGCACTCCGACTCTTCCTCTAATTTTTCGGGTTCTCCCCCTGTTACCTTCACCATGTCTAGTTCAGGGCCTAGCGCTAGCGGAAACCCCAGTTCTACTGCTGGGTCCGTTTCTAGTGGAACCACTACGGGAACTACCTCGACTATCCCTTTGCTCCCTTATATGGCTGGTCTCAGTCTCCCCGATTTCAATCAGTTGATCAATGATCCTATCCGCCACGATGTTAGTTGGCCTGCTATGCCAACCAAGCTCCCATCCAACATTCCCAAGTTCGAAGGCCTTGCTAGTGAAGATCATTCGCCCCCTAGAAATTTTTGACAAGAAAACACGGGGCTAAATTGTTGTTGAGACTTCAAGGAATGCATTTCCCTTATAAACACATCATCCTTGAAGCCTCTTTGTGCCTTTTGTCCTTTGATGAAATCCCCTCTGTTGATTTCCCTTATAAAGCCTCTCTGTTATGAAGAAGAAATGCCCAAAGGCCTCCTTTTTCCCCCTTATTTCACCCTCACTTAGCCTCTTTTCTAGTCCCCCTTATCTCCCTTTCTATTTCCCTTTTTACCCTCTCAAATTCCCCCAAAATCCCCTTTAAATTCTTCCCCTACCCTTTGTTGGCCTTTTTTCCCCCTTATTCCTCTATCGTTCCCCTTCCAAACCTTTAAACCATATAATAGGCCTTAGCCCCTTAACCACTTCCCACACATGGCTGTGCGCTGGGACCAGGCGGTTAAGTCCTAAGCGCTAATCGCAATCGGAAGCGTCGGAAGGCCAATTTCCTTTGTTACAGCTGAACGTCCCGACGTGATTGTAATTTGTTCATAAGTCTCGCGAGGCATTTTGGTCCATTGATCTGTCATAAAGATCTGACGGTGGAGCGCTAATCGCACCCCTCGCCCGATCGCAATCGCAACTCCCAGTGGTACCGCCCCGATTGCGATCCCCCGATTGCATCGCAGCCGTCCATTGCGCTCGTTGATCCAACGGCTATCACTCTCCCTGCTCAATTGCAATCGCAAGTTTCACCATGTCACGTTTTGTTCCGCCCCGATTGCAATTCGCCGATCCAATCTCAGCTGTCCATCCAATACGGATCCAACGGTCAGTGCTCAATCGCACCATTGCTCCGATTGACATGATCGCAAGTATTATCTCCCGATCCCTCGATCGCACTGCCCCTCCGATTTCATTTCCCGCCGTTGATCTGGACCCGAGATCAATGGTTAGTGCTCAATTGCATCCCTACTCCCAATCACAATCGCAACTTTTGAAATGTGTGTTGCGATTGTCACCCGCTCCGATCTCCGATTGTGATTAGACCCCGGGCCCACCGTACTTAACTCTTTCCGCCCATTCATAATTAAAGGTTTTTTCCTTTGTTAAACCCAGTTTTGGTTTCATTTTATAATACAAAGGGTTGTATCCAATCGCATCAGAAAATTTGTGATTTATATGTTTAACCCTCCACCCACTCCAATTGCGATTGTGATTTCCGTATGGTCCCACCTCGTACAATCATTCCCTCCACTTCATTGTTTTCTGTCATTTCCTTTGTATTACCCCCCGGGAGTTAATCTCTGGTTTGTTACACTAACAACCAGTTCTTCCGCCACTCTCTATCATTCCCACCACCCCAAACTGCTCCACCACCGCTCCCACGGGCCTCCGAAGCATTGTCTCCGCCACCACTGCCCAGGTTCTTAACAGGTTTATGTCATTTTGCAGATATCATAGAGAGGCCAATTTAGTGGCCAAAATAGACAACAGAGATGGATTTTGAAAGGGTTTCCACGCATAATTGAAGATTTAAAGTGCTAATCCCATGTTTAAAGGATAAAGGCTCATCTTGAAGACTAGTAAGCGCGCCAGCAAGTCATAACTGCGCTACCCAATAGCAAAACGTGTTATCTCCAGAGGTACACCTTCCTACAGTAGTTTCCATGCCGCCTCGAGCCCATAAGCAATTAATTGCACTGACAGAGCTTCATTAAAGACTGTTTGAGCAGTAGTGATGGAGGTATGGAGAAGCTCGCATACTTTAAACCAGTTAACCTAATCCAGAAGGCAGCGCAGAGTTCCAGACAGTCGTAAGGAATTAAAGAATGTATCAGAGGTCAAAATCGACCTGACAGAGATCTCTGAACCAGTCTCAGAGTACATACAGCGTTGCAGAAAGCCATTAAGTAGCATGGGAAATAACTCCTCCTCCATTCTGTCTTAATGAAACTCATTTAATTGTTCACCTACTTCTGTTTCTTCCTCTTCACCTATAATAATTCTGAAGAACGAATTGTAAAGGTTGTTGTTGGCTGCTACCATTGCTATTAGAGGGATTCATTCTGACTGTTAGAACAATCTTGGGAGGGAATAGCAGAGTAATTGTATGTAATAGGCTGGGAGGAGAAGTCTGGACTGTATTAGCCATTGAGCATATTGTACATGACTAGTTTTGCATCAATTAATCAAAGCACATTTCACAGGATCTTGGTCTATTACTATTGGTGATGTTTTCCTCACTCTGTTCATTACATTTTCATGTTGTTTCATGTTCTTCTGGTAGGCAATAGAAGTATAGCATAATATTCACCCTTGTTAGGTGCCCTATGTTCCTGCTCTCCCTACCTTTAATGTTTTCTACTTTATGTGTTATCTAAGAGTGAATTCACATGGTTTAACCAATGCAGTGGATGTTATTTCCTGTTGGCTGATGTATGAACTTGGGGGTTTGCTGCTTGGATGTTTCTTTGTCAAATTTATCTATTTTTTTTCCTTGGAGCTGCTAAAGCTGACCTGGAGTTAAATGACCTCTGGTCCGATCTATAAGCTGCCCCTTTGTCCCTCCATTGAAAGCTACCTTTGAGTATGTCCAAGCAGATCTGGAGTTAAATGACCTATGACCTGATCTATAGACAAAAAATGGGTTGTTTTCCTTCTTTCACCTTCTCCCCTTAATGTTCCATCCCATCATCTATCTAAAAATATCCTTTAGTGTAGATGACTTGCCCTTTGGAAGCCTTGGCTAGTTGTTGCATGTAATTCCCCTTTCATGACTCCATAGCCCAATGGATGGCACAATTTTGACCTATCCTCTTTGTTGAAATGTTCTGTTGCTTTGCTCCTTTCCTCCCATTACTTCTCAGTCTATGATCTCATGACTCAACCTAGCAACCAACCAACCAAATCATTTTAAAACCTCCTTTGTGCTACATAACTAGCCTAACATCTCATCTTGAGCTTCAAAGATATATATCATTCTTTGCTCTATTTGGAGAGATCCCTCTCCGGGTCCAGGAGGGCTAGATCCTCGGGCCCTAAAGTGTTTTGATGTTGTCTCATTATTTTGGTATTGCCAAATGCCTTAGAAACATGGGAGTTATGAATCCTCCAACCATGTCATATCTTCCATATGTGGTGTGTTCACATCTGGATGATTACATCCGTCTTAGATTGTTCCAATGCACGCTTACCGACGAAGCTTCTAAATGGTATGTTGATCAGGCCACCTCCTCCTATACCACTTTTGCAACCATTGCCCAAGCCTTTTTATCTTATTTCTATCTACCTCTCCGATATGACACTGGTACCGAGCTTTTAACTTCTTTCCGTCAATCCTCTTCGACCCGCCTTTCCGCTCATGTCCAGGAATGGCAACGAAGAAGAAGCTTATGTCGCGCTCCTACCTTTGAAGACTGGGTTTATATGGACTGGTTCCTTCGCTCTCTCTTACCTCCCGTTGGAAAAGATGTCGCCTCCCATTTCCCTCAAACCAAAGAAGCCGCCCTCCAAATAGCCTTGAAGTATGACCTTATCTATGCTCAATCTGGTTATGTTTATACCGTCCTTCCTGACCTCCCTAAACCCAGTGGCGCTAACGCCCCGGGGGCATGTCACTCTGCCGATGGTATCGTTGGAGCTCTTTCACATACCCATGCTCAACCTCCTATGGGCTATGGTTTCCCTCCGGGAGGGGCCAGCAACTCTAGCACTTTCCCCCCTCCAGGTAGCATGTATCCAGGATATGGCATGTCTCCTCCCTTTGCCCACCCTCCTGCTTACCTCAATGTTGCCCATCCTAACCCTTATCCTTACCCACAACCTGGTGTCCCAGCTCCTCTATCATTTGGACCTCTCACCCCCTTGCCTTCTCCACCCCCGCAGCTGCACTTACTACCCCCTCCCGGGCAAGTATTTGCACAGTAGGGCGCGACCAATTCTCTTCCTTCTCAAATAAAGAGGAAAGGCAATCAATCTACCATTGGTAATCGTGGATCCAATCCTTCAAGTATTGATTCTAACACTGCCAACCATCCACAGGGCTCTCAGCCCAAGCCGGACAGGCCGCTTGACACCAATAAGCCCTGTTCATGTTGCAGTGTTTATGGTCATTACACTCACGATTGTCCCCTATTACCACAGATGCGGCAGATGTGGGAATCTCAGGCCACCGTGCGGGGACAACATTCCTCCCCTATTGTCCCTCCCAAAACAGCTACTTCTCAACCCACTATGTTTACCGATCCTTTCCCTCAACAAGGATTCGTGGCCACTCACACACCTCATGCCCCGTTTACCACTCAACCTTCCCCTTCTGGTTCCTTCGATTACTAGATTCTCATGATGGCATTTGACCAACCTCTCACCATCGACCTTAACCTTCAAACTCGGTCTCATCAGTACTCCACGCCTCCCTCTCCGTCTGTCCCCGAGTCCACAACTTCAAGTCCTACAGAGCCTCTTTCGACACCGAATGGTCCTTTGCAGATCCCTCAACTCAAAGTTGAGGTCCCTATCAAGGTTCCTAAGGGCCTATTACGCCGAAATGCTGCCTCTAGTTGGGCTGCCCATTCATATAGCATAGTAGATGATCTAGCACGATCTCCTGCTGCCATTTCAACATTGGAACTCCTCCAGTCATGTCCTTCTCAAAAGAAGGCTCTACTATCTGCCGTGGGTGCTGTAGATACTGCTGATGACCAATTGATTGTTTTCGACGCCCGTCAGTCAGACCATCCTCCCCTTCCTGCTTCTGTTGCTTTCCAAATCCCAGTCAAAATCCGAAATGCCAACATCACTTAGTGTATTATTAATGAGGGGGCATCTACCTGTGTGATGTCTGCTTCGGTTTGGAAACAACTTGGATCTCCTGAGCTGGCCCCTTCCAAAATCACCCTTCGTGCGTGGGATGGCCATGCCTCCCAGCCCATCGGCCTTTTCCGTAACTGTCCTATAACCCTTGCGGGCAAGAATGGTTGTGTCGATGTTGAATTTATCAACTCCCCTCTTGACTATAACATTCTTTTGGGGCGTAGTTACACCTATGCCATGTCTGCCGTCCCATTCGCAGTCCACCGCAAGATGTTTTTCCCTCATAATGGAAAGATTGTCACCATCGACCAGTTGACATATCATGAACCAAAATCTCAGACCTCCCCTGAGTCCACCATCTCTGTTGTCACCAATAAGCCCACCGTTGATTCTTTGACCACTGTTTCCCTCACCATATATAAAGACTCCTCCTTGCTTGGAACCTTTCTGGACCCTCCTCTTGTATCTGATCCTAGCTTGGCGAATGTTTGCATGATGCAATCATCTTGGGCTGACCTTACGTAGCCCACTTTGGCTAGTCAACAACCTCAACCTCACCCACCTCAACCAGCTCCTAGCCCTTTGCCCCCGCTAGCCAGCCTTCTTCCTTCTGAACCTTCTTCTACACATAGTCCCCCCGAGCATATTTACCTTCCTGGGTCGATTCCACCCAATATCAACCCCCTTGGCCCCATTCCTCCTGGCCATTTCCCTGCTGGTCAGATACCTTTTCTTTCTCCCCCTCCCGGAGTTTATTCGGTCCCTATCTTGGCCACCATATCCCTCCCCAAATTTACCTTGGGTATACCCATCTGGTACCTTGACCCTCCAGCCACTACCCTGCCTGGTCAACCCAAACCATATCTTGCTTTGACCCCAGTTCAACCAATCCCCATGACTTCTCCCGCTACAACAGTACCTCAGTCACCTCAACAAGAACCACCTCCTGTTGCGACCGCTTCAGGTAAGAATGGCAAAGCTCGCAGGGGGGCATCAAAGGACAAGGCTACCCCGACAAACCCTACCCCTCCTCGGCCTCCCAAGCATACCATCCAATGTGCTTTGTGTGATGTTGTCAGTCATGCCACCCATACCTGTCCTGAATCAACACATCTCAAGACCATGGTCAATGAAATGTTTCCAGAATCAGATATCCTTGAGGTCTATGTCACCATACTAGATTCCATCCCGAAACTTAAAAAATTGCACACCAATCACCCTTGTTCTTTGTGCAATTTCCATGGACATTATACCCACCTCTGCCCCCGCCTTGATGAGTGTCGTTCCTCTTTAGCCGCATACCGCCAATTCAAAGCCATGCTTGACCATAGACCTTCTTCACTAGCACCAGACAACTTGTCTACCCCCATTAACATTTCCCATCTTGATATTGAAATGACCAAACCTTCAGCCATCATTTCTTACCTTTCCTCATCACCGCGATTCCCGGAAACTGACCCCTTAGTGCCTTTCCCCGATGTTTCGCCTAACCCCTCATCTACTTACTCTATCACCCCTCCTGATGTCTCACATGTGAGCCTTTCCCATCACAATCAGGAGTCTCATATTTCTACCTCATCAGGTCAGCCTATTCCATCCACTCTTCCCATCTTCCAGTCAGATGAAGACATCATGGAAGCCATGACCGAACCTAATTTTCCGTGGGACGATATGCACCATCATGCATATTTCCTCCCACATCAATCTCATGACCAATATGCTGTCGAATCTAAAGACTTAATTCCCGATAAGGTCGATTGGTTTAAAAATCCCATCCCTGCACCTAACGCTTTCGAAGAAGGTAATATGGCCAATATCTCTCCTACCATCAAAATAGAAATTTCTGTCAAACTAGGAATCGAAGAACATATCACCATGGGCGCCCAATGCACTTTGGAAGAAATTGAAGCCTACACTAAAATCTTCAAAGAATTCTACGATATCTTCGCCTGGTCCTATTCAAAAATGCCCAGACTCGATCTCGCTATTTTCGAACACCATATCGACACATCGCCTGATGCCACTCTAGTTTGTCAAAAGTTGCGACCCATTCATCCCTCCAGACATGAAGCCATCAAAGCCGAAATTGATAAGCTCAGGCAGGCTGGTTTCATTTATCCCATCGAGTACACCACTTGGGTGTCCAACCCAGTTCCCGTCCTCAAAAAACAAGGCACTATTCGTGTCTACACTGACTTTCACGATCTGAACAAAGCTTGTCCCAAAGACAACTTCCCCACACCATTTATCGACCAAATCATTGATGAGTGTGTGGGGCACGAGAAGCTATCCTTTATGGATGGCTTCTCCGAATACAACCAAATCGTTATCCGTCATGCTGATCAACTTAAAACCGCGTTCATTAGTCCGTGGGGCACTTTGCATACCGAGTCATGCCATTTGGCCTTAAAAATGCCGGTGCCACTTTTCAACAAGCCATGTCTTATTGTTTCCATGAATTAGCTCATATTATCCTTGCCTATTTAGACGACCTTACTGCGTGTTCTAAACATCGGGCGCAACACCTCCATGATCTGCGTACCATCTTCCTCCGACTTCGCAAGTATAATATTCACCTTAACCCATTGAAATGTGTCTTCTGTGTTCCCGCCAGTCGTCTCCTCGGCTTCATAGTATCTAAAGACATGATCACTCTCGACCCTTCGAAGGTTCAAGCCATTCTTGAACTTCCTATTCCTTGTACCTTACGCCAGCTTCAAAGTCTCCAAGGTAAAGCTAATTTTCTTCGCCGATTCGTGCCTGACTATGCCACTACCGCACATGGCTTCCTTAGACTCCTTCAATCTAACACCCCCTTTGTCTAGGATACCTATGCTCAAGAGTCTTTTGATGCCCTCAAGCATGCTCTCACATCCGCTCCCTTGATCCATCCTCCTGACTTTGACCAGGACTTCATCCTATACATCTCCGCTTCCACCTATTCGGTTGCGGGAGTCCTTATCCAGGAAGATGATAACAGTGTTGAACATATGATATATTATGTCAGTAAGAACCTTGCCGGTCCACCTGTGTCCTATTCACATGAAGAAAAATTAGCACTAGCTGTCATGTTCTCGGTCCAAAAACTGCGTCATTATATCCTCATGCGTTCCACCAAGGTCATGACTAATTCCAACCCCATGGCTTTCCTATTGAGTCGACGCATCCTCCGTGGGAAATACGCTCATTGTGTCATTATCCTCCAAGAATTTGACCTTGAATTTGTCACCCCAAAAAGCAAGAAAGGTTTAGTCCTCGCTGAACTCATTTCTGATTTACCTACCGGAACGCAAGACCCTCCAATTAATGATGCTCTTCCCGATGAACATTTATTTGCCATCACCACTGACGATCCTTGGTACGGTGACATCCTTACTCACTTGCAAACCCAAAAGTTCACCCTTCATCTTGATCATGATGCTCAACGACGTATTCGACACCAAGCCCCTCGCTACCTTCTGATCGGTGACGACCTTTATCATCGTGGAGTAGATACTGTCCTTCGTCGTTGCCTCACACACACTGAAGCCGAGCAAGTCCTCAATGCCTGTCATAGTGGTGCTTGTGGCGGCCACCTCTCCGGTCTTGCCATTGCCCAAAAAATCATGTGCGCTTGGTATTTTTGGCCTTCTCTCTTCAGCGATTGCATTGAAGCAGTCAAACACTGTTCCAATTGCCAGCATTTTGCCCCTAAGGCACGAGCTCCCCCCGCTCCCCTCCATCCCGTTGTCACAGCTGGTCCTTTCTGTAAATGGGCCATCGACTTCATGGAATGTCGACCTCCATCTGCTGGTAACCACAAATATATCATCATGGCGGTTGAATATTTCACAAAATGGGCCGAAGCTATGCCAACATTCAATAATATGGCAGCCACCGCAGCCCTCTTTTTCTTTAACCACGTCATTGCTCGATTCAGAGTTCCAAAAAAATTGGTCTATGACCATGGCCGACATTTTGAATATGAGATTTGGCATGAGCTATCCTCACTATTGGGTTTTGAGCACCAATATTCATCCTCCTATTACCCCCAAGGGAATGGCCAAGTTGAAGCGGTTAACAAAATTCTTAAGACCATGCTTCAACAAATGGTGAATAAGCACCAAACCAATTGGCATCTTATGCTCTTCCCTGCTTTGTGCGCTTATCGTAATTTTGTTAAAACCGCCACCGGTTTCACTCCTTTCCACCTTGTCTTTGGCGAGGAGGTAGTCTTACCATTCGAGTGTGAAATTGCTTCCCTTCATTTGGCATCGAACTTCTTCTTGATACCCAACCTCTAGAACAACGACTTATCATGCTTGAGCGCACCTCTGAAGATCGTCGTGTTGCATTGCAAACTCTTGAAGCGGCCAAAAAGCGCACCAAAGCTCAGTATGACCTAAAAGTACACCCTCGTACCTTTCATGAAGGTGACCTTGTTCTAGTATATGACTAGGCCCATGATACCCTCGATCATGGGAAGTTTGACTCATTATGGCTAGGTCTTTACATCATTAGTAAAGATCTTGGTAAGGGGGCATATCTTTTAGAGGACTTTGAAGGCCACCCCCTTCCTAATCCTCGCAATGCACTCTATCTTAAGAGATATTACCCTTAGCGTTTCCTGTTCGAAATTCATGTTTTATTTTCTTTTAGATAGCCAGCATATGTTTGTTTTCATCATTTGCTACTTCACCAGGACACATGTTGTCCACGAAGTCTTACTTCACCTCTCCTCAAAATTGGATTTCCTCACTTACCACACTTTTCCTTGGGGCACCGCTTTGCCTTCATATTCATTCTTGTTCGTGTCGATTTCCGTCATGAGATACCATTTTGTACTCATGATTTTATGGTCCCCTTTGGACCTTTCCCCATTTCATCATCATCATTAGTGTTCGTCTGTTAGTCGCTCTACTATTTTCTTTCGTGCCTTAGTTGGGGATCCCTCCTCACCTCACCTATGGCGGACCTCCTTCTATCGACATCAACTCATTTACTCTAGAAGGCAGGTCTAGAGAGCGGTGTACCTTGGTTCGAGCTCTTTTCAGCATGATCGTGATCCGTATACTTGATGGTCCAGTGATGCAGCAATAGCTATTGGTGATTCCTGGGTGTGTGTGAGATGCTCATGAGGGGGTGGCCCTGCAGGTAGCCCCCCACATGCCCAGATGACTTCTTCATTTTCAGCCTTTGATGCATCTCCTTACATTTGATGATGTCAGCCCCAGCCGCTTGCAGCACCTTTTCGATTGGCATGTATCAGTCAGATTTTGCGAGCCCTTCCCCGTGTATAGGGGGCATTTGGGTTGTATTTGTATCTCATGTACTACAATATTATTGTACATGTCCCGACTGTATGTGGGATTCATCATTCTATTTTTCTGGCTCGTATTTATGCCAACATGTACTTTATATTTCAGTTCCTTGTTTACTGGACACACTATTCTTTTGTACTTTGTCTCGGTGGGCATAGGTATGCCTCCCCCGCCACCTTTAGCACAAGTACCACTTCATAAACTAGAGACTTGTTGCACTTGTAAGTCTCATCTCCTCAGGGTCTAGCCCTTTAGCACATTAGACTACCTTACATTTCTCTCTTTGACTTCCCTCTTGATGTCTAGTGATTGAGTTCTTACAACTTACTTCGGTCATACGATTTTCTCCTAACACTCGTACGCTGTGGGGAAATCTGTTACACCATTTTTTGGTCATCTAACCTATTATCATTAGATGAACCCAAGTACACCATGTAAGACCAATTTTACCCTAAGTAAAATTGCTTTCACTATGTGAAATAACTTAGTAAAACACCTTTATTAAGTTATTTATGGTCTAAACAGGAAACCCCAAAAGGAAATAATAAACAAATCTATATTTGTTTATATTTCCTGGTCATATTTAACCCAAAACAAGGAAATCAATTAAATAAATCCTTATTTATTTGATTATTTTCTAGGAATAAGTTATTTAAATCCTTATTTAAATAATATTCCTAGTTAAATTTGACTAAATCATTTATAAATAATTAAATAAATAATTATTTATTTAATTATATTCCCATCATTTCCTTAAAATAATAAATAAATCATTTATTTATTTATTATTTATAAATAAAGGAATTGACCCAAATCAAAGATCCTTTTCCCTCCAACAAATATAATAAAATATTCCTAAAGGATGGTTCAAGAATTCGATTAAAAATATTTTATTCATGCACCAAGTTCTAGACCGCCCTAATATTTTGTTATAAATAGAAGGGTTTTCCCCATTCATTAGTCACCTTTCATTGCATTAGATCACTCTGGATCTATACTCTTGGTCACATTTTCCATTTTTGCCTTGTGAGCTCCCATTGAGTTCTATGTTTGTCTGGGTTTTTTTACACCAACGAGAGAGATAAATTTTAGACTTGAAATGCTGAGGACTTTCAAGAACCCATCCCATTGAGGAGAACCGAAAAACACCTTTCTTTTTTTCCTCTCAGGTTCCCCCTTTTAATATAAAAAATTATTTCAAATATATCGTTCTTGTCTTGTCTATTGGATGAATGGAGCCATATTTTATTTTTATTGCTTAATGTCTTTTATGCTTAGATTTGGATTTGTGTAGCATTATTTGGATCAAATAACTGCAGACTTAAAGATATTGGCAGTCATAATTGATGTTAGGGCTATTTTTTATGCGTAGCTAAAGTGGTTTTTTCCGACGAAAGATTCATACTAACAATCCAACTTGGTAAAATAAATTGCTCCATTTAATTCATCCAATAATTCATCAATCACAGGAATGGGAAATTTATCTTTAATGGTGAGCTTATTGAGCTCCCTATAATCAGGACACATGTGCCATGATCCATCCTTCTTGTGTACCAATACTGCAAGAGCAGAGAAATAACTTTGACTAGGTTGAATTATACCAGCCTCTAACATTTCTGCAATCATACATTCAATTTCACTCTTTTCGAGATAAGGATATATGTAAGGTCGGATGTTTGGAGGAACACTTCCTGGAATCTAATGAATAGCATGATAATGATCACGAATAGGTGGGAGTCCTTTGGGAGTATCAAACACACTGGAATGATTGTCCAAGACTCTTTGGAGATATGAAGAAATAGATGATTTTGATGTTGGAACTTCTAGTGAGCATAATTGTGCAATTATGCCTCGTTGTTCTTTCTTTAGAAGCTTTGTTATGACCTTAGATCTTATTATCTTTCCTGGCTTCCCTGTTATACCCCATAATTCGATTTCCTTTCCTTCCGAAAAAAATTTCAAGAAAATTTGTTGAAAATTAAAAGCTACCGTCCCCAAAGATTGTAACCATTGTACCCCTAGTACGACATCAACACCTTCCATTGGGATGGAAAGCATTGGACTATTCAATACATATTCCCCCATGGATAGCTTGATATTATGGCATTTTCTAGAGCAATTTATAGTTCCTCCATGTGCAACCATCACTTGACATTCTGGTGCTGGGTATAGGAAACAATTCAATTCCTTGGCTACCTTACAATGAATAAAATTATGGGTACTCCCTGAATCAATCAACACTATTACCTTTTTCTTTTTGATATGTCCTTCTATCTTGAGAGTTTTAGGAGTGGTAATTCCTGCCAATTCATTACATGATATGGTCGGACTCATTTCTTCCTATTCTAGGGTTGGTTCTTGGTGTATATCCTCTTCTCTTTCATTTTCTTCTTCCTCTTCACAATCTATGTAAAATAATTTCTTCTCAGCACACTTATGACCTTTAGTGTATTTTCTATCACAACGGTAGCAAAGCCGTTTTTCTCTTTTTTCTCCAATTGTTGTGGTGTCAACCTTGTAGGTTGTTGAAATCTAGGAGTAGCAACACTTCCCTCTTTATAAAAGTGAGTGGTAGGCTTCCTTGTCGCCATAATTTTACATTCAATTTTTCTTGCCAACCTGAATGCCTTCTCCAATGAATTAGGTTCCAAAATGCGAACTTCATGTTGGATGTTATCCTTTAAAGTACCTATGAAGAGATCAATCCTGTGTTCCTCTGGAATATCAGTTACCCTTATATTCAATTTTTGGAAATCCTCAATGTGCTCCCCCATTAAACCCTTTTGTTTGAGATTTATCAATTGGCTAAAGAAGGTGTTTCTCTTTGTATCCTCATAATGTGCTATCATTTCCTCCGTAAAAATTGACCAAGTGACAACTTTTTTACGGGAGCAAAGCCATCGATACCATACAAATGTATTTTGTTCTAGATGTAAAGTTGCAATGCGTACCTTTTGTGTGTTTTTCACATTATTGAGATCAAAATATTGCTCCATCTGTAGTATCCATGTTACGGGATCCTTGCCATCAAACTTCCTCATATCCATCTTTGGAATATGGTGGTTCTTCCTGCCAACATTAGAGTTTATGAAATAATGATTAGCATTTATTTTTTTCTCATCATGCGTTTCCTCTACTATCTTTTCACCATTAGGAAACTTTTTTTGTATCAAATTTGTCAAACCTTCCATGTCTACTTTTAGATCATTCTTCATGTTTTCCATTTTTTCATCGATCTTAGCTTCCATGTGATCCATATTAGCTTCCATGCCAACTTCCATGCCATCCATATTAGCTTCCAAACCATTCATCTTAGCTTCCACGCCTTTCTTCAAACCATCCATTTCATTTTTTGTTGCTCTTTGCGATAGCGAAATTTGGTGCACTTGCTCATGGACTTTTGATATCTCATGTTGCATTTCTTCGTCTTCATGAGTCATACTAGAGCCTTATGAAGGCTTGATGGGTGTTGAATTCTTTTTAGGAGGCATTTTAGAACCCAATACTGATAGCTATGCTCAATAGGCCTTTGGAATCAACTAGAACTCATTTTTCAACAAGACTTATGCAATTTGGAAAAAAATACACACCTTTTTCTTGATTTTGAGGAGCTTGATATTGAAACTAAATTATCTTTGTGATTTTGGATCTTAAATATCTAAAATTTGGCCCTGAAGTAACCCTCTGAATCTTATTTCGAATGCCATAGGTCTGACCTGATTTGGATTCTTCAAGGCAACGTTATGTCCAATCTCCGACAATGACCCAATTATGGACTGGTTCAGTATAGCGAAATTGTACGACTTGCCACATCTCACTGTTTCCTCCTTTGTCTCTAAAATTGATAGACAAGAAACCAAAATAATTGTACTTGCGACCACTTTTTACAGCATTACAATCTGATGCTCAGAGAGAGAGTTATGAATATTTTCCCACGATAACCCTTTGAGATGAAATTTAGGAGCTTGAAAAAGACCTAACTTCCACAGATCATATCTCCGAAAATATTGTGAACCAAGCTCTGAAATTTTGTGATGATGTTCCTTTGAGATGAAATTTTGCGACTTTTCAGCTTCGGAAACTTCATAGAACAAAATTTATAGCGCAAATGCGGGGATGACCTGTTTAGGTTAAATTCAAGAGCCTACAAAAATCCCTAAATTCCACAAATCATAGCTTGGAAAATATTGTGAAACAAGCTCTGAAAATTTTCGGCAATGTTCCTCAGGATTTCGGCTTTGCACTCGCAAAATTTCAGCTTTTGAACCTTTGTAGAAAAAAAGTTATAGCGAAAATGCCACGATGACCTGTTTGGGGTAGCGAAACCCTAGAATCCAAAGCTCTGATACCAAATGTTGTGAAACCAGCTCCAAAAATAGAAGAAAAGAGATATCAACGCCTTAGAAATAAGCCACTTCGAGGGGGAAACCTCCAATACATTACATGAATGAACAATTCTTGGATGATTCAAATTACAAAACCTCCTTTCTATATATATGATTCCATGGGGCCACAATGTAATCCTAGTGGGGCCACAATGTAATCCTAGCTGACCTAGCAATAATAATTTAAGGGCACAATAATAACAATATGGGGGTTACAAGGGTACAATAATAACAATAATGTGGTTACACTAACAACAATAAGGGACTATACTAGTAATATAGGGACCTAACAAAGAATTTGAATAACAACCAGACCCAAGTCAGGGGCTTGCAAATTGAGGTGACTAAAGAAGTAATCGCCCGAGTAACTACATTTCTAGTAGAGGGAAGAAGGTGGTTTAACAGAAAAATCAATGACCCCTCCTTGAAAGAAGACTTCCTAGAAGGAGAAGAAAAGTTGGAGAAGAAAGGGAGAGGAATTGACAGGTTATCACTTCCTCAGCCATGAGCAGATGTTGCCTTGGGTTTAATCAAATACATCACTTGTGAGGGAAGATCCACGATTATGTTTAATTATCACTTCCCTCTACTCAATCACCTTGGGAACCAACAAAATATTAACCTTCCATTCTACTTATTGGGGAACATTAAGCATATGGCAGTGGTAGTAAAGACAACAACATATCTGGAAGCATGTGTGACCAATCATAGACTCATCAAATTGATCGTGTTGGATTCCCTAAGCCAGTAAGGAAGGACCTGAGAAGAATTCAAGTGAAAGAGGCCGAGGAAAATCTGGGGAAAACAGGCCGTGACTTCGGGAGGAAGTCATGCAGAATTTGAAACCCAGACTCATCCTGCCAAGGTCAGAATTGGGAGAGAACCCGCTGATGAAACAATTGGGGATAGACGTCCAAAACAGAGGGTGAAAGTTAACTTTCCCACAAAACCTTCGCCCACAACCAGAAAGAAGACATAAGCAGAGGTATCAGAAGAAGAAAGAGAGTCACCCTCATCAGGTGAGGACGAAACCCATGTCTTGTTTTTAGAACTTGAAAATCTAAGAAAGGAAAATGAAGAGTTGAAACAAAGATTATCTAAAGGGAAGGAAATATTGGTATCTATATGCACGAACTGTTTTCAAGAACTAACAGAAGTAGGGTATAAGTTCTGTGGGGAAAACACTAGCCCAATTGAGACAGAAACAGAACTATAGGAGGTTGTTACACAAGAACCTGCTAAGGATACTGCTATTACATAAGAACCAGCAGTTAAAGAAGAGCCTCCTATAGTAATTGACCTAGAGGCTGATACACAAGAACCTGTGGAGGCCACTGTTGTTAGAGAAGAAATAGAAATGGACATAGAGGCTACTTTAGGCAAAAATGAAGGGGTTGATACACAAGAACCCACTGATGAAGCTATTGTTACACAAGAACCAACAGCAAAGGTGGAGCATACCCATTCAACAGAGGCTTTTACACCCATTATCGATGTTGATATTGGATGCAGAAGAACACTGGGTCCCATATTGAGATGGAGTTCTGAGAAAATATTGTTAATTTCCGAATTGTAGAAGTAGAAATAGGAAGCAGTCTCCCTTCAGGAGGGGATGATTTAGCTGAAAGAACATCGGAGGGAGATAGATGCCCTACATGAAAATTGGATGAAGGAAGAGTTGAAGAAAGGATGGGAGAATTATAAGAGGAAGGAAGCTATGAAGAAGCAGGAGGAACAACTGCTGCTGTTAAAGCAGCAGGTTCATGACCTTACCATGGATAAAAAAAAAACTTCATGACCTTGCCCTCAATCTGCTGGGGTGCAGGCGGCCTTCCCCATCCTACCCCATTTTTCTATGGAAACTCTACTTCTTTTTCCAGATGAAAGCTGTTATGGAGGACAAACCCTATCTATGTTTTTCCACTCGCACATTCTTAGATGTCTTTCATGCCTCTGATTTTGATGAGAAAAGCCTGCTGCGTGGGTTATTATTACAAAATATCATTTGCAAGCATGTGAGTGTGCAAATGGTGGTGATGATATTCTCTTATATGGGGGCTTTGCAGTTGCGAGCTTTTGTGTCCTTCATGAAGAATCAGATTGAGTGGCATTTGTCCACCAAATCTATGGATGCTAATGAAGAGAAGATGACATTATGGATCCGGGAAAAACTAGGATGGGCCGCTGAGTTAAGGCGAGAATTTAGAATAATTTTGAGTACTCCTAGGATAAGGGAACCTACTACCACTTACAGAAGAGGGATTGTGAACTTCTGTCTCAATCAGCTCTTAGTGATGAAGAGTTGAGCCTTGACTGGGTGCTTGAAACACACAGAAGCCAACAGTGTTAAGTTGCTAAAGGGGGACCCATTTGCATTCTAGAATTTTGTGGTGGTTGTTACACATATACCATCACATGCGCATATAATACAAACCCTTGGTGCTTCCTGGATCAGGTTAAGGTTCAAGTTCCCTTTGATCTGGTTGCCAATTGAGGATTATCAGAGTAATTATGAATTGAACAAGTATGAATCAGAGTCCTAGATATGGCAGCTGATGGCTAATCGAGGGTACAAGTCTGCAAATAAAGATACAACCGTCGCTTATGATCACACTGACTTGCACTAGAGATATTTCCATAAGATATGAGAATTTTCATGAGGACATGCAAGTGCTTCAGTTGGGGGGAGATGTTGGGTGCCAGTTTTGCACTTATTTCCTACATTTGTTTCCCCTATTTTACCTCATGACTATAACCATTGGGACTATATTTTCCTTTTTTTCCTACCGTTCTATCTTAACTTGTGTTGTTTCACCTTATTTTCATTACTTTTCCATTTCACCAATTATTATGATGTATTGTGTCTTTTTATGACCAAATGAGCATGAATGTTCGGAGAAGATCTATGGTCTTTGTTGTCTTTCCAGATGCTATTTGTAGCACAAAATATCTCGAGCACAAGGCATACAGGAGCAGTTAAAGGTGTGCTATTAAAGTAAGATGTTACACCATGTTGTTACAGGCCTGCTGACGAACTGTTGTTACAACTGTATCACGGACTGGATCTCGTCAACTCCTGATGCTGACCTGTTCTCTAGCTATTACGCTACAGTTTTGATTTATCGTGATAGCTGTGGAAGTTATTAAGTATTGTATTTTTGGATAACAACCTCTAGGCGGTTTTGATTGTAATCTATAATTTTCCAGTTAGAATTTGATTAAGAATTTGTTGTAACCATATGCATTCTATTTTGATCAGCATGAAAATCACAAGATTATCATGACCGATCCATCCCTCATTTTTCTAAGATGTAACCACTATATAGTTCTCGACCCTTGAGGTCGAAAGGTTAGTGGAGAACAACATAACTTTGGCTCTATAATTTTGATCATATTAATACAAGTTATCATGTTGTTGCTGTTACATGCATCATCTGATTTAGTTTTCGTTAAGTTCTTTATCTACCTGCACCTTGCTAGGGAGGAAGGTCCCTCCTCTTTAGCAGGGATTGCAATAGTTAAGGTAGTTGTGTATATATATTTCTATTTAATTTATGTATCAGTGGAAGTGTTTTTGCTGCTGTTTTAGCTGTGAAAATATCTGCTTCAATTCCAATACTTTATATGCTGTTACACATGTGAGATTAGAGATACCAGCTGGGTAATTGTTGTGTGGCGTGCTAGGACAGATTAATTGAGGTGTGATCATAGTATTGTAGATCATTTTATTTCTGCATGAGTGATTTCTTTCCAGCATTTACTTCAACAACTATTTCCTTTATTTGGATTTGCTTCTAGTTGATGTATCGACACATACAATGCGGTTGTCATTGAAATAAAAGATGTCCTTGGATTGATAATTTATGTGCACTGTTTTAGTCATTTAACCATGATTAATACAACCCAACAATGACTTCCCACCATGTTTAGGGATGGCCCTCTAACTTTAGTTGGGAAAATTAATTCTTTTCTCCTCTCCTATGTTAACACTGAAATAAGCTTATATTGTTAAAACCATTCATTCAATTTAGCATCATCAATCTGACCTTGGTTGGGTTTTATGTCCACACTTGTTTCCACTTTAAATAGAGATTGGGAAGAAGTGATGACACTAGAAATTGGTCTCTCTTTCTCTAAATAATTTTTTTATTTTTTATTTTTTGGGTTTTAATTATCTCCAAATTTTCCATATAAGCCAACATCTAATTTAGAGATGCCGATCTCCTTGAAAATTCCAAACTTATTCTCTATAGTTTCCATGAGGATGGCTATGTTGCTAAATACGTTGTTGATTTAATGTGCCTCTAGCTTTCAAAATATTTCTTCCAACTCATCCCACATATTTTTATTATACTTGGCCACCATGGCTAGGCTTCTAAGTCTTTTTCATTATGTAAATTCCTAGACCTCACAACTTCCTACAAAAACACCAAATAATTTTTCTCTATTAAAAATAAAATATGTAAACAATTATGGATCTTTAATTGGAATAGTTCATGAAAATATATCTTACAATATTCACTAGTACAAAATGGTTAATTAGTTACTAAAAAAATGACTAAAAATTGCATATAAACGACGATTTTTCGGTCGGTGACCAATAGTAGCTAATTTACAGTATCTTATAACACGACCAACTTTTAGTCGTTTTTAGCTTAGTCATTAATTAGTTATCTCAATTTTGTTATCTAGTAGTATATTTGGTCATTAATTTAGTCATTTATTAATAATTTATTTGATCATTAATTGTGACAACTAATGACAAAATATACAACAAAATATATTACTAAATGATCACAGGAGAAAACCAATTAATGACCAAAGAAATGACTAAAATGTTGGTCATGTTACAAGATACTGTAAATTAGCTACTAATCTTCATATATATGCAAATTTTAGTCATCGTTTGAAACCAATTAATGACCAAAGAAATATGACTAAATTTAGTCGTGTTATAAGATATTGTAAATTAGCTACTAATAGTCATATATATGCAAAATTTAGTCGTCATTTCTAATCACAAATTTATCATTTGCAATAGTCATTTATCTTTTTTTGGTCGTTTCATATTAATTATATAAATGACTACTTTAATAGTTTATATTCATTTCATTCACTTTCATTAACAATCGTTATAAGAAACTAATTTAGTCGTATATTCATTTTATTTGTGTTCATCATTAAAAAACATATACTTATTTAGTAGTTTTAGATTGATTTTATGTGTTTATTATTAATCAACACAAATTAATTTGTATGATTTTGCAATTAAATTTAAAAAAAATATGTCATACAATGTACATGCTCATCTAATATGAAAGCTCAAAGTTACATATGTTAATGAAAATGCTAAATAATATCAAATGCAATTATAAATAATTCCAACCACAAATTATATTATATAAAATTTCAAGTACTATAATATGAGTTTCGAACTTAATATTGGTTGGAGTACAATTACACATGAAATATTGTTTCATCACTTCAAAATATTATCAATGTCTTGCTAAGACATTGCAACGTGAATTCACCAACTCTGAAGACTTGATCATCAGTCTCTATGTGTGTGTCTTATGCGAGATATTGGCTCTAAAGATACCACTAGACAAATTCTCTTCTCTCTCTATTTAATTTGCATTTTGTTGCTCTAGTGTTATTGTTCTCCTCTTTCTTCAATTCATGCTTCTTACCATCAATACTGAGTTCCTTTTTTGCAAAAAAAGAAGTACAATGAAAAGTATAAGACATGAAAGTTGATGAACACTGGAATATAAAATAAAGTAGACTATAAAAGGTTTATATGATATATACCTCAACATAAGCAATATTGTTAATGTAATTTTTTCACATAAAAGCAAGAAAATCGAACAAGTTTTCTTCATTTGGGCAATAATGGCCACTCTCTGGCTAAATGACATGTATAAACAAAGCAAATAAAACATCACCATAGAATAAATTTTGTACCTATTGTGTTATCAATGTACAACATTTGTTGATGAAATGTTATCTTCAACTCAAGTAATAAATGCAAATAGAAGCACACATTTCTATCCCAATATTTTGAATTCCCAAGCTTATGGTACATTGCAATTTTGATTTTATCCAACATAATCAAACACAACAAAGTTAGCAATTTCTACAAAGAATGTCTCATGCTCCACTTTTATAGTTGTATCATTTCCTCTAGTTATATTTAGGAAGTAGTGCCACTTCAACAATAAAACTTGTCAGTATAAATCTAATGGGTGGAGCAAAGTATTGATGACACAAGATTACAACAACAAACCAAAAAAGAATAAGACAAGACTTCGTAAATTGCATACTAACCGGGAATATAGCTTCAATATAAAATCTTCAATTTTCAGCGTACTATTCTAGGGGAAAAGGAATCCAATTCCAAAAAGCCAAAAAATTATATTCAGAGAAAAACTAAACCTGTTAGCTCCACATTCAAAGGTAAATTAAATGGGGACTAACCATATCAGATACTTTTTAGAGTGTACAGGTAGCTACTAACACCATTAAAAAGAATTTTAAAATAGATCTACCACGTATGACCTCAAATGTGACAACAAGTTTGATATATGCACTACCTATATACATGTCAAAATGCATTGTAATGATATCAGAGTATCAAAATAAACTGCACATAATTACATATTCACTATCCAATTTTACTCCAAAACAACATTCAAATAACTGTTATAACTTACCCCACAAAATATGTCGAAATTTCCATTCATTTTCATGAATATCTCTCGCCGTGAGTTCTTGGGAAGGTGGTTGTTAAGTGAAATCCTACCCAAAACAAACAAAACTTAGTAGGAGACAAATATGACAAATACCCTTACATTTTTCTCCTTTAAATAATGTAGTCTTCTCTTAAAATAGGTCTAAAATTCTAAGAACTTATCTATTAAATCACAAATAGAACAACAACTATGGGAAAATAAGAACTACACAAGTGGAGGACAACCTTTTTCCGCACCACGACGTGGCACATAAAACCTATCATCAGTGCTAGTGTTACTTGCAGTGAATGTTTTACAAAATTAATTATATAGTTGCTTGCTTGCTGTGTTGAGGTTAGAATCAAGATAACAATATTTTTTCTCTTGTTGCAAAGTATCATCAATTTTTAGTTCCTTGCACAAATGGAACTAGTACCAAATAATTTCTCACCAAAATTAGCAATTACGGCAAAGCACAAATAATGAAATTGAAAATGTCTTAAAACATTAAGCGGTTGCAATGTCATTTGAGCATATACTTCATCTGTTTCCACATCTTCCTGGCATTCAATAAGGTGTTCATTAAATTTTAAATCTTGTATAAATAACGATATGAATAAAATTGTTTAGAACCAAAGCAAGGATGAAATGCAAAGAACCCACATTCATTGTAATAGTATGAATTTGGAAGACTAATTAAGTTGGAAGATTCAGATAATTAGATATATGAGCATCAACCTCCTTGTTTGTTGAAGCAGCTACCTGAAATCACATTGATTATGATTAGTTTCATTACATAACATTAAAATTTCAAAATACTGGGGTCACATTTTATGATGAAAAGAAAATAAGCATTCGCTATTTTCTTTCATTTGTATCCAAAATAAGATTGCAAATTAAAAATTAGTGAGAAACCACCTCACCTGCTCACTGTGACCCTGTGGAAAATACACAACCTTGCTCCCAACAATGGGTAAGGACACAAGCGGTCTGACACATGCATGCCAAAGATCTGAATTAAGACATCTCCTTTCCCCTGATTGATGTGACATGAACACAAAAATTGTAAATTGGATATTCCTTTAGAGACCTCTTGACATTCCAATAGTAACTGTGCAAAGCAATATGATATTATGAATGTAAACTTTGCAGTATAAAGCACATTAACTTGACAAATATTCCAAATGACAGTAGACTTTTCCATTGACATTTTTACATTAATTATTTTTCTAAGGTGTTAAAGTTTGATATGATGAGTTAATTTAACATTATTAGCTATCTCAATTGCATTTCAATATGCAATTCTAGAATCCATACAAAATTCACTGAAAAGTAAAATCATTCTAACTAGATTAATGGACTCATTAAAAAGGTAATAAGAACCATTTTCACATTTAAGCTCTTATAAGAATTTAAGTGGCAAGTCATTACATAGATATATTTTATTTAACATTCCATGTGACTTCGTGGCTGTATGGGACAAAGAAAAGCTTACATCATGCGTGACATTTTAAAAGAAATTAATGCAAAAAATGGCAACAAACAAAGAGGTGAAAAGATGGCAACCAAATCTTGGTCCCAACCTACTCATCTGATTATTAGACTGTTAACCAATTCATAATGCTCTGCAAGTTATTCAAGAAATAGCAAGAAAGATAGTATATGAAGGAAAGTAAAACCAATTGTGAAATAAAAGTTGTTTTCGTGAAACCAGTGTACTCTTATAACTGATTACACCCTAGTAAAGTTTGATAAATCCACATATGATAACATATTCAGGTCATTTTGTCTAGATACAATAAAATGTGAAAATACATTATACCTAGGAATTATAGAGGAATGCTTCTTTGTGCATATATCCTTCAATGTTTTTCACTCCCCCTACTGGTATGTTATGGTTCAGTCCATCAATAATTACCCCTAATGGATACAAAATCCTTGGATATGACAAAGTGAGAACTATATTGCTAGACATGGAAAAAGTTGATGTTCGGAGCTCTCTAGGAAATTTTACGAATCAGTGGCCGAATATTGGGGTTTCCATTTCAACAAATGTTAAAAACCAACATTTGATAAATGTTATTGGTGTGTTGGCTAGTGATGCAATCTTCCTTGTAGCCCAAGAATCCTCATCATTTGTACCATCTTTTGGTAGCATTGCACACCTTTTATCGAAAATTAATAATAATATAGGGCCATTCAATATGACACAAGTCATTAAAGATAATGTAGCTAATTGCAAAGTATTAGGAAAACCATCTTGCATGTACGTCCTCACATTTTCGCTCTAATTGTTTATTGCACATGTTGAATTTTTTAATACATAATATTGTTAGGCACAAAGAACATGACTGGATCAATGCCTTGTAGGAGTGGAATTCCATCATCAAATTCATCACAAGCCATATTGTTGTCCACTACATTTACTAGATTCACTCTAGGTTACAATTAATTAAGCTCGCAAGGACTAGATTTGGTATCCAATAGCTCACCTTTAAGTGCTTGTTGAATATAAGATGGGCATTGTCTAATATGATGGTGAGTGATTTATGGGAGAAATTGAGGATACATAATACTAAAAATAGAGATAGTGCTTATGTAGTGTAAGATATCATTTTTTGTCGTAGTTTTTGGTCACAGATTAATATGTTTTGCAATTCATCAAATCTAGCATGACTCGATTTGTACATTGAGATCAATCAGTGACTAGGGAATTTCATGAGCAAAAGGAAACCATACTATGACAAATTAAGGACATTGTTGAGCCTAGAGACGTGAACTTCTATAATTGTATTTGAGTAGAAGTCAAAAAACAATCAACAAAGAGAAATACTCTAGTCCGTGCTTTTGTTGATTTGGGGTAGCATCAAATGTTCTCTAAGTCTCAAATTTTGTGGAGAGGCTTTAACACATGTATTCTAAATAAAAGAAAAAGCATTTGGTGAAATTCCACTTGGATTGTATTCTATAGAAGTAATTAATTATTTATAAGGGACCCTAATTTAAAACTTAGGAAAATAAAATAGTTAAAGGGTATTAATAGAATATGAGTGTGAATGATCTAGAAGAAATGGATCAAGTCAAAAGTTAATCTTACCATTGATTAAAATTTAATCTAGGTCGTTGAATCTTCAACCAAAAGATTATAAGGACTTGAAGGGTCATTTAGAAATTACATTTGAGAGACACTGTGAATCTAGAGATTGAATTGGTTATTACTAGTTACCTTACTTCTCATCACATGATTATCTGATGGTTTCTGAGCTTCGATTGAGTCATTCTGTAATTATACTGTAAAAGTTTCTGTGTTAGGGCTTCGTTGGCACAGGTCGGTTAGATCTGCAAGGACCCACTCACTCAACTTCCTCTCTCTCAGGGTGCGGAAACCTAGTTCCAGCACCCTCCCATACTACTTCGGGTGAGACCTTGACCTGCGCAATAAGGCCATTGTCGAAAGGGCCAGTAGTATAGGGGTTTGTTAGAAAACCTTAAAACCAAATCTGGGTCAGGACCACTCAAGCCAACACTAGCAGCAGTCAAATATTCATCACTGAGATGCAATATACTTGTCTATTTTTGGATGTTTTTCAGTTGCAGTCAACAATTGTGTTTCAGTCCAGTAGCAGTTGACAGTGGTAGAGTCAACAACAACATAGATGCAAAATTAAAAGGAAATAATAGTACATAGGTAGTGTTGGAAGTGGCTGTGCCAGCAGCAGTACAAATGCAATGTTTGTGCATAGTTGATGGACATCATAGTGAGACATCAGCATCACAAAGGGAGATGCTTGAGAGTCAAAACATTACGCAGCAGGGCATATTGTAAGAGTATAGTCCTCACTAAGAGGGAGCATTGATTTGGTGTAGCATCAAATGTGATCTAAGTCTCAAATTTTGTGGAGAAGTTGGGTTACACTTTTTGCCCTTTTTTGAGAATTTTTTTTTCATTTTTTTCGGTTCTTCAACTTTCTGCAAACTATAACAAATTTTCTATTTAGAATTTCATTTTGCGATAAAAATAAAAATTGTCAAAAATTTTGTTAGCTTTCTATTACTTATTTTTTGAAATTATTTTATGCAGATTTGATATGTCAACTTAGCATTTCTTTGAGTGTGTGTTTCTTAACAATCAAAGGATTCATAAGAAGTCATGTTAATACGCAATGTTGTATTCATTGAAAATTTGTGTTTTTGAGAAAACAAAATGTGTTACAAAAATCTAGACAGAGTCTACTTTGGTTTCATCATATTTATAAAGCCAATGGATGCATATCATAATTACTAGAATTTTTTGAACTGGTCTAATATGAAAAAACTACATATTTTGGATATGTTTCGCGACGCAACAAATTTCTTAACATATAAGTTATAAACTAAAAATCTAAAAGCTACCCATTAGAGACGACGAACCAATGTAATGCCCCATAATTTTTTCAATTTTTTTTACAATGTATTTTGAGAGATACAAAATTTTGATTTCACTGAATCATAATGAACCTCAGAAATTGTTTGCACCCATTTTATTAGAAAATTAATTAAAATTAGTAAATGTTTATGAAATTCCATAAAAGTTATATTTCCTGAAAGTAGATTCAATTCTGAAAATGCTTGTCTTGGTTTTGACAGTTAATTCAGAATGTTTCATGGATTTTAATCAGTCTAAAGTTGCAGAAACGTCAAGCTGCGTGACTGGTGACGCGCTAGTTCGGCCGAACTATTTTTTGCACCGACGGCCCATTATATCTAACGACTTAATAGTTTGGCCGAATTATTTATTGAAGTTTGGCCGAAATTTTAATAAAAGTTCGGCCGAACTGTAATCTAATTTTACGTCAGCCGGAAAATTTCGTGGTGCCCCTCCTAAAACACATTTCGCGGCAATATAAATTGCCGCGAAATCATTCATAATTTTCGCACATTTTGCACATTTGATCTGATTTTATAAAGGTCTTGGTTTGGGTTTGAAGAAATTTCTTGGAGGTTTGAGTTTAAGGGCATTTCTTGGAGGCGAACCAATTTTGCAAAGAATTGTTTTGGGTTTAAGGACATTTCTTTGAGACAGTTTGATTTTTGAAAAAATTGTTTTGGGTTTAAAGAATTTTCTTGGACGTACATTCAAAGGACATTTCTTGGAGGTATGTGATACATTTTTTTGAATGTTTTTTTTTCATTTTTTTTTAAAGTATGGATTTATGTTTAATTTCGAATTCTTGGAGACGGTCTGATTTTGCAAATAATTGTTTTGGGTTTAAGGAATTTTCTTGGACGTACATTCAAAGGACATTTCTTGGAGGTATGTAATGCATTTTTTTGGGTGTTTTTTGTGCTTCATTTTTTTTGAAAGTATGGAGTTGGGTTTAATTTCGAAAAGACATTTTCTGAAAGTATTTTTTAAACTGATTTTTTTTTTTTTTAAATTGGAGGCATTTTTTGAAGTGACGTTTTTTTAGAGTACGTGTTTTGAGTTGAAGTAAATATTTTGAGCTTTGTTTCATTTTTTAAGACATTTTTTTCTCGAATTTTTTAAAGTAAGTGTTTTGGATTGGAGTATGTATTTTTTGCAAAAAATTTAAAATGATTTTTTTTTTAAATAAAATCTTTTGTGATGCTTTTTCTAATTGAGTTATTGTCTAATTTTTTGAAGGAATTTTTTTGAACTTCATACTCTATTATCATGGGAAATCGAAGGACTTGTGCGAGAAAATATGATCGAAAAAGAGACCCTGAGGAACATAGAGAAGAGACGAGACAATCTCGAAAAAGAAAGATAGAAGCCCTCTCAAATATTGAAGGGGAAAATCAACTTCAAGCAAAAAATTGAAGCGGGTATGTAAATGTAAATATTATGATCTATTGATATATTTAAAATTTTCCTAGTGTAAAATGTGAAGCTTAATGTAAATAGACAGAGATATTCCTCAAAACATTGATGATGAGATACAAAATTTTGAAAGAGAAAGTGAAAGAGGTATTGAACCAATGATTGAAGATGGTGAAAATATTGAAAGAAATTCAAATGAAGAAATTGAATCACAAGGTATGTATATATATATATATATATATATTGAACACTTGCACGTATTATTGAAATTATACATATATTTATTAATTTAGTTATTTATTGTTCATATGTAAACTTATTATGTACTATTTTTTCAAATATGTACAGATGAAATCAGTGTCGATGATGAGATGTTAGAAAATGTTGACACTCACACATATGGAGATAAAAAACCTGACCATGTTATACGATATCGTGTTAACTGCATTTTTGAAAAGTATTTCTTAAATGAGCAGGTGACAGTTCAAGCTCAAATGTTGAAAGGTATCCTATCATTAAGAAAATTAAAAGAAGCTACGACACTACTGGGTATTCGAAAATCAACCAAAGATAAAAAAAATGAAGGAAAATGTGATACAAAATATAAGTAGTACTATAAATTCAATTAAGAGATCTAGAGATAAAAATGTTTCAATTGTACGTAGAGGAATACATATGGCAATGGTTTCATCAAGTACTAAAGAGAATCATTTGGTAACATCTATGGCACGAGCATTAGGAACCTCGTGAAAAAATTTGCACAAACATCGGAAATTTCAGCTGCAAATAGATGTAAATGATGAACTCGCTTGTTGGAGAGCTATTTGTAGGCAACCATACAAAGATAGACTTGGAGAAAATGTTAAAAAAATAATATATGAATATTGGAAGAAGAATTCGCGTGTTTCACCAACTGCAAGGCATGTGATGTGAAGAAGAATAGCACAAAATCAGTACGAAGAACATGAAAAACATCTCTTGGAAACCACTCAGATAGAGTTATTCAACAAGTTCAAAGAAGAGAATCGTCAAATTCAAGTTTCACTCAGTGCTTTTGTTCAACAAAAACCATGGTATGTAAAACCTATCACCATACGCGACACTTGTTGTTGCCGTTATCATGTGGAATTTGAGTTATATTATGACACATTCCTTGATTTTGGTAGAACATTATGGAAGGATTCACCTCCTCCTTCCACTATCAGTGATTTCATATCTCAAATTCTATGTGAAAGAGAAAGCGATGAACTATTTTACAAAAAGAAATGTGTTGGTGGTAAAAAATGCGATGATTGTGGAAATTTGACTAAATTTCAAAACAAATATCGTACTGATATAAATGATCAATAATTTTCCAACATGAATGTGAAATGGAAGAGATATGAATATATCGGTATATCGATTCAAGGTGCAAATAGTGTTAAAAGAATTGAATTACTAGAAGACGAAATTTTTGTGATAGACTTTTTGAGAGAGTTTGAGGCAGAAATTTACAAATACACCAAGCATTCCCATAGAGCTCGATGGCAAGACTTGCAATTCAAAAAATATCGTGAATTTTTTCCACCAGGGACCATTTTGTCAGTGATTGATTTTGTAGAAAACTATGCATTTGTTCCAAAAAAAGAAATTCAGAGTGAATACTATCATTCTGATCAAGTCTCCTTGCTCGTCCATATTCTATATAGACATGCTGAACAAAACGTCGATCATATAGAAAGCACGAGTGAAAATCGACATATCATTAAAGAATATCACTTTTATATCAGTGACGATCGTACACATGATACATATTTTGTACAACATTGTTTTGGAAAAACTTATGATTCCTTGAAAAATCGTGGAATAACATTCATTGAACATTGGATATGGTCAGACGGATGCGCAGGGCAATTCAAATCTGCACGATAATTCTTTTGGTTGTGTTGTCTTCATAAGAAAACCTGCATTAAACATTGTTGGAATTTCTTTGAGACTGCCCATGGAAAAGGAGAACATGACGGTGCAGGGGCATGCATAAAATGAGCACTTCAAAGATATAAAATGAACCCCTTTGCAAGCTGAATTGTGAACGCTAAAGAAGTTGTTCAATGGTGCATCGCTGCTCTAAGCCATGAGACTAACCCATCAAGGGACGTGCGAAGGTACAAATTCAATTTAATTTTTATTGGAAATCTAATTTTAAACATTGTGTACATTTACCATGCAATGATTATCTTTGATTGTATTTTGATATCATATTTACAAATTCTTCTTTTAATTTTCCATATAAAGGTTTTTCTGGCATATTGGGATCGAAGACATAGATAGGTCAATTGGAAATGACGTTGAAACAATAAAAGGGACTCGAAAATTGCATTCAATTAAAACAAAGTCGTCCAGAAATGTGTTTGCATTGGATAAAAGAAAATATTCTTGTTTTTGTGATGTTTGCATAGGCAACACAAAATCCAATGATGTTTGTGAAAACAACATGTATGTAAAAGATTGGAAACATACAGAGCTAAGTACAAAGGGAAAAATGTCTGTTGCAATGTTTGAAGAAATGCAATCAGAGGAAACTACAATATCATCCGATGGTGATCAAGTTTCTGATCTTGTTAGAGAAGGTAACATTTGAATTGCTTTCTAATGATTTAAAGATCTAGAAACAAATTTAAATATGTATAATTTTGTTTAAAAGTTTGTTTTATTGTGCAGGAGATGTTTTTGCTGTAATTGCACCTATTGACAACGATGAAAATGTTAAGTGTTATTTGATGCTTTGCACTGAACAAAAAATGAAATTATTAGAAAACTATAATGATCACGGATTTCAATATGACAGAGGATCTATTATACTGAAAGGTTATTTTTTCAAACAAACTAATCAAAGTAGGGACTTTGTTTACTTTGAAGACTATGAACCTGATTCCATAATTTGTCAATATAGTCACTTGGTGTGTGCAACACGCATAAAGTTGATAGAGGTTCAATCAAAGAGAAAAACAAAAATTAAGAAATGGAAAATGTCAAAATCCGATCATGAACGGATTATTGAAGATGGCATTCCATTGGAATTTTTTTGATTGAATTGCCCAACAATTTATTCTCTTTAGATTAAATATGTTTTAGAACTTCCAGTACACTTGAAACTAAAAATTGAGCTGCTTATGTTATTTGTGCAAGTGTTTGCACATGTACAAATTGTTTTGGTACATGTGCACGTGCTCTAGTATCAACTGAAAGTATCAAGGATATATACATGTGCATTGATGAAAAATGTTACATGTATCAAGGATATATATATATATATATATATATATATATATGTTCTAGAATGAAATTAATTTTTCAAGTAGTTTTACCATGTGCATTGATGAAAAATGATTAACGTGTACTCAATATATATGTTCTAGAATGCAATTAACTGGAACTAGTTTTTCTTATGTGCATTGATGAAAAACTAGTTGGATTTTCTGGTAAAAAGTATCCACAATGTAAATAAATCATCCACAGTATAGTTTTGTACGAAGATTCCTTTCAGAAAAGAGAGTCGGAGCACTTCTCCGACTTTTGGTGGGATCTGACCCACATCTCTATTCCTGATTGAAAATCTAGTATAAAATTTGTTTGTCCAATGGTCGGATATGTTCAATGTGCATTGATGAAAAATGTTACTTACATATTGGATATATATACATTCTAGAATGAAATTAATTGTTCAAGTAGTTTTACTATGTGCATTAATGAAAAATGATTTAAATGTACTCAATATATATGTTCTAGAATGAAATTTTAACTAAAAGTAGTTTTTCTATGTGCATTGATGAAAAATCGTATTAGATATATACATGAACTTAATGTGCCCAATTTTTCTTGTGAGCTTTTCTGGTAAAAAGTATCCGTGAAATGTAAATAAATCATCCACAGTATAGTTTTGTACGAAGATTCCTTTCAGACAAGAGACTCGGAGCACTTCTCCTAATTTTGGTGGGATTTGACCCACATCTCTATTCCTGATTGAAAATCTAGTACAAAATTTGTTTGTCCAATGGTCGGATATATGTTCTATGTTCTAGAATGCAATTAACTGAATGTCATCAATTTACCAAATTATAAATCAACAAGGCTACCTATTTGAGTGCATTAACAACATTGACCCAAATTCAACAAACATATATGTACTAGACTTATATTTCCAATCAAAATTAAAGGGATAATTTGTACATATATCTACTTCTTTAAACTCTTTTTTCAATTAGAGCTTAATTGATACATGGTTAGTTGCATTGAAAAGCTATGTTCTTCCTATTGGAAATTTTTTCATTCAAACAAGACTACATGTAGAGATCAAAAGCAATCTTAAGATTCCAAATGTACTTCAACCATCAAAAACTTGAGTTTTAAAAACTTTCTGATTAAATCAAAAAAAAATTACAAGTCACATAGGAGTCTTCTATCTAAGCCAAATGTAGATTGAAACCATCCAAAACTTAGATCAAAACATTTAACATTATATCAAAACATTTAACATTTAACATTAAATCAAAATTAAAGGGATTTACATATAACTACTTCTTTACTCTTTTTGATTAAATCAAAACAATACTTCACATGGGAGTCTTCCATCTAGGCCAAATGTAGATTGAAACCATCCAAAACTTAAATTAAAACATTTAACATGTTATATCTTGAAACATTTAACATTAAATCAAAATTAAAGGGACTTACATATAACTACTTTAAAATCTTTTTGAATATATCAAAACAATACTTCAAATAGGAGTATCTTCCATCTAGGCCAAATGTAGATTGAAACCATCCAAAACTTAGATAAAAAAATTTGACATTTAAATAACATTAAATCAAAATTAAAGGGATTTACATATATATAACTAGTTCTTTACTCTTTTTGATTCAATCCGAACAATACTTCACATGGGAGTCTTCCATCTAGGCCAAATGTAGATTGAAACCATCCAAAACTTATATCAAAACATTTAACATTTAACATTAAATCAAAATTAAAGGATTTACACATATATAACTGTAATGAACATAATATACATAGCGAGACCCGTCTCCTGGGTTGCCTAACTAGCCAACACTAGAGGGGGTAAGAATAAAAAAAACAGAAAAGGGACTGCCCATAAGCGAGAAAAAGCTAAAGAGGACCTGACAATAGGTTAGCTATCGATGTGTGTAGGAGGATTCTCCTCCACAATTGGACAACCGTAGTCCTCTAGATCATCATCTACTCCCTTGGAGTGCTGGGAGGAGTTGTCGCTGCTCGTGCCACCATTGTTGGAGCTCGTCGAGGTGGATTTGACTGGAAGAGCTGCCAACTTTCTAGTGTCCTGGAGTTGATGGGCTGGGATGGTTGGATTTATCCACCGCCTCCTGGAACTAGAAGCACCTTGATCTTGCGTCTCCTCCTGAAAAGAGATGGAAATGGTCGCCGTAATTTGCAGTCTGAACATAGCACTGGTGAACTGAAATTGTTCTTCATTGCTTGCTGGAGGAGGGTGAGAGCCAACACTCCTGCCCCCTCCATCCCTACCCCCACCTCCCCTTCTGCAATGCATCCGTTGTCTACGCATGGGGTCTTCCATAGGCCAAATGTAGATTGAAACCATCAAAAAATTAGATCAAAACATTTAACATTATATCAAAACTTTTAAAACATTTAACATCAAATCAAAATTAAATGGATTTACATTTAAAAAACATTTAACATTAAATCAAAATTAAAGGGATTTGTGCAACATTACTTCACATGCCATGCCAATTATAGTGAACAACTATCCAATAGAAACATTTAACATTATATACCACATGTGCCAAATGTAGATTGAAACCATCCAAAACTTTTAAGTTTTAAAAACTTTTTGATTATATATTGTGCAACATTAAAACAATAAACATTTAAAACATTAAATATCACATGCAAAATGTAGATTGAAACCATTCAAAACTTGAGTTTTAAAAACTTTTTGATTATATATATTATCCAACGTTACTTCACATGCCATGCCAATTATAGTTCAACTAGATCCAATAGAAACATTTAACATTATATACCACATGTGCCAAATGTAGATTGAAACCATCCAAAACTTAAGTTTTAAAAACCTTTTGATTATATATCGTGCAACATTAAAACATTAAACATTTAAAATAATAAATATCACATGCGAAATGTAGATTGAAACCATCCAAAACTTGAGTTTTAAAAACTTTTTGATTATATCATACATAACATTACTTCACATGCCATGCCAATTATAATTCAACTATCCAATTTAAAAACATTTAACATTATATCACATGCCAAATGTAGATTGAAACCATCCAAAACTTTTAACTTTTAATTTAACGAAAAATTATAGATCACAACATTACTTCACATGCCAAATGTACTCCAAGCATCCAAAACTTAAATTTTAAAAACAAAACAAATTATAACACATCATTACATAACATGCCAAATGTAGTTCAGATCACAACATTAATTTATAATGACAACATTACTTCACATTCACATGCCAAAAGTACTAAAACCATCCAAAAATTAACTTTTTGAAACAAAACAAATTATATTAACAATGTAATAAAATATGTCCAAAAATTGTAGATCTCACAAGTATCAAACTGTATCAAGTTATATATATATATCTGTGTGTGTGTGTGTGACAATGCATCTAGATCATATATAAAAAAGAAATTTTAAGACCATCTAAATCTTGAAATCAAATCTACAAATCATGTCCATCAAATAGAGACGAATCTAGCGTCTTTCCTATCAGGGTCTCAATCCACGCACTATCATGTGAAGCATCATGGGAAACCTACATACACAATGCACATGTACTTGAACATTAAAATTTGATGTTTTAAAAATGAGTGAGAATATATATATCTAGAACTTCATGTAAAAAACAAAATATAACAAAAAAATCATGCAATACCTCATGAGGTTCCCTCTCCATTTGATGAACAAGTTCCACCCCCATAGGAACCTCTGCAGCGGTAAACTGTACAATATACATGTACAATTAAATATATATATATATATATATATATATATATATTAAAAACTTTCAAATGAAAATGCACGTGTACATATATAAACTTATTTTCAATAATATTAAAAAAAGGAACTAAAGACAACTTGTTCAAATGCTGTGGATGTTCCTATCTCCGTCGCTAGAGTCCCTGGATTAAAGAAATCTTCTATAGGAACCTAAATTCAAAAAATTTTAAATAACTCAAAATATAGATCTCTCTCTCTCTCTCTATATATATATATATATATCTCAATTTTTAATGGAACTTTTTGAGGTGGAATATATATATATATATATATATATATATATATATATATAACTTTTAAATATAAATTTTAAACTTGTGAAAAATTGTCCATACTTGTGGCTCATCTCCTAAGGAAGTAGAAGGTACATCTCCCAAGGAAGAAGAAGGTACTGCCATCCAAAAACATCAGATGGAATCGGTATTTGTTAAAACATTTTATCAAATTATATATACATACATGTACATGTGTGCACAATTATTTATTTTAAAATCACTTAAAAAACACTAACATTTGCCAACATATCTTGATGGTCAGACCCATCTGCATTGTTTGAACCAGAGGTCCCGAACGTGATATTAACATTTTCATCATGCATCATGTGTGAGAACTGCAAATGGTGTTTTAACATATAATCATACATTTTTGTTAGATTAATGTACATACAAATAAATGTATACATGTACATACACATGTATTTATTACAAATAATTTCAAACCCTAAGGTCATTAACACATACCGTTTCGGTGCCCTCTTCCTCATGAAGAATTAGGTCTTGCAAACCATTGCGGCAATTTTTTGCATATATTAGGAGATCTTCAACATTCATGTTGTCAATCTCTTCATCTGTACAATACACAAAATTGGCACATGCATTTTCATGTGCTCTTTGTCGATTTAAACAAACATTGACTCCACCAATCTGCTATAAACATTGTCGATCATGACATCCCTTGCTTCTCGACTTATTTGAGAAGTTGCATCCATCTCTGACCGCAAAGTTTTGACCCGAAAAGGTCGACTCACCAATGGCGGCTCAGGGTGAGGCAACTCCACATCTCGCTTAGCGCCCTTACGGTCATATAATCGACCTTTCCTCGAGCCCAAAAATTCTGACGGAAGGTCATTGTAGTTGGGTTTCATACCCAAAAAAAATTCTGCGTAAAACATTTGTGCAAAATAAACAGGAACCTCGTCATTCCATGGGAGCCTTCCATAGGCCGCAAGGTGCCTATCATACAAATAGCGAGCTATATTTGGGTGTTTGAAATATTGCACCTTCAACATTTTTCTTTTTGGCCCTTCCTTGAAATTAAACATTGACTTGGCCACATCTTTTGTAACTTTTTATTTTACATCCTCCCATTTATCTGGACCCATTACTATTTCCTTTCTCTTTCTCATCACTTCTACAAATGTATCAGTCGTTGGCCCAAGAGTTTTGTACACATTTACAATTTCTCCCAATGAATGTGTAACTATTTCAAGGTTTTGTCAACTCTCAGCAAGTAGAGTCAAAGCCACGAGATCTCTTTGCAATATTGCATGAAGTTTTTCACACCTTTGTAAGGTGCATTGCGCCATGTTTGTTTCCCATGGTATATCAGAAATGTCGGCCGGATAAGTTGTGTTGGGTAGACAACCTTCTTCTTGAATGTAGCGGTTTGCCTTGCATCTATTTTGACCACTAGTTGGAACATTTTCAGCCTCTGCATCAATATATATAAAATTTCATATATTAGAAAAAACACATGTAAAAAAATTTGTACAAATTTAATGAAAAAAATATTGAAATTGATGGCAACCTTGACGTTGTTGGTTAGCATCTTCTCTAACATGACCCTGTTGAGAACTAGACCCAGAACGACCCTGCTGAGAACCAGACCCAAAATGACCCTGTTGAGAACCAACAACCGTTGATTGGCCTTCGGGGGAATAAATATCACCCCCTTCACGCAACCTGCTACCACTCATTGATGGCCTTCTAAGTGGATTTGAACCACCACCAACCTCTCGAGACGAGAGAGAAGCCTCATAAACAAATATGAATTTATAATCAATTGAAAAATACATTCATGTGTACATATAAATACATATACATATTCATTGATTACATTGCGTGAACCATAACCACGACCGGGTGAACCATGGGCACGCTCCATGATGGAGTAGAGACCCTTCTCCTCTTAGCTACTAAAAATTAAAAAAATGAAACTTATTAACAACTAATTTAACTCACAAAGTTAATAAAAAAATAAATTCCATATGTACACACATGTATGGAGATTTAAGATTATATTTAATTACCGTGAACATCCCCATCCTTAAACCCCCATATGGGATTCAAATAGATTCGTCATTCATCCTCCATGATATATATATCTATCGGTGGACATTTACACAAATAGATTTAAAATCAATTTGTAATTTAGTGTACACAAATTGGTGTAGAACACAACTTTCAAAGCAATAATTGATGTAAAACTCAATTTAAGCAAAAAAGAAATTATAAAAATGATAAGTTCACTAAATTAAGCTTTTACATGGTGGGAGCACACTTGGTATAAAATTGAAAAAAATACATGGTCATTAAAAAAGAAGCGTGAAAATCCATTTAAAAACAAAATTTGTTGCAGCCCCCTGCATTTTAATTTTATAAAAATGAAGTTCACCACTTGTTGCAAATGTGAAGTTCACCAAGTTGCACTTTACATGGTGTGGTGGGAGCACACTTGGTATATAATTGAAAACACATGGTAATTAAAAAAGACACATTTATGGCACACAAACATATCCAAGAGATACATTACAATTTTCATCAATAAATTTTGAAGGAGAGTTGTTCTAACACTAATTCATCTTCGAGGAGATGAATCTTGAATTTTTGAAGAAGAGCATCTCAAAACCAATTCATCTTTGAGAGATGAATCTTGCATTGGCATCGTTTCTCCGTATAATTCTAATTCATCTTTGATAGATGAATCATGAATTGGCATTGCCCTACCTACGTATCAACATACATCTTATTCACATTTGTACAATGCCTTATACTAAAACATTGAAATTGGCTAACAATATTGTTTGCTATTCCAAGTGTAGTTTTAGCTCTCCTTCTTAACTTGGCACACGCCATCTATCCTGTTGCACACAAGTTCGGTAATTGGTGAAAACTACAATTCCATTTGATCCATACTTCATCGTTGTTCCCAAGCCTTCTATCAATCCAATATAATATGCCTCGTTGTTTGTTGTTCTTCCCGTATATTCATTTTCCTTTCGATGACTTCGTTAGTAGCAATATTGGAAAGCACATATGTAATAATTGCTTTCCCGGATTGGTATAGCAAGAAACTTCTATGCATAATTTCCATTTTTCAACCATATTTAATGGTTTTCTTATCCCCGAAAAAAAAACAAATTCAATAAAAATATATATATTAAATCGACATTTATTGCAATGCATGAGAGAAATGACACAAGATCATGAGGTAAAATGACATGTGCATTGTTTATCTTAAAGTTTGACTTAAAATTTTTATGGTAGAGTTCACATCTAAAAGTAATGGGAGGAAGCCTTTAGTTTGTGGGATAAATGACACATGTACACAATTTACCTTAAAGTGGTTGTGTTTTATGGATATTAGAGGAAGCCTTTAGTTTGTGGGAGAAATGACACATGTACACATGACTTTAAAGTGGTTGTGTTTTATGGATATCAAAATGAAGAACTTCTATTTAGATCCATTCCGCAGATCGACCGTAGGGGCATTTACTAGATATGTCACCTTTCATAAAAGATGAGATCCAAAGGCTACCTGTCCCTTGGCGACTTCCGCCTATAGAAATTGTAGAAGTAAACACTAGACCTATCCCAATTTTACTATGTGAAGGGTGTAGAGGACTCGTGGAATCCCACTCAAGGTTGTATTATTAAACCTTTGGTTGTACTTTGAAGTTCCTTGCCCTTCATCCTTCAACCAGAGGTTGTAGATCCTTCAAAGCCTCTTGTTAGAGAAGCATTTTTTAATATGTGAGAAACAAATTAGGAATAGTTCTTGTAACGTCTGTTAGAGAACCATTCGGAATATGTGAGAAACAAATTAGGGATAGTTCTTGTAAATTATTGTCACTTATTTGACTTCAAAAAAGAGCCTATGAAATTGAGTGCAATATCTATATGATATCGATATGATCAAGTGTCAATAATTTGAAGTAAAGAAAGATAACAAAGGACCATCAAAATTGTGTGCAATATCTATATGATTGTGTCAATAATTTGATAATTTGAAGTAGTCAAGAAAGATAAAAAGGACCATCAAAATTGAGTGCAATATCTATGTGGGAGAGTACACAATATCTAAGGGGGAGAATACAATATATTTGACTTCAAAAGAAGAGCCTATGAAATTGAGTGAAATTTATCTATGTGGGAGAGTACACAATATCTAGAGGGAGAATAGATATATGGAAGGAATAGAAAGAGTAACAAAAAGCATATGATCATGGACAATAATTTGAAGTGGTCAAGAAAGATAACAAAGGACCATCAAAATTGAGTGCAATATCTATATGATATCTATATTCAATCAAGTGTCAATAATTTGAAGTAAAGAAAGATAACAAAGGACCATCAAAATTGAGTGCAATATCTGGGTGTGGGAGAGTACACAATATCTAAGGGGAGAATACAATATATTTGACTTCAAAAGAAGATCCTATGAAATTGAGTGCAATTTATCTATGTGGGAGAGTACACAATATCTAGGGGGAGAATAGATATAAGGAAGGAATAGAAAGAGTAACAAAAGCATATGATTGTGTCAATAATTTGAAGTGGTCAAGAAAGATAACAAAGGACCACATCAAAATTGAGTGCAATATCTATATGATATCTATATTCAATCAAGTGTCAATAATTTGAAGTAAAGAAAGATAACAAAGGACCATCAAAATTGAGTGCAATATCTATGTGGGAGAGTACACAATATCTAAGGGGGAGAATACAATATATTTGACTTCAAAAGAAGAGCCTATGAATGACTCAGAATTTATCTATGTGGGAAAGTACACAATATCTAGGGGGAGAATAGATATAAGAAGGAATAGAAAAGAGTAACAAAAATCATATGATTGTGTCAATAATTTGAAGTAGTCAAGAAAGATAACAAAGGACCATCAAAATGGAGTGCAATATCTATGTGGGAGAGTACACACAACTAAGGGAGTTCATACAATATAGAAGGAATAGAAAGAGTAACAAGAAGCATATGATTGTGTCAATAATTTGAAGTATTCAAGAAAGATAACAAAGGACCATCATCAAATTCAAATTGAAGATCAAGTAGTCTTCTTCATGAAGAATAACATTAACTAGGTTCATCATTTAAAGGGTTCATTTTTTAATGAAAAAAATTATAAATAATATGGAATGAATCATTGTACATTATGATAAATCTTGTATTTAAATGAAATTTGATCTATGAATAAAAAATAAATTGGGATCATCTCTTAATATGTGTGTGTGTGTGTGTGTGAGAGAGAGAGAGAGAGAGAGAGAAATAAAAGCAAAGGAAATTCCACCAAGCCTAAAGGAGCATGTCCTAATACATTATTATGTTTGGTTTATGTCATAACTTTTCTTTTGAGATCCACATTTCCATCATACTATTTGCAAGTTCACATTTCCATCATGCTATTTGCAAGTTCTATATAAAGATATGTAGTCTAATAACTAATTAGTTTACATTTTAGCATCATGCTATTTGCAAGTTCTATATGAAGATATGTAGTCTTACCAACTGAATAGCAAGTTGTGATGTCCTAATACATTATTATGTTTGGTTTCCATCATACTATTTGCAAGTTCTATATGAAGATATGTAGTCTAATAACTATACAATATAGCCTCCATATAACATTCAAAAGATAGGCCCATATAACATATAACGACCTTTGACAAGTATGAGCATAGAGTCAAAAACGTAGAGGCCTCTCTCGCAAAGTTCCACCTATTCATCAAGGTAAGTAATATAATATCGGAAGTGAAACAATGACACCACTAAACATATGTGAATTTAGATATTAAATTGACATTTATTGCAAATGACATGTGCATGGTTTATCTTAAATTTTGACTTAAAAGTTTATGGTAGAATTCACATCTAAAATTAATGGGGAGGAAGCCTTAGTTTGTGGGAGATATGACTTGCATGTGTGTATCGCTACCTTAAAGTGGTTGTGTTTTTATGGATATTAAAATGAAGAACTTCTATTTAGACTTATTCCAGAGATTGACTATAGGGGCATTTACTAGATATGTCACTTTCCATAAAAGATGAGATCCAGAGGCTACTCCGGCCCTTTACGTACTCTGCCTATAAAATCCTCGTATAAGTTGAGAAATTAACATTGACAACACATATAGAGATTCAACTAGGCTTCGTGAAAAGTAAAAGTGGACAATGTATAATTCTACTTAGAAGAGTCTTTGGTTTAATGGTTAAGCAAGAAAGAGTCATTACTTTCTCTATCTAGAGTAGAAGTGGAATACATAGTAGTTACTTATTTTTTGGAGTGTTTTGGATGAAATGGGCTCTACAAGATATTAAGGTAAAAGCATATGATTGTGTCAATAATTTTAAGTAGTCAAGGAAGATAACAAAGGACCATAAAAATTGAGTGCAATATCTATATGATCAAGTGTTAATAATTTAAAGTAGTCAAGAAACATAACAAAGGACCATCAAAATTGAGTGAAATATCTATATGATATCTATATGATCAAGTGTCAATAATTTGAAGTAAAGAAAGATAACAAAGGACCATCAAAATTGAGTGCAATATCTATATGATTGTGTCAATAATTTGGATAATTTGAAGTAGTCAAGAAAGATAACAAAGGACCATCAAAATTGAGTGCAATATCTATGTGGAGAGTACACACATCTAAGGGGGAGAATACAATATAAGGAAGGAATAGAAAGAGTAACAAGAAGCATATGATTGTGTCAATAATTTGAAGTATTCAAGAAAGATAACAAAGCACCATCTTCAAATTCAAATTGAAAGATCAAGTAGTCTTCTTCATGAAGAAGAAGAATTAACTAGGTTCATCATTTAAAGGGTCCATTTTTTAATGAAAAAATTTATAAATAATATGGAATGAATCATTGTACATTATGATAAATCTCGGTGATTTAAATGACATTTTGACCATGAATAAAAATTCTAAGAAAATGGGATCATCCATTCATATATATATATATGTGTGTGTGTGTGTGTGTGTGTGTGTGTTTGTGTGGCAGAGAATAAAAGAAAAGGTAATATGTGTGAGCATAAACATGTTAACTTCTTAGTTAAAAATCAAAATTTTAAAGTTGAAATTACTAAAAAGTTTGGTTTCAGATCACAAATCACTATACCATAACAATGAGGCAAAGCAAACCATAACCCACTTATAATAGAGGGACAAAGGGACTCGTGTCACCTACTCCAAACCCAAAGACATAATAATGAAAAATAACATAAGGATGAAAACAATACACTTGTCATAATTGTCAAGAAAACCATAACCAACTTATAATAGAGGGATAAAGAGACCGTGTCAACTACCCAAACCTAAAGACATAATAATGAAAAAGAACAAAAGGATGAAAAAAAAAAATATACTTGTCATAATTGTCATAAACTTATATCTAGTTTAATATTTCTAGCTACATCAGACACAATAACACATGGTACAAAATAACACATTGATTAGTTCGGGCTTGTATTAAGGTTAACATGGCTAACCTTGTATGTATAAGTTCAAAGGATTAGTTCAGGTTATATTAAGGTATATCTATTACATATGTTATAAAATATGTGAGTACAAAGATGTTAACTTCTTAGTTAAAAATAAAATTTTGAAGTCAAATTAATAAAAAGTTTTCTCTCGATCACAAATCACTATACCATAACAATGAGACAAAGCAAACCATAACCCACTTATAATAAAGAGGGATAAAGGGACTGTGGTCACCTACTCCAAAACCTAAAGAAATAATAATTAAAAAGAACATAAGGATGAAAAAAATACACTTGTCATAATTGTCAAGAAAACCATAACCCACTTATAATAGAGGGATAAAGGGACTTGTGTCACCTACCTCCAAAACCTAAAGACATAATAATGAAAAAAGAACATAAGGCTGAGAAAACAATACACTTGTCATAATTGTCATAAACTTATATCTAGTTTAATATTTAGCTACATGGTACACATAACACATGGTACAAAATAACACATTGATTAGTTCAAAGTATATTAACGTTAACATGGCTAACTCAAGGTATAAGTTCAAGTTGATTAGTTCAAAGTTATATTAAGGTTGATTAGTTCGTGTTATATTAAGGTTATATTAAGGTTGATTATTTCATGTTATATTAAGTTTTATTTAGTTTTAGTTACGTAAACATTTGGGCACAAAGTTTTACTCCCTTTCAATATGGTTTTTGGCCCTTCCTAGTCTTGCATGATACTAGTAATAAAATGAACTAGTGTACACTTACATAGAGTAAAATGTAATGGTATTACCGTAAGAAGTTAATCGCATTAGCTTATCCGTAACGATGTAATGATATCATGTTCACCACATCAGAGATTATGGATGTACTTATACCTATGGAATACACCGATATTATGTAAACTACCTCTATAAGAGCTTAAGCTTACCTTATTATGTAAACAAAGTGGTCTATAAATCCCATGTATTAAGGAATAAAGCACACATAAGAGTGTTTTGTAATACTAATTATAAGCTCCCAGGAATATTCGTAATGAATAAGTAGGTACTAACACATCAAAGTTGGATACTCACTTACCTTGTACGTATTTATATAATACTATCTTTCCCTAATCAACATCTTATGCAAAGCTTGTTCAGGTTAAGGAGTTAATACTATGTGTAAAGATAAGTAATCACATAATCATTCTAATGATCATGTTCTCTCAATTACACTATACCGTATACATATCACTATCCGTATATTTTCCGTTACAAACCTACAAAACGGTCTCATAACTTTTGATGCCTCGTAATCGTTTTCCCTATAAGGAGGTTCTAGGACCTCAACTTAAGAACCGTTTTCATAATATCGGAGATCGGATAGTTCTTACCGTTGGTCTCCTTTTCTTGGAATGTGTGAGCTTATGCTTCCGAAGGCACTACACCTCTTTTTCTCATCTCTCGTTTTGGGTTCTCACCAGGAGATGATGAATGATCGAGGTGCCCGTTTTGATTTGTGCACAAAGCCATTTTTACAATAACTTTTGGTGTTATAAAGCAGTTGAGACCACCATTCCCCTTTGACAAAAGGTGAAATGGAGCGTTCAAATGCTCGCATATGCTATCCGACTATCTATATATAATAGAAAGTTCGATTTTTTCTCGTCGTGGAAAAAAAATCACTATCTACATATGGGATTAGAAGTAAGCTATAAAGGTGGCAATTATTAAGTATTTACTACTTTAACTAGTAAACAAGTATCAAAGCTTCGTGCTTATTACGGATCCTCTACTAGCTCTATTGGAATATACTAGCTCTATTGGAATAAGCACTTTGTATCGAGTATAAGTATCAACATAATCAAACATAGGTAAATGAATATCGATGATTTCCATTGTTTTCAAAGACAGCATACCAATCGTAGTCATGTAAATGAAAAGAATCAAGCTCAAATACACTTGATTACAAGTATACGTTAATGAACCATAAAAACCACGGGAAACACTATGCCTGGGAAAAAAGCATGTGAGACTAGTTCCAACATAGCCTACTTCGATCAGCTTCAACATGGTGACATTCAGCTTCCGCCCATCGTATTAGCTAAGGGTTCATGTAATAAGCTAAGAACAGTTTCGGCATTACAGAAGACATTAACATTGCATTCCAAATTTTTCCCTTGTAAAAATCAGAGGAGGAGCAGGACAAATACCGGTAATTTGCTCACGAGTCGCTTGAAGTCGCCGGGCAGACCAACAACATGGACTAAGCAAAGAAGATAGACAGAAAAATGCGTGAACAAACGTAAAGAAAGAAGCATTTAAAGAAAAACGCGCGAATAAATGTACATACACAAAAACGTGGTAAACAAATAAACTTCTCAAGTATATATTTATAGAACCAGTTCGGCCGAACTATTTAAGAGTAAAATTTTATTAAACTCCAAGTTCGGCCGAACTTCTCGTTGTCGGCTTTTCCCATCTCCGTAAAATTTTGTTTTCCCCACGTTGCCTGTGCCGTCAATCTAAACGGAAGCACGAGTTTCGCCGAATTTCTCAAAAAGTTCGGCCGAAATATCAAATAGTCTGTCGAACTATTGCCTAAAAAATATTTCTGCCCCCGATTCTCACAAAAGTGTAACCCATCTTCACATATCCGCCCTATAACAAGCCCTCGCTTCATCCTCTAAATAAAATATAAAGAACTTCATCTTTACATCTTCATGAACAATTTCTATTGCTCTCCTAAGTGGCATTCACTAAGTCCTTAAGGTGTTGTAGTGGACTTGAGAAATCTAGTGGGGAAATTTTTTAACCAAAAATGCGAGTGTCATGTTAGTCATCCATAATTTTGACTTTATCCAAAGATGACTAAATGTAACAAACCCATATTTCTAGAACAAATTGCAAGAACATTATGAATTCTAGAAATCTCACCGCCTTCATCTATGTCTCCTAAAAGTTATCCCGCTCGTTTTAAAAGAAGAAGGCTCATTTCAAAATGTTTATCCTGTTTTTCTTACCCATTTCCCTCTAAAAATAGCCCTCATTTCCCCTTACTTATCCTTCATTTTCCTCTAAAACCCCACTTTTCTCGACTAAACTCCTCATTTTTTCCTATAAAACCCCTTAAACCATTAAACTCACTGCTTGGTTTAAAAACACCTTTAATCCCATTTTAATTTCTAATTTGGCCCAAAACCCCATTTTTTGCCAAAAAACATGTCTTTTCATAGAGAAGGGTTGTCATCTCTGAGGGCCAGAAACCTTTGGTCTTTTCCTCCATATGTCCAAGCGCTCTAACCAAGCGCTTAAACTTTTTCCCGTTTTGTTCGGGCCTATGTCCACCTTTATAAAAAAAATTTACGCCCCTTGGGCTCGAGCCCCGCCCTTTCTCCATACAACCTCACTCACAAGACCGCGCCCTCTCCACGTTATCTCGTCCTTTCCGGCCCCGTGCCTTCTCCTACTCCTCCACGTACCACCGCCCACACCTTTCCTTAAGCCCCCTCCCCTTTTCTTTCTCTCCACCTTACTACCCCTACGTAGCGATCTCCACCAATAAAACCTAACCATCCGACGACTTTTCCACCCCAACATTCCACTCCCCGAAAAAAAAAAACCATTGATGTCACCCCTTCTCATTCCACTTTCCACCCAAGCTCGCGCTAAACCTCCCTTTGCCACCTATCCTCCATGTCCCACACCTCCAAACCTCCGCCCCGCCTTATAAGCTTCTTCCGCACCGTCGATCTCACCGATGGAGATCGTACTCGTCCAAATCACAAATAACATTCGATCCGCCGCCAAGGTTTAACACCAATTTCGATAAAGTGAAAAAGTGGTTTTGCAAGGGGCACGGGCGAGCGACGAATGGAATCGCATTCCCCGGGTAAAACCGCCAACCGCTCATGCACAATGCAAAACCGCCAATGGCTTTCCAAAACCACCTATGCTCGTTTTCGTGCCATATGCAATTTTAAACTAGATTTTTTCCAATTTTCTTCATAAAAACCTCCTCTCCGCTCCTCCACCTACATTTTCCGCTCCTTCTCAATGCCTCCATCCACCACTCCTTAGCCTCTCGCGCTCTTTCCCACCTCAGGATTATATAATGTGTTTATTAGTTTTGCGCTTTCTAAGGCGGTTTTAAAGTCCGAAAACCCCCCCACAACACCATAAAAGGATGGGCCGAGGGTGATGACTTTCGCTACTTCGACAGAGGCCAAAATCACAAAGGAAAGAAATCACTGGGTTAAATTGTAAGTTAAATCGATGTTTTGTGAAACAATGGTTATATAAATCAACCCTCCAACACACCTAGGCCACCTCGCACACCGACAAATGAAAACAAGGAATATAAGTGGGAAATGAAAGGTTAAAAGATGAAGATTAGAGGTTAATGTCATAATCAATAATTTGAAGACTTAACCAATAAAATAAAAGGGTCAAGGAATAAAGGTCGAAGATTAAAGGCTTAATCTTACAATTTTACACACAAACACGCTAGTAAGGTGGATACAACATCAAAAGAAAAAAATTGAAGACCGAAGAAGGCATGATCAGCCTAAAAAAACAAAATCAAAGTCAAAACAGAGTATCAAGGTTTACGTATATTTACGTAAGTGCTAAAGGTTCACCAGTGCATCAAGGCTAAAAGAGCCTTAAAACACAGCTTAAATGATGAAATAAAGGCAAGATTAGGCCTAAAGAGGCTTAGAATTAAATCAAGAAGACTTAGGCTTAAATACAACCTCGAATACATCAAAAAGAGTAGTTATCCACTTAATAAATCAAAATCGACACCTTTCACTTTCTTTATACCTCAAAGGGAAAATTCGTTAGCTATTTCGTCAAAAAGATATTTTATAAACTATCGTACGCTATTGTAAAAGGTATAAAGGAGCCTCAAAGTCAATATTTTCGGCTTTTATCCTCAGAAGTAAAGATAAATTTAATACTTAGAGAAGTAGTTGAGAGACATTCCTACCGTATGCCTTGCGCTTAAGGATAGAGTGCATTTACTATGTCATTAATGACATTTGAACCCTAGATGTTTCCACCTCCTCATTTGTAGCATAAATACTCGAATTCGAACTCATTGTATAGGGGTCATTTTGATAACTCTTTGAATTAATATATAGCTCGCCGAGATTGAAAATAAATTGATGTACCGGAACCTCGGGATGTTGTAACCTGTTTGTGGATGAAGAAATATCTCGTCATTGGATCCCTTAGCTTGGTTGTTGGTGAAGTATTCTAAATTTTCAATGTTTTCTCCTCGTTTTCCATTCTCGTTTTCATCACTTCTTACTTCTACAAGAGAACAAAATGTTTAGGCTAAGAAATGTCTCCTGCAGCACCTTAGACCTGTTTACTCTTCATTGTCTTCATGTTTTCATCTCGAATGTTTGATTGAGTAGTTTAACCGTTTTCAACCTTTAAGTTTGTTTATTTTGCGACCAATATAGTTACCTCAAGATGATTCATGGTTTTTCTCGTTCTTGTTGACACTTTAAAACTATTTTTAAAGTCCCCTTTCAGTACCATTGTCCAAAGCCACAAAGAGGTGGTGTTTTGATCATACCCTTTTGCACTTGCTCATAATTGTTTTGAAAGTCTTTTATAATTGTAGGTCTAGATGTTTAGGAGTTCCCTCTTTCTATGAATGCAGCTATCTATTTATCTTGAATGTTTTCTTATCCTTGAAAGTGAAATCTTTGATGGAACAGCTCTCAACTCTTAGATTTCATTTTGAAAAGTTTATTTTGAGATTTGCTATTTCATCGAAGTGTAATTTCTAGAATTCATGCTTGGCCATGTCTATAAAATAATCCTTCATGTTCAGATAATGTTTTAAGTCCCTTTGTTGAGAAGTATATAATTTCATATCTAATTTCCCTTAAGTTATGCTTTTCATTCTAGAAACCTTAATGTTCATTTCATTCTAAATATTTTGTTAATCCAACAACCAAGTTAGATTTTCCTTTGGACACCCCCGATTCATCGAAAATTGTTGTCATTTACTAATTTTCTGACTCCATTTCCCAATGACTTAGAGATTTCCCTTTCTGTATTTATGCTGCTCAGATCATCATGTCCCATCAAACAATCAAACAAACTCAAGCTTAATAACTAGCCTAAAATCAACCTTTACAAGAAATCAAGCTATATCCATACAAAATATATTGAGAGATCCCTCTCCGAGACTAGGAGGGCTAGATCCTAGAGCTCTAAAGATTGGTTTTCTTTTGTGTTTCCTTGTCATTTAGTATGCCAATCTACTAGATCACAGGATCCCAACATTTTGGTGATCACTATGGGACCACCGAGTTCAAGTGGGGGCCAGTTTAGCAAGCTCTAGTATACCCATTAGTCTTTCAAACAACCATAGAAACTCAGAAACCCCCAAAACAATTTCAGATTTTTTTTTAAATAAACCACTGTAGGACTACAAAACATTTTACCTTCGTAAAAGCTAAAATGTCCACCGAAACTCCACTAGCCCAAGAGGGGTCACATACTCCTTTCGATCTCCCGTATTTCTCAGGATTGCTTTAACTAGCCTTGAGGAAGTTTATAAGCCTAGCTATCCTATTTTAGAAATCATCGTAGAGGAAATTTTTGAAAAACAAATCTTAAAAACCTCTTCCTCTCTAAATTCTTGAAAACCGAAATCGTGGCTTCGTACAGATCAACACTAGATCCCATCCGCATCCTAATCCCCCACCATAGTTGACAATCCGCAGAGGATTTTGTGGCAAACTTCTAGACTTGGAAAACCAACTATTGATAGACCACCCTACAACAAAATCGTCCCCTCGAAACCTCACAAATTGAAAGATCCTCACTTTGACTTACCTCACAAAGAACCTCTTAGAAATAAGTCTCGTAGTGATTTAAACCAAGTTTATCGAAACCACAGATTGAAAACAGTAGCTTTAGCAAGAGGCTCACTTTTCACTCCACCTCGATTTCCGCTTCTCCATCATTTCAGCTCCTTCCACAACAATATCTTCATCATCGCTTGTCGGCCCAAGCGTTTCTTCCACTCCTATTCACACAACCACCGTTCAAAACACTCCATTTCAGCCCACTTTCCCTCTTGTAAACCCCCCATTATTTCCAATCCATGGCAGACAGAGGCTCCAGAACAGTGTTACCACAAATTAAGGGTTCCTTTACCAAAACACACACCAAAATTCCCCATTTCACCGCAAATGAATCTACTACTACCCAGGCGCATAGACAAAATGAATGATGCTTATTACATGGAAATAGAAGAAGAGACCATTAAGATGAGAATTTTTGCTTCAAAGTTTAGGAGGAGAAGTCAAGAAATGGTTTAAAAACTTAGCTCCTCATAGAAGATAATGATCTCCTTATTTATAATTTCAAACATTCATAAACAAAATGGGAAATGAGAAAAACTCTCTCCAAATCCTTTCGCACTATACTAACCTCAAAAGAAATAATCGGGGGAAAGTGTCCATGACTACCGCACTAGATTCAATAGTGGTGTGTAATGCACTTCCTCCAAGTATGATGAAACCTCCATCAGGCTTAGCTCTGGCTAAATTCTAAGGCTTTGGACTTCGAAATGGCCTATCAGCTAAGAGAAAGAGACCCTTCAATCCTTAGAAGATATGCAAAGGGGAGCCATGAGTAGGAGGCAACTCTGATTGAGAAAAGAGCTTAGTTGAGAGCAGAAAAGAGTTACATTCAAATATGACACAGCCTGCCTAACCTCATCATCAGATACTAAATTGATAACTTAGTAAAGGTAATGGAGAGAATGCTGGAAAAGATAAATATGAATGATAGAGTGCCTCCTAAAGAAAAACCAAAACAAATAGAAACCCGTAATTCTGAAGAGACCCTAGTCAAGATAGCAGAGAGACAATGACCAACGATTAGCCTCCTTTCCAAAAAACTATGTTGACCAAGAAGAAGAAGGAAGCTGAAAGGTTGAAGAAAATCACATGTAAACTTGATAGGATCTCGATGTTGAGACAGTGTTTTCTCATCGAAGAAGAACAATGATTCTTCTCTTCAACAAAATGAATATAATAATGAAGATTTTGAAGATTACAGATAGGGGTTTGAAAATGCTCTCATGGAGGTACACAAAAAATACAATCTCGACAAAGGTAGCCCAGAGAGTTCCAATGATAAAAACACTAGTACTCGTTAAGAAAACCTCTTAAAATCAACCTAAGAAAACAAAAAGTAACACCAACAATTTAACCAAGAAAATCGACCAAAATAAAGACAAAAAAATTCAAAGAAAGTGTTGAACAAAGCTGCCCAGTAACACGTGGCCCTAACAACCGTCCCAACAACAACAAATAAAGTTCGCAAGTCGAAATTGGTTTAAAGAGTTGTAAATGATATAACATATGTAAACATGTCAAAAACAATAGTTCCTTTCACTTTGGAGGGGAAATTTCAAGATTAAATTAACATACCCTTAGTTGAACTAGTAACTCGAGATGTATATAAAACAAGTTTTGAAAGCTTTGAATATGGGCAGTGACATTGGATACTTTAAACTTTGGTAAATAGATAAAATCAGAATTATTGTTTGGTCTGAAGTTGCATGGAAATACCAAGAAGGCACCTGGGTCTCCTCCCTTCAATGCCAAGTCTAATATATACTATAAAAATCTTGCACAATGCCATGCTAGACTGTGCTTCTCACAATATTATGCCCAAAGCAAGAATGGAAAGCCTAGGCTTGGAAATTACTAAACTATACAAAGACATGTATTTTTTTGATTCCAAAGCAGGTCAAATGCTTAGGCTTAATTAAAGATTCGTGGTGCTAACTTATCTCAAATTCTTGCCAAAAGTTCAGTAATGGACATAGTGGTAGCTAACATCTCCCCTAAGTATGGCATGCTTTTATCTAGATCATGGGGAGCCAAAATTCAAGGAAGCCTCCAAATGGACATGTTTTATGCCACCATCCCAATGTTTAACCAAACTCAGAAGACTATAGGGAATCCCACATGAAATACATGGCAGCAATACAGATAGACCAAAAATTCTCCTATCTACTCCATCCATTCAGATTTGGATTCCTTTATCTATATAATGAAGATAAAATTAGTCAACAAGAAAAGGAAAACAAAAGGGTAATTTAGTCTACTGCAACAATAAATTCGCCATCAATTCAAGAAAAGAACAAATTCTGCATTTTAGCAAATTTCCTTGAACAATGAAGAAAATGAAAAGGAAATTGAAATAACACTGAAAATAAACTTTGATGGCTCTTGTAGTAAACTAAGTGCAAGGGCCGGTGTATGGATACAAAACACAAACAAAGGATTCTCCTACAAACCGGACCTTCCATGCACAAACACACACAGTATGAAGCCTCTTATTGGCCTACACTTACTCAAAGATTTAGGAGCCAAAAGAATATCAGTCCATGACTTCGAGCTAATTATCAGCAAATTAAAGGGGAGTATTCAACCAAAAAACCCAAAACTCAAAGAATATAGGAACGCCGCCCTCTCGACCTCCGAAAACCTTTTGAAAAATATGAACTCATTTTCATCCCAAGAGCTCAAAATCATCTAGAAAATGAACTTGCCTTTGCTTCTAGTAATTGCAAATACTGGAGACCAATGAACAATTTGATGTAAAGGTAAAAAAATGTAATTCGCAATACGTATAATGAAGATTATTGGCAAGTATTTGAAGTTGACAAACACATAGATGACTTTCTACAATCAAATAATGACTTTTCCATGCCAACACTGCTTTAAGCCGTGAGGAAGACCGTTTTACGAAGAAAAAACTCAAACAACGTTGTCCTTTTCTACGATATAAAACCATTTCGAACATCCATTTAGAATAGAAATAGTCGACAAGAGAACCAAAAATACCGGAGGCTTTACATTGTAAAAATGATACAATTCCAAGAGGTCTTACACCATTAGAACAACTTTTCGATTTCAATGATGTAGCCAAAGAACTAAGGATGGAGCCTATAAAACAGACATAGAAGAACATAATATAGGCAGCCCCCAATAGAACCCAAAATGATCAAGTTGTCCAAGACTTCCCGCACTTCATATTAAAACAATACAGTGACTTGTACAAAGAATTTAAAGATGTGTTTACATGGGGATACAAAGATTTAAAATCATATGATACCTGCATCATTCAACACAAAATTCCTCTTAAGGAAAATCAAACCCTTCAAAACAAAAACTCAGGAGGATAAACCCACATTTTATTGCCCTTGGTTGAGAAATAAATCAAGAAGATGTATGATGCTGATCATAGTTCCCATTAGGTATTCAGAATGGGTTTCAATCTCTAATATCTCGTTAGGAAAATACTGGAGAAATTAGGGCTCGCATTGATTTCTGTGAATCTAAATAGAGCCTCCCTTAAAGATAATTATCCCTTTGCCAAATATGGATCATATACTTCAAAGGGTGGTTGGGGCTAAAATAATTTTTTACCGTTGGATGGGTTCTCAGATACAATCAGGTTTTAGTACTCCCAAGTGACCAACATAAAATCGCTTTTACTACACCTTGGGGTACATTCATGTATGTCAAAATGCCATTTGGTTTAATGAATGCAGGGGCCACATTCCAAAGGGCCATGGACATAGCCTTCTCGAATACAGGGGCTATTTCATAATCAATTATCTTCAAGGACATCACTTTTTTCTAAAACTAACGAAGAACACTTGATTCATTTGAAGAAAGTTTTTTAGAAATGTAGGAGATAAGGCTTATATTTGAATCCCAAAAAGACACTCCTTGGTCTCCAAGAAGGAAAAATTCTTGGCCACATTATTTCGAAGAGGTAATCATAGTAGACCCAAAAGGATCGATGGCATATTTAAGATCAATCAGTCTCAGAAACCTTAAAGAATTACAATCTTTCATTGGGAAGATAAATTTTTTAAGGAGATTCATCCTCAACTCATAAGCTATTAAGAAATGTCACAAACATTCTTAAGAAATAGGTAGGTGTTAAATGGACAATACAAGCCAAACAATCATTTGAATCGGTAAAACAAGCATTAACTCAAAATCATCAGCTTCTTATTAGTCATGATTTCACCAAAGATTTTTATATCTTTTTCCTTTCGCATCTAAACATACAACAGTCATAGATATCGCAAAAGAATGACATGGGGCGTGAACAACCAATATCCTTTTTTAGTAGGCTTTAATAGATGCTCCACTTAAGTATAACATCACAGGAAACAAGCCTTAGCCTTGAAAGCATTGAAAGACTTTGTAGAGTCTATATTCCGCATTCTCACATCATTGCTTTTGTTCCACACACAAATAGTTGGCGATATTCTTAAGTCAAGACCCTAATGGTAAAAGGGAAAATGGATTGCTATTATTCTAGAGTACGACTAGAAATCGGCCTACCAACTGATCAAAGGGCGGTGAATTAGCCAAACTCATGGCTGAGTCAAAATTCCAAGCACTTGATATGAATATGGTTGATGTCTTAGAAGAAATGAAGGAATGCCGTTTCCATTCATTGAAGAAACATTTGTGAATTCACTTGGTATGTTGATATCATATATGTGCCGCTTTACTCGAATGCTCCCTCCTTCTTTTTTCAAAACTAAAGCTACATTTTGAAACAAAAGGCTTTAAAATTATTGCATATTAGATGGGGTTTTATACTGGAAAAATGATGTTGGAATATTGCTTAAGTGTCCGCTTGAGGTTGATGCAGTGAAAATCACACATGAATCGGGTGAAGGAGGGAGAATGAAGGACATCCGTACCGGAAGACCAAAACAAAATAAAATCCTCAGACCGTTACTATTGGCCCACCCTTTTCCCGCATACTCGAAACTTGTCATGTCTTGCCATAAGTGTCAAATTTTTTATGGCAAAGAAACTCTTACCCTTACCCTTATTTCCCATCGTTGTTGAGGTTCTTTTCAATAATGGGGCTTGGAATTCATTGGGGAAATCTACCCATATTCATCAAATTCTTAACATCATGGATCCTCACCCACCGATTATTTTACCAAGTGGATAGAAGCCATACCTCTAGGAATGCTACCGACTCAATATTATCAAGTTCCTTGAAACCAACATACTATCCGCATTTGGTTGTCCAAGAAAAATTATCACAAAACAATGTTGTTGCCTTCAAATCTAAGAAAATGGTTGACCCATGCTATAAATATCATAGTTACATTAGGTCATTCCACCGCCTACTATCCCCAAGGAAATGGTTTAGCTGAATCCTCCAACAAAAGCCTTGTAAATATTATCAAAAAAAATCATGAACAAAATTCAAAAATCAAGGGTAATAAGTCAAGTTCATGCTTTATGGGCCGATAGATTAACCACTGCAAAATTCAATAAATATGTCCCCATATCAAATTGCTTATGCATGGATTGAGTCTTCCCAACCTAAATAGGAGTTCCAGTCATGAAACTCCTCCTGCTGAAGTGACCCAGGAAATGATATGCAGAAGGACAATTCGTACCATTCATTCGTAGCAGACTTCGTAGAGGAAGGTACAGAAGAAACAAAATAGTCCAAGAAAGTATCAATAAATAATTTGACAAGAGGACCAAAAGAAAATGATTTCCAAGTTGAAATGTTGTTCTAAATGGGATTCCGTAAGGAAGAGAAAGGAAAGCATGGAAAATTTGAAAAATCATGGAAAGGTCCCTATATTATTCATTCTATCAGGGGTCATAATGCTTTTTTCTCTATAAGAGCCGAATGGAGAAGATTTACTTGGAGGTTCCGTCAATGGTAGGATGTTCAAGTACCTATTTCTACCAAGAGTCCTAAATTTCAAGATTTTATTTTCCATCGTATATAACATTGTTTTTAAATTCGGAGAAAGAAAAACACAAAAACAACATAAAAAAGAAAAGAGGGCAGATTCAAAAAGGTACAACCCCATACCCAAAAAAGAGAATTTTCTCGAAAGTGAGCAAGTCTAAGTGCCATCGTTGATTAAAAATGATATATTGTTCAATCATCTAGCCAATCATGGCCGAACATAATTTAAATTTATGTTGATAAGTTAGTAGAAGCAATATATTGATAAGATTTTTTCGTACTTGGCTTATCAAAGGGAATAGACTAGGATAGAAAGAAATGGTTCTAATCAAACCAAAATCCGAACCAAGAGAAGAAAAGGATAGCTCTAAATAGATCAAAACCAGATCCGGAAAATACTAGAAGGATATTTATAAATTTCGTATCGTAAGCCTCATCATTTTGTTTTATTTTTCTTCGGAAATAAATTCTGTGAAGCTTCATACATATAGCCATGTATTAAAGATAGAAAACTGGGGACAGCCTAACTCGATTTGCATGTGTTTAAACTTTCGTCAGAATATAGAGAATGCGTATCCGTAAAATGTACTTTAATCTTGACAGATAGTAGATTAGGTAGAGAGGTTTCCGAGTCCAACCGTTTAACTGACTCCCGGAAGAAATAAGGGTAGCATTAGATAGCTTATTTATGTTTTCAAAACTAAAAATGTCAAAGAGTTTGCTAGTCCAAATGCACTCAAGGGGAGAAGAGAAAATGCTATAACAAGTAGGATTGGGTAGGTAGAGATGCTATTTGAAGAAATTACATGTGCCAGATTGATAAAAGATTGTCCTTTTCAAAAGATCAAAGCAAGAAAAGAAGAAATTCAACAATGGATAAGGCACTCGTCCACTAAAAGCCGTAGATCTATAAACCGAGGTTCTCGACACCTAAAAGGACAACCTGCCCTCCCCAAATGGAGACACCGTTAGTCATCCAATTTTGACTTTATCCAAATATGGTACTGTACGATGAACCGCATTTCTGCAAACAAAAAAATTGCAAGAACATTATGAATTCTAGAAATCTCAATGCCTTCATCATTTCATGTCCATCAATCCACCGAAATATTCATCTATGTCTCCTAAAAAAAGTTATCATGTTGTTTTAAAAGAAGAAGGCTCATTTTAGGCTATTTTATCCTTGTTTTTTCACCCATTTCCCTCTAAAAATATCCCTCATTTCCCCTTATTTATCCTTCATTTTCCTCTTAAAACCCCACTCTTTCCTTCACTAAAACTCCTCATTTTTTCCCTAAGAAACCCTTAAACCATTAAACTCACTCTGCTTTTGGATTAAAACACCCTTTTAACCTATCGTAATTTCTAATTTGGCCTCAAAACCCCATTTTTGGCCAAAAAACATGTCTTTTCATAAATAAGGGTTTAAGCCCTCGAGGCTTAAAACCTTTGGCCCCTTTCCTCCATATGTCCGAGCACCTCGAAATCCAAGCGCTACACTCCTTCTCACTTTGTTTGGCCTCTCGTCCGCCTTTACAAAAAAAAATTACGCCCCTTTGGGCTTCGAGCTCCGGGCCCCTTTCTCCATACAACCTCACCACAAGACCGCGCCTCTCTCCGTTAGCCCTTGGCCCCTTTTTTTCCCCCCCGGCTCCTGCCTTTCCTACTCCTCCATTGACCACCGCCCATGCCTTTCCTTAAGCCCCCTCCCCACCTTACTACCCCACAGAGCGATCTCCACCGTCAAAACTCGACCATCCGACTCAACACGACCCCCAACCGTTCCCGTACAAATTTTCTATTAAAGTTAACTGTTAACTAGTTAAAGACAATTTGTTTAGTTTCTTTTATCTAAGATGAAAAAACCTCCAAATAATTACTATTGATTAAGCAAATTATTTAAGTTGTTGATTTATTAATTAGAAGCAATTAATTAATTAAAGGAAATATCTTTTAATATGAAATATACATAAAGTCGATGGTAAAGAAATGTTTCCAAGAATAGGAGGTGGTTGGGGACAGCTTGGAAAGACAAGCTACCTACTCCTCCGAGGATAACGCTGAATCCCAAAGGAGGAGTGGGGGTTCTGGTGGCAAAATTGGTAAAGGGGATTATTTTCTAGAACTAGTTGTGATTAGTTGAAAAATAACTCACAAGAACCCTTTGTGAAACCGTAACTTTCGAGTTTGACCGGATTGGCCATCCGTAGGTCATAGTAGTGCGTAGAAATTCATTCCACTATTAACCCATGGCACCATCCTGCATTCTCGGAGCTAGGGGCGCAGTGGATACTAATAGCCTCCCTTGATGGTTGGGAGACAACATCTTGAATCTCGGGTTTAATTCAGACATGATGATGTTGTGAATTTCTAAATTAGTTCGATACTAGATTCGAAAGATTGAATACAAAGAGTTACTTATGGGTAAATACTATTCTCGTTTAAAATTATGTACCTAGAGGATATATATACATATTTATCTTAAAGTAAGAAATGAAAATCGTTATGTGGAATAATATTCCTCTCTCGATAATATGTAGAACAGTAACCATTTATTTTCTTTATGTTAAACTTTTCTTTGTTTCCATTACTGTTACTAGACGTAAAAGTTTAAGAAATAGCTATACCCTATTTGTCGTGAACAAGGGTAAAATAGAAAAGATTGATTGTGTTTAGCAAAAAAGAAAATAAATCCGCAAGATACCGTAGTTAGACAAACAATAGCATATATAGAATTCTAGTAAAGTCTAAGTGTGATAATCTATTATGTTTAACTTATTACCGTAAATAATAGTAGAGACCAAATATCTTTCATAACATTGATAGATTAGCGTTTGAATGGGACAATGTTCGATAGAGTAATGCAATGAATTCATCGCTATATAGACCGTAAGGTCACTGCAGTAGGGTAATATCAGTCTCGTCGGGATCGTCGACCCTAGTTCTCGGGTGTAAACCCCGAACCTAGGTGCATCATCCGCGACCAATCACCCCGCGCTTAAAAATACGTACTCTAACTTACAGTGGTCCAACACTGTCAGCAGTAGTAAACCATTATTACCAAAAAAGAAGTTAAGATTTAAGAACTTTCGTGTAATGAACAATTGAAAGAAACGAGGGAATGGAACCCTTAAAACAGCTTAAAACTTAGCAAAATTTTTATTTAATAGTGAACCAACACATAGAATAATAACGAACCGTAGCACAATATGGAACTTATTTACATGCAAGAAAAATGTCGGAAGTAAATCTTGAAAGACATTCGTTATCGATAAGTTTAAGTAGTATTGATAAAATACGGTAACAAAATGAAAATGTAAATGTTCGTAATATAGCAGAACTACATTTCTGTTCAAATTCCAATGTGAATAACAAGAAATTGCTCGAAAGCTTGAGAGAATGTGTATACTGCACGCTTATAAACAAAACTCTAGGGTAAAACCCTAAGTATCCCTTCGTATAATAAAATTAAGCTACGTAAATCGAAACCCTAGGTTGGCTTAAAACCCCGTTTTCTCTTTTTACAAATGTCATATAAACTGGGCTACAATCTCCCTTCAAATGAGTGGAGTACTGTTAATAATGTGTGTAGTATTAGGCCGATCATGTTGGAATGCGTAATAGATCACCGGTAGGGTTTCGCCGGTTAAAAGACACTAACCTAAAAACATAAATAAAAACCCGTAATGTGAGTCGAGACTTTCACGGAAAATCAACATATAAAGCTCATTACGTAGCCAATATGAAGTTAAAGACTGACATACACCCTATTAAAGGAACTCAAGTATCGTTTCATCTCCGCAAATTTTAGATAAACTATAAGTTACCCATATAAGATTATAAACCGACAAATGCTTGTGTGCGCATTCCGTAGTAGGTTAAAATTGGGGGAAAAACCCGAAAATGGACAACCGTAACCGTGCTTACCTAAAAACTTTGAAAGGCACCATAACATCCTCGTATTAGAAAACATCGCATCAGAATTGAACTCGTCGAGCCTCTCTACAAGATTTAACAAGAGAAAGAAAGTAAACTCAAATTTAAAATGAGTTGTTGAACAGCTCAAAACTAGAAATCGGGAGCACTCAGAATTGGATTAACAGAGCGTAGGGTTGAAAATGTTACTAATACAGAGAAAACAAACCTTATAAGGAATGGAGACAAAGAACTCAAGAAGAAGGTCGAGCTCGCAAACGTTGCCAAAGAGCTATGGAAACAAATTTCACAACTCTAGATAACTCACAGAACTCTCCAGAGATTTTCCCAAATTATGCGAATCCGAGGTGAGGTTTCACAAACTCGTCAATGGTAATAAAATCCTAGTACCAATCAAATAAATGGAGTCGATATAAACGTTACTACTGAGCTTATCCAGCCCAAGTACATTTGAATCCCAATAAATGTTTATCATAAGTTAACGAAGGTAAAGTAGATCCATATCCAAACAACGAAGAGTTTATTACCTTTTTTTGTGAGTACATATATATAATTTTTTTCAATGTTCCGCACCCATAATGATATTCCAATTGTAATGTTTGATATGAATATTATATAGAGGTTCCATATTAATAATTTCAATAATTACCATAGCCGAAAACAAACTAAACACAAACTCAAATGTATTGATTGTTATTTTTAACCAAACTCGTAGCCATAACATTGGTACATTTAATATATATATATATAGTGTGATGAAAATCGAAATTACATATGTACATTTTTACTATGATAAGTGAAAGAATTTTTTTATGGTTGTAATTAATTTATGGATGAAGGTGACAAGTAGTATCAGAGCCAAGTTACTACGCTCAGATTCAAGGGCTCACTAACGATGAAGAAAGTGTGAATGGTGCATAGAGATAGATAATGAGTAAAGCTATAGCATCACAATCGCAACAAGAGGAAACTCAAGACTACGCTCATGAACCTGCAATGTGGGTTCAATTATGTAGAGCAACATCAAAAGACTACTTGCTCAAGAATGTATGACCAACTAAATTCCCCTTTGTTGAACATGGTACAACAATTACAAGAGGAAATGTTAAGAGTCCGAAGGATAATGAGCGACTGTTACAAGATCAAGAGAAAATATTAAAGATTTTATCGTACAAACAAAATCAGAGATGGAGCATCCAAGTGTCGAAAGAGGCTTATCAAGAGATGAAGATCAAAGAAACCGTAAATAATACTACAGACAGAGTTGAAAAGAGTCCCTCCCGCAGAAGCAAGAACAAGAATTACAATGAGGCCGAGTCGTGAAATCTCCGTTCGACCAGCAAGACATTAAGAGACAGAAAGTAGAACTGCAGGGAGAATTCCACAAAATTAAACCACCAACATTTGATGGTGAAAGTAGGAGGTGGTTGAAGCCTAGTTAATTAATATAAATAATTACTTTCGTATATGAATATAGCAAAAATCACGTCGATTGGCTATATACTCGCCTACGAGAAAAGGCCACCATGTGGTGGGAAGAAGTGAAAATGTACATAGCATCGATGAAACGTGATATTACTTGGGAATTGTTTCAAGAAGAATTTTAAAGACAAGTACTTCGATGTAAAAGGTTTTATGATGACAAAGTTAAGGAATTCCATGATCTTTGGTTGGGACAAATGACCATGGATGATTATGTCACTAAATTCACTTCCCCCGTTGATGCGTTACGTTCCTTACCTCCGAGAGGAAAAGCGGCATGCAGGTTCTTAAGTAGCCTACCTACTCATATGAGAGAAAGAATAGAATTTGTTAATCCTCGTACCATGGATGAAGCCATTCGTAAAGCGTGAATGTGCTATCAACAGTATCAAGGTCAAGGGTGAAGGCGAAAAGTCAAGCAAACTCAAAGAAAAGTCAGAAAAATAAACTCCAATTTTAAAAGAAGTAAAAGTGGCAACTTTAGTTATTCTTAAAGACAAAATTCTATCATGACAAGAAATTTGGTAGGAATCATCAAAGAACCAAATGGCAAGTGGAAGAGAAAACCACAAAAGCATCTAACAGCCAGAAAGCAGTGGACATATTACTAAACCTCCTCTATAGTGTCAGCCGTGGGGAGGCTCATTATTATAAAAACTCGTCCACAACGAAACGTAAATGAACCGTAACAAATCACAGGAAGCATCTACAAGTAAGACGTGGCGCAACATACCTCGTATCAATGCGTACTTGGAAGACCTAAGTGGGTAGATGATTTTCAGCCAACAATGATTGAATTAGAAGGTACTTTACCAACTAAACTCCTCGTTTCAATTTTGCAGATCCTGAGCAAGTTTGAGTTACGTAAGTCCCAAAATAGTGGAAATGTGCAAATTAAAAGAACAAAAATTTAAGAATTCCTAGTTAGTACAGCTAGTTACCGGGCAACAAAAAGTAATCGAAAAGTTCCTAACCGTATACTTGAAGTGGCAGAATAAATGGGGCCATAAGTAGATTTAAATATCTTACCATTAGGGTCTTATGATGTGTTATTGGGTATGGATTGGTTGGAAAGACAACTAGACCTTACCGGACTCCAAGGAAAAAGATCATTTATTTTAGAATGCAAGATGGCACACGTAAAGAGATCCAAGGAATTAAAAATCTTGTGCAATTACGTCCAATAACAACATCTCAAATGGGTAAGTGTATCGTAAAAGGATGTTGGGCCGTATGCAATTCAAGTGGATACGTACTCCAAGGAAAATGCACCAATGATGGAAGAGATTCCCGTAGTACAGAATTTCTAGATGTTTTTCCGTAAAAATTCCCCGGTTTACCACCCAAGAGGGATATTGACTTCACCATAGAATTGTTGCCGGAGCCTCTTTCGTGTCAAGATCTCCTTATAGAATGAGTGTACTGTGAATTAACAGAATCGAAGTGATGCAAATACAAGAATTGTTAGACAAAGGCTATATCAATCCAAGTGTGTCTCCATGGGGAGCACCAAAATTTGGCTCATAAGAAGAAAGACAGAACCTTACGTATGTGCATGGATTATAGGTAGCTTAATAAGTTAATTGTCAAGAACAAATATCCCTTACCAAGAATCGATGACTTATTCGATAGAGTAAGAGGGGCTAAGTTGTTCTCTTAGATAGACTTAAGATCCGGATATCACTCTATCTCGTATTAAAGATGAAGATATTTGTGGGACAACATTTCGTACTCGCTATGGGCACTATGAATTCGTGGTGCTACCCTTCGTATCACGAATGTACCAAAGAACCTTTATGAGGTTGATGCATGGCATCTTTCATCCATTTTTGGATAAATTTGTACTTATTTTCACAGATGAAATACCGATATATTCTAAAAGTGAGGAGGAACATAAAGAGTATTTGAGGATAGTTTTGGAGATATTGGCAAAGCACTTGCCTTATGCCAAGTTCGCAAATGTGATTTCTTTAAACAAAAATCCAATATCTCTGGGATATAAGAAACAACAGGAATCGTTGTTTTATCCATAAAAGATCAAAACTATCATGATCACAGCACTTTAATGTAATGAGACAGATCTTTATGAGATTAGCAAAGTTATTATAGAAGATTTATGTATGATTTTCTAAAATTTATTTTCCTATTACATCTTGCGTAAGAAGGGAAACTCTTCAAAATGGAAAAATGAGTGTCGTAACAACTTTGAAAGCTAAAACAACTTCTCGACTACAAGACCGTTTCGAGGGTACCGAGACTCGATAAAGACTATGAAGTATCTACCGATGCAAGTGAAAGAAGGTGTAGGAGCAATATTAACCTGTGAAGGCTGTAAGGTAGTGGCATATGAGTCTAGAAAACTGAAGGGACGAAGGAATGTAAATATTTTTCTTATGATTTGGAGTCGATAAAGCAGCGTGGTACATGCTCTCCGGTGTGGAGGCATTACTCGCCGTGGTAAGAGGTTCGTACTTAAAATGGGCATCATAGCAGTCTAACTAATTATTTTAAGTGCGTATTTAAATTCTAGACAAGCAAGATGGAATGCTTTTCAAGTGAATTTGGACATGGACATATAGCATGTTAAGGGAAAGGAAAATCAAGGGCGTATGCGTTGAGCAAAAAATTGCATGGTATTTATGCATTATACTATAATCGCCTAGAAAGCCACTTTGGAGCAGCGCTTAAAAGAAGAGTACGAAAGACTCGTAATACAAATTTCTATGGGAACAAATGGAAGAAGATAGGAAGCAAGGAAAAACATCTCAGTATGGAAAGAATGAAGATCAAGTGCCGACCTTTCGAGGAAGAATTTATGTGTCTAATCGCATAACTCTAAAGGAGTTAATACCGAATTAATTCCATCACAACAATTATGCTGTCATCCGGATATCGAAATGCTTACCGCAATAAGAAAGGTATATTTTTACCGGCATGTGTAAGAATATTTCGAATATCTAAGCAAATTTCTGAACGTCAACAGTAAAGGTGAGCACCAACATCCCGTTGTGACTATTGCAGCCCATACCCATCCCCGAAATGGAAGTGAGGCCACTCCCTAGATTTCATCACGGTTTACCGCGAACAAAAAGACAGCACGAGACTAATCATGGTAGTGGTAGATAGATTAAGAAAATCTACACATTTTATACCTATAAAGTCTACTTATAAGACAAGAACATTATTTATATATTTATGAAAGAAATTTTCAGGTTGCATGGGATTCCAAAAACTCAGATTTGGGATCGGGATGTTAAGTTTACATCCGCATTTTGGAAAAATTTATTTTCGTGTCCGGGAACACAGAGAAAATTTAGCACCGCCTATTATCCCTGTACTAACGGAAAACGGAAAGGTGAACCAAATTTTGTAAGACATGCTTGTGCATGTATGTGATGCAATAGCCAAATCAAGTGGGAGGATTATTTGCACCTTGTTTAGTTTTCTTATAATAACGGTTATCAGAACTTCGAAAATGAGTCCCTTTCGAGGCATTATATGGTAGGCAATGTCGTACACCTATAAATTGGAGCAAATTCCGAGACAAAGTTATTGTTGGGACTCAGATGTTAAGTAGAAATGGAAGCCGAAGTAAAAAGAATCAAAGTATAATCTCAAGGCCGCTTAAGACCTAAGAAAAGATTTATGCAAATAAGAAAAGGTCTTAACGTGAATTCTAAGTAGGAGATAATGTTTACGTGAGAATTAAACCCAAGAGGAGTACTCGAGGGTAGACCTCTTGTGCCAAATTATCTCCTAGATACTATGGACCTTTCCAAATATCGTGGAAAGGGTAGACTGCAGAGTTTATCGATTGTTTACCTACCATTCAAGTACACAATGTGTTCCATGTGTCCTTGCCGAAGTGATATGTTCATGATGAAAAACATGTGATTCATTGGAAAAATAATCAGTAGATAGGAGATAAAAATCCTAACTCGAAGCTCAACAAAATTGATGTGTACCGACTTGAAAACATTTTTGTTTTTCGCAGAACCGTACGAGAGCTTCGGTCGAGCCGCAACGCATACTTGACCGAAGAGAAATCGAACTCCGAAAACGAGTAGCTTGTCCGGTATAAAAGTGCAATGGAAGCACTTCTGACTCGGCGGCGGAGCCAGCTTGGGAGGACGAGAAGTTCCGTGCAGCTTACCCAGCTTTTTGCGTAAAGCCGGCTCAAACACCGTACTCGTGTTACTTCTGGGGGAAGTTGTGATGCTCTTTCATTAAAGTTAACTAGTACAACTAGTTAAAGACAATTTGTTTAGTTTTATTTTATTTGGCAAGAAAACTCAAATAATTACTATCGATTAAGAAAAATTATTTAAGTTGTTGATTTATTAATTAGAAGCAATTAATTAATTAAAGGAAAGATCTTTTAATATGAAAAATACATAACGCCGATGGTAAAGAAATGTTTCCAAGAATAGGAGGTGGTTGGGGACAAATTGGAAAGACAAGTACCTACTCCTCTCGAGACAAGGCCGAATCCCGCAGGAGGAGTGGGGGGTTCTCGTGCAAAAATTGGTAAAGGGGCATTTTCTCTAGAGTTGCTGTGACCGCCTGAAAATAACTCATAGCAACCCTTGTGAAAACCGTAACTTTCTCAGTTTGACCGGTTTGGCCATCCAGAGGGTTCAGGAGAAAGAGAAATCTATTCACCGTTAACTCCGTGGCACCGTCCCGTATTCGAGGTAGGGGGGCGCAGTGGAGGATGCATAGCCTCCCTCGATGGTTGGGAGGACCATGCCTGAATCTTTCTAATTCAGATACGTACACGTGAATTTCTAAATTAGTTTGGATACTAGATTTGAAAGATTGAACATGTTGTTACTTATGGGTAAATATTGTTCGTTTAAAATTATGTACCTAGATATATATACATATTTATCTTAGGCAGAAATGAAAATATGCAGGGAATAATATTCCTCTTTGATAATATGTAGAATAGAAACTATTTATTTTCTTTATGCTAAACTTTTCTTTCGTTGCCATTACTAGACAACAAGTTTAAGAAAATAGCTATACCCATTTGTCGTGAACAAGGGTAAAATAGAAAAGATTGATTTTGTTTAGCAAAAAAGAAAATAACGAGTAAGATACCGTAGTTAGAAAAAAAATAGCATATATAGAATGCTAGTAAACGAAGTGCAAGTATAATCGTTATGTTTAACTTATTACCGTAAATAGTAAGGTGACCTCGTATATCTTTCATAACATCGATAGATTAGCATTTGAATGGGACAATGTTCGATAGAGTAATGCAATTAAATCATCGCTATATAGACCAGAAAATACCAAAGTAGGGTAACATTGGTCTCGTCTTGACCGTCGACCCTAGTTCTCGTGAAACCCCGAACCTAGGTGCACGTTCGCGCGCGCCCGACTACTTAAACACAAACTCTAACTTACGGTGGCTCCGGTCACCATCGCAGTAGTAAACCATTATTACCAAAAAAGAATTTAAGATTTAATAACTTTCGTGTAATGAACAATTGAAAGAAATGAGGGAATGTAACCTCTTAAAACAAAGAAAACTTAGCAAAAATTCTATTTAATGCTGAACCGACACATAGAATAATAACGAATCGTAGCACAAAAATGGAACTTATTTACATGCAGAAAATTTCGTAAATAATCTTGAAAGACATTCAAGTATCGATAAGTTTAAGTAGTATTGATAAAATACAAGAATAAAATGAAATGTAAATGTTTAGAATATAGCGTAACTACATTTCTGCCCGCCCCAAATGTGAATAACAAGAAAGTGCTCAAAAAGCTTGACAAAGAATTGTATATTGTTAAATAGCTTATAAACAAAAATCTAAGGTAAAAATTTATATCCCTCTTCAGATAATAAAATTCAAGCTACGTAAATCGAAACCCTGTGCCTGGGCTTAAAACCCCCGTTTTCTCTTTTTACAAATGCCATATAAATATGGCCACAATCTCCCTTCAAATGAGCGGAGTACCCGTTAATAATGTGTGTAGCGTTAGCCGTGATCATGTTGGAATGCGTAAGAGATTGCCGGTAGGGTTTCGTTGGTTAAAAGACACTAACCCGAAACATAACAAAACCAAGAATGTGAGTCGAGACCGTAAGCGGGAAAAATCAACATATAAAGCCTGGCTCGCGCAGCCAATTCCGCAAAGAAGGGAAGATTATACACTCGATTAAAGGAATCGCTATTGTCGGTCCCACAAAGTTTAGATAAACTACAAGTTACCCATATAAGATTATAAACCAACAAATGCTTGCAGCGGACCTCGTAGTAGGTAGAAAACTCGGGGGAAAACTCGAAAATGGGAAAATCGTAATCGTGCTTACCTCAAAACTTTGAAAGGCACCATAACATCCTCATATTAGCAAACATTAGATCAGAATTGAAGCAAAGCGAGCCTCTACAAGATTTAACCAGAGAAAGAAAGCGAACTCGCTAAAATGAGTTGTCGAACAACTCAAAACTAGAAATCGGGAGCACCTCGTAACTCGGATTAACAAAAAAGCGTAGGGTTAAACGATACCGCAGAAAACAAACCTTATAAGGAATGGATACTAGAGAACTCGAGAATGAAGGTCGAGCTCGCAAACGCGCCAAAGAGCTATGGAAACAAATCATAACTCTAGATAACTCACAAAAGAGTTCGAGAGATTTTCCCCTGAAATTGGCGCACCCGAGGCGAGGTTTCACAACCGTCAATGGTAATAAAAGCCCAAGATTGCCAAATAAATGGAGTTTCCCATAAACGTTATGGCCGGGAGCTTATCCGGCCACGTGGCGATTTGAATCCCAAGAAATGTTTTATCATAAGTTAACGAAGGTAAAGTAGATCCATATCCAAACAACGAAACGTTTATTACCTTTGTTTGTGAGTATGTATATATAGTTTTTGCAATGTTTCACACCCGTAATGATATTCCAATTGTAATGTTTGATATGAATATTATATAGAGGTTCCATATTAAGATTTTCAATAATTACCATAGCCAAACAAACTAAACACAAACTCAAATGTATTGGATTGGTTATTAACCAAACTCGCAGCCATAAAATTGGTACATTCAATACATATATAGTGTGATGAAAATCGAAATTACATACGTACATTTTTACTATGATAATCGAAAAGATTTTTTATTTTTTCGTTATGGTTGTAATTAATTTATGGATGAAGGTGCGATGCTCCACTCCCCGACAAAACCGTTGGCGTCACCTCGGGTCTCACTTTCCACCCAAGCCTTCACGCTAAACCTCCCTTTGCCACCTCGTCTCGCTGTGTCCCACACCTCCAAACCCGCACCCCGGCCTCGCGTTTCCGCACCGTCGATCTCACCAATGGAGATCCGACGCGTCCAAATCACAATTGCGTTTGATCCGCCGCCAAGGTTTAACACCCTCAAATTCACGCGAAAAAAGCGTTTGCGAGGGGGCACGTGGCGAGCGATCAATGGAATCGTGTTCCTCCGGGGCAAAACCACCAACCGCTCATGGGCAACGCGAAAACCGCCAATGGCTTCAAAAACCACCTATGCCCGCTTTCACGCCATATGCAATTTTAAAACCGGTTTTTTTCCACCTTTCATAAAACATCCTCCGCTCCACCTACATTTTTCGCTCTTCCTTCTCACTCGCTCCATCCGCCTACCTCAACCTCTCGCACGCAACGCTCTTCCTACCCCGCAGATTATATAATGTGTTTATTAGTTTTGCAGGTTCTATGGTGGTTTTAAGGTCCGAAAACCCCCCCACAACCCATAAAAGGATGGGCCAGAGGGTGATGACTTTCAAGGCCCCGACGCGTAGGCCAAATCACGAAGGAAAGAAATCGTCAAGTTAAATTCGTAGTTAAATCGATGTTTTGTGAAACACTGTTATATAAATCAACCCTCCAACGCACCCAAGGCCACCTCCGCACACCGACAAATGAAAATGTATGAGGATAAAGGGAAATGAAAGGTTAAAAGATGAAGATTAGAGGTTAATTTTTGGGACCCCGAAGAATTTGAAAACTTAACCAATAAAATAAAAGGGTCAAGGAATAAAGGTCGAAGATTAAAGGCTTAATATTACAAATTTTAATAATAAAACACAGCTTAAAGGTGGATACAAATAAGAAAAAGAACAAATTGAAGACCGAAGAAGGCATGATCAAATTCTCTAAAAAACACAAAATCAGAGTCAAAACAAAGAGTATCAAGGTTTACAGAGACTTATTACAAGTGTTAAAGGTTCAAATTAGTGTATCAAGGCCAGAGAGCCTGGGAAATACGCTTAAATGATGAAATAAAGGCAACATTAGGCCTAAGAGTAGTTTTAGAATTAAATCAAGAAGACTTAGGCTTAAAGACAACCTCGAATACATCAAAAGAGCGCTTATCCACTTAATAAATCAAAATTGGACACCTTTCACTTACTTTATACCTCAAAGGGAAAATTGGCAGCTATTTCACAAATGATATTTTATAAACCGTCGACAGCTTATTGTAAAAGGTAAGGAAAGGAGCCTCAAAGTCAATCTTTCTTGCACTGCTTTCTTATCCTCATGAAGTAAAGATAAATTTAATACTTAGAGAAGTAGCTGAGAGACATTCCTACCTTATGCCTCGTATGGTTTTTAAGGATAGGGAGTGCAATTACTATGTCATTGATGACATTTTGAACCCGTAGGTTTCCACCCTCCTCATTTGCGCATAAATATCGTATCCAACTCATTATATAGCGAGCATTTTGATAACTCTTTGAAGTAATATATAGCTTTGGTCGAGATTGAAAAGAAATTGATGTACCGGAACCTCGTGGATGTTTTAACCCATTTGTGGATGAAGAAAGCTCGCCATTGGATCCGCGAGCTTGGTTGTTGGTGAAGTATTCGAAATTGTCAATGTTTTCTCCTATTTTCCATTCTCGTTTTCATCACTTCTTACAAGCAAGAGAATAAAGTTTAGGCTAATAAATGTCTCCTAGAAGCACCTTAGACCCGTTTACTCTTCACTCGTCTTCATGTTTTCATCCGTTGAATGTTTGATTGAGTAGTTTAACTCGCTTTTCAACCTTTTTGCTTGTTTATTTTAGAAGTAATTCAATACAAGCTTGGCCTCAAGATGATTCATGGTTTTCCTCGCTTTTGTCGACACTTTTTAAAACTATTTCTGAAGTCCCCTTTCAAAGTACCATTGTCCAAAGTTTTCCAAAGTGGTTTGTTTTGATCATACTCCTTGCATTTGCTCTGATAATTGTTTTGAAAGTATTTATAATTGTGGTCCAGATGTTTAGGAGTTCCTCTTCTATGAATGCAGTTATCTATTTATCTTGAATGCTTTCTTATCCTTGAAAGTGAAATCTTTGATGAAATAGAGCGTTCCTCAACTCTTAGATTTCATTTTTGAAAGTTTGTCTTGAGATTGTTATTACTGAAATGTAATTTCTAGAATTCATGCTTAGCCCTCGTCTATAAAATACTCCTTCATGCGTATAATGTTTTAAGTCCCTTTGTTGAGAAGTACATATAATTAAGGAATCTTAATTGCCCTTAGTTCTACTTTTTCATTCTAAAAACCCTTAATGTTCATTTCATTTCACCTCGAAAGACTTTGTTAATCCAACAACCAAGTTAGATTTGCACTTTGACACCCCCGATTCATCTACAAACTTGTCATTTCCACTTGACTCCATTGCCCAATGACTTAGAGATTTCCTTTCCTATTTATGCCGCCTAGATCATCATGTCCCATCAAACAATCAAATAAACTCAAGCTTAATAACTAGCCTAAAATCAACCTTTTACAAGCAATCAAACTATATCCATACAAAACATATTGAGAGATTCCTCTCTCGAGACTAGGAGGGCTAGATCCTAGAACTCTAAAGATTGGTTTTTGTGTTGCCTTGTCATTTAGTATGCCAATCAAGTTATATCACGTGATCCCAACATGTCATTCGAGGAACCTAGAAAAATTAAAATGTCGAAAGGTAAAAGCACTCAGTGAAAATTTTACAACCTTATCACCGGTTTTTATCACCTTAAAGCGAGACAAAAATATTTAAACACACGGAATACAATTTTAATGTCCTCAACAATGGAACAAATTGAAGTTGTGACCTTGGAGACAACATCTAGATGTGAGGTCAATGCCTATGACATCTAAAGAAATCGATGTAAAACTTAAAATAACGGCCGAAGTTGGGCTCGAATAAATGCAAAGAATGACTCTAATTCAAAACCCATCAAAGGACAACCAGAAAGTGACCATATCCTTGAGACTTGCGTAGTCTTGAATTATAGAGCGAATTGGAAGAAAGATGAAGAGGGACAAACTTTATAGCTCACAAAATTAAGAATCACTTCTATAATTCGTAGAATAGATAATGAAAAGGAAAGAAATATTGGGTCAATTTCGAGAAATAAAACACTCATTAAGAGTTGTAAATTTAAATAACATGAGTACAACAAGTAATTCATGAAATATTTAATTGAAACAATGTGTTGCATCATACACTTAACCAAAAGAAAAAAACATAACCGAATTGAAAAAAAAAAAAAAAAATTGCCCTTACCCAAACCCGAAGTAAAAAATTATTTTCTACTTACTTATTTTTAGATATCTTTTCTTCATTACATTATCCCATAACTAGAAGACTCCAAACTCTTACTCAGTGTTGGTTTGAGACTTTTTATTCTCCACCAAAACTAAATGTCAGAATTCAGTTTAAAAAATGATTTGCTTTTTCAGTTACAAAGCCATAGAGTTAATGAAAATTATATTAAAATATATAATCATTATATATATATATATATAACACGTTAAAAAAATGAAACAAATCCCAACTCATTTGAAAATAAATCCTAACCTCTTTACAATACATATATTGGTTTCTAATCAATACTAAATGAATATATATATATATATATATATATATATTCTGGAATGTAAACAAATGTGCCGACCCAAGCCGTTGTAGCCACGCTGGAGATGAGCTGGAGAATCAAATGTGAACCCAAGCTTCCATCATGCAGTACCGTCGACAAAATCAATGTGTGTTTTCAGAAAAACACAAACCACTTCTCAGGTGTTCTTTTGGCAGTTTCTAGAATAAAGGAGGAGTACCCCCAGAATAAATCGTGGTCATCCAAGCAATAACACGAGCTTGGAGTGTTCCAGTAGCTTCCTCGATGATGGTATATCAATGACCCATGATAGCAATGGCAGCACCATGCTTCTCTAATCCTGTCCTTATTGAAAACACTATCGCTCAACCTCCTCCTGTTACCAGAGTTTTTTTTACCTTGAACATTGTATCCTTTAAGGGTGACTCCTTGTTCTGGTTTCTCGATGGAATTTAACCTCCGGGATATACAGGATTGAGAACCCTTCAATAATTCAAAGAACGAACACAACAAAATTAGAAACCCAAAATTCATAACATGGGCTACAAACTCGTTCTACTTCATTCACCACCAGATTATAAATAGAGGGACTGACCTACAAATCAATGAACCAATGATTGTCAAAGGAGACGTCATTACATCAATGTGGAGTCCCTATATTATATACATATATGGCTTGTAAAACCAATATCCCACACGGATCGGGTAAATTACTTTATCAGCTTTTATAACTGTTGACATTCCTGTAGATTTTCGACACATCTTGCACTTATTGGCTGCTTCGTGGGCTCCTCCGTTGCTTTCGGCACGGTTTGTGTGTACTCCTTGGTGACTGTTGTTGGTGGAATTTCATGGGATATATGTAACAAGATATAAAAAACCTACAAAATATGAAAATTAATACCCTTAAAAATAATAATAACCAAAATAACAAATTAATAAAATAATAATAACCAAAATAACAAATTAATATTCAAAAAATAAAACGCAAATAACAAATCAAAACCCAAAAAATATGAAAACCCCCATAAAAAAAATGCTACAAAATATTAAAAAACAAATAACAAAATTAAAATTCAAAAAAAATAAAATGCCACAATATAAAAAAAACAAATAACAAAATTAAAATAAATAAACCATAAATATAAAAAATACAAATAACAAAATAAAAATAAATAAAAACCCATAAATATAAAAAATACAAATAACAAAATTAAAAATAAAAAAATAAATAAAACCCATAAAAACAAATAACAAAATTAAAATTCAAAAATTAAAATAATAAATAAAAACCCATAAATATAAAAAATACATAAATAACAAAATAAAAATAAATAAAAACCCATAAATATAAAAAATACAAATAACAAAATTAAAATAAAACCCATAAATATAAAAAATACAAATAACAAAATTAAAATAAAAAAATAAATAAAAAACCCATAAAAACAAATAACAAAATTAAAATTCAAAAATTAAAATTCAAAAAAAATAAAATGCCACAATATAAAAAAACAAATAACAAAATTGGAAATAAATAAAAACCCATAAATATAAAAAATACAAATAACAAAATAAAAATAAATAAAAACCCATAAATATAAAAAATACAAATAACAAAATTAAAAATAAATAAATAAATAAAAACCCATAAATATAAAAAATAGATAAAAATCTGCCACAAAATATAAAAAACAAATAACAAAATTAAAATCCAAAACCCATAAAATAATGCCACAAAATATAAAACAAATAACAAATTAAAATTCAAAAAAAATAAAACCCACAAAAAAAATTCCACAAAATATTAAAAAACAAACAATGTATCTACACAAAATATAAAAACAACAAAAATAAAATAAAATGAAAACCTATAAAATGCCACAAAATATAAAAAATAAAATAACAATAAAAAACCCCATAAAAAAAATGCCACAAGATATAAAAAACAAATAACAAAATTAAAATTCAAAAAAAATAAATAACAAATTAAAACTCAAAAACAATAAAAAAAAACCATAAAAAATGCCACAATATAAAAAACAAATAACAAATTAAAATTCAAAAAAAAAACCCATAAAAAATGCCACAAATATAAAAAACAAATAAGAAAACTAAAATTCAAAAAAATAAAAACCCATAAATATAAAAAACAGACAAAAATATGCCACAAAATATAAAAACAAATAACAAATTAAAATTCAAAACCCATAAAATGCTACAAAATATAAAACAAATAACAAATTAAAATTCATAAAAAATAAAAACCCATAAAAAAATGCCACAAAATATAAAAAACAAATAACAAATTAAAATTCAAAAAAAATAAAAAACCCATAAAAAATGCCACAAAATATTAAAAAAAAACAAATAAGAAAATTAAAATTCAAAAAAAAAATAACAAATTAAAATTAAAATAAAAATAAAACCCATAAAAAAATGCCACAAAATATAAAACAATAACAACAAAATTTAAAAAATAAAAACCCATAAAAAATGCCACAAAATGTAAAACAAATAACAAAATTCAAATTCAAAAAAAATAAAATGCCACAAAATATAAAAACAAATAACAAAATTAAAATTAAAAAAATAAAAACCCATAAATATAAAAAAAATGACATAAAAATATGCCACAAAATATTAAAAACAAATAACAAAATTAAAATTCAAAAAACCGATAAAATGCTACAAAATATAAAAAACAAATAACAAATTAAAAATTCAAAAAAATAAAACTCCATAAAAAAATGCCACAAAATATAAAAACAATTAACAAAAATAAAAATAAAATAAAAGGCTCATAAATATAAAAAACAAACAAAATGAAAAAATATAAACCCATAAATAATGCCACAAAATATAAAACAAATAACAAAATTAAAATTAAAAAATAAGTACCTACAAATATAGAAAACGTATAAAAATATGCCACAAAATATAGAAAACAAAAAACAAATTCAAATAAAAAATAAATAAAAACCCGTAAAAAAAATGCCACAAATATAAAAAACAAATAACAAATTAAAATTAAAAAATAAATAAAAACCTATAAAAAAAATGCCACAAAATATAAAAAACAAATAACAAAAATAAAATTCAAAAAAAATAAAAACCCATAAATATAAAACAGATAAAATATGTCACAAAATATAAAATACAAATAACAAAATTAAAAATTCAAAACCCATAAAATGCTACAAAATATAAAAATAAATAACAAATTAAAATTCAAACAAAACCATTAAAAAATGCCACAAAATATAAAAAACAAATAACAAAATTAAAATTCAAAAAAAATAAAAACCCATGTATATAAAACCGATAAAAAATATGCCACAAAATATTAAAAAAACAAATAACAAAATTAAAATTAAAATAAAAATAAAACCCATAAATTTAAAACAAATAAAAATGAAAAAAATATAAACCCATAAAAAATGCCACAAAATATAAAAAAAAACAAATAAAAGTAAAATAAATAAAAACCCATAAAAAATGACCAAAAAAAAAAAAACATAAAAAAACCCACAATAAAAAACCAATAAAAAAATATCCTGATGATGATAAAAAACCAAATTAAAATTCAAGAAAATAAAAAAGAAACAAAATTAAAATTTAAAAAAAATAAAAATACCCAAATTAAAATTCAAAAACAAATTAAAAAAACCAATAAAAAAATGCCACAAAATATAAAAACAAGTCAAAATAAAAACTCTCCAAAAAAAAAAAAAAAATATATTAAAAACCCATAAAAAAATGCCACAAAATATAAAAAACAAATAAAAATAAAATAACACACAAAAGAAAACCCACAAAATAAAAGCTAACTTAAAAAAAAAAACCAAACAAATCTAATGAAAAAAATAAAAATAAAAAATAAAAATAAAAAAAAACCCACAAAATAAAAAACCAAATAAAAAATAAAAGCCCACAAAATAGAGAAAAACCCAAATAAAAATGAAAAACCCCAAAAAATTGCCATAGAATATTAAAAATAAACCCATATAAAAATGCCACAAAATATTAAACACAAATAAAAATAAAAAACCCGCAAAATAAAAATAAAACCAAATAAAAATAAAAACCAATTTAAAAAAGCCAAATTGAAATTCAAAAACAAATAAAACTAAAAACCCCACAAAAAATAAATGAAAATAAAAAACCCACAAAATAAAAAATGGAATAAAAATAAAAACCCATAAAAAATGCCACAAAATAAAAAAAAATTAAAAAAAAAACCACAAAAAAACCAAATAAAAATAAAAACCCTCACGATGATTTAAAAAAACCCAAAAAAACCAAATTAAAATTCAAACCCAAATAAAAAAAAACCAAATTAAGATTAAAAAACAAATAAAAATAAAAACCCTACAAAATAAAAAACCAAATAAAAATAAAAGCCCATTAAAATTAAAAATAAATTTAAAGAAACAAATTAAAAACAACAAGAAAACAAATTAAAATTAAAAAACAATCAAAATAAAAAAGCCCACGAAATATATAAAAATAAAAACCCCGAAAATAAAAACCCAAATTAAAATTAAAAAAAAAATAAAAAAAAACCCACAAAAAAAAAAAAAAAAAAAAAAAACCAAAAAACCCACAAAATATGAAAAAAAAATTAAAATTCAAAGAAAAAAAACCAAACTAAAATTCAAAAACAAATAAAAATAACCAAATTCGAAACCCAAAAATAATAAAAACCCATTAAAATTCAAAATCAAATAAAAGTAACCAAATTAAAACTCAAAAAGAAATAAAAAATAACCAAAAAAAAAAAAGAATGCCACAAAATATTAAAAAATAAATAAAATTAAAAAAACCCACAAAATAAAAAACCAAATAAAAATAAAAACTAATAAAAAAATGCCACGAAATATAAAAATCAAATTAAGAAAAAAAAAAACCCAAAAATGGAAAACCAAATAAAAATAGAAACTCTAAAAAAAAACAAAAATAAAACTACAAAATAAAAAAACCAAATAAAAATAAAAACCCATAAAAAAATGCCACAAAATATAAAAAACAAATAACCCATTAGGAATTAAAAAACAAATAAAAATAACCAAAATAAAATTAAAAACAAATAAAAATGCCACAAAATACAAAAAAAAAACAAAATATCCCACACTATGTTGGGTAAAAAATTCATTAATGTTTATATGCATTAACATTCCTACAACCTTTCAACGTGTAGTTCACATATTGGCCTCTTCTTGGGCTCCTCCCTTGGTTTGGAACCTCGTGTGTGTACTCCGTTGTACTTAATCCGTTTAATTTTATGATATATGTAGCATGGATTTTCAATTTAGAGATTGGGATTTGGGCCTAATAATCTTAATAAAATTAAATTTTCAAGATACGTCAAAGGAATAAAAAGATTATAAAAACCCACTCTCTCCGCACAAAATTCAATTTCTTTTTTTTTAGAAAAAATATGCAAAGGAATTCCGCTACTTGATATCGTAGCCCCCAATGAAAATGTTGTCCTACATGTGATGTGAACAACAAAAACAAGACCCAATGCCTTCCTTTCATTATTCCATGAGTCGTTCTCAAAACCCTTTAACATTTTCACCTCGGCAAGATTTGGCTATGCAAGAGCTGCTTCAACTTCAGATAGTGTTTTGGCTTCGTAAACTACTAAGAACCGTAGACCGACATCCCGTTTCGAGAATGGAGTCAAAACATAAAAACCCTAAAATATAAAATCTCTCCAAAACCCGTTACAAATGGAATTTTTTCCTTTTTTCATCAACTAAAAAATACCGAACGAAAACTTATGCAATCGAAAAACGGAATGAAAAATATTTTTATTGTTCATTTCTTAATCTTTTGGGAATTGTGTCAAAACTTTAATCTTTGTGTGAAATAATATACATATTACGTGATTTTGGAAAATTTCTTACCTTATGAAGACATAAATCCTATGCTCCCCGTAGAATATCATTTACACTTATATTCAATTTTTGGAAGTCCCGAATGTGCTCGCTATTGAACCATTTTTTTATATTTATTAATCAAGCAAAGAATGTGTTGTTCTTTATATCCTCATAATGTGCTATAATTTCCCCATAGAAATTGACCTAGCAAAATTGGTTTACGCAGGAAAACCATCATTACCATACAAACTAATCGGGTTCTAAATATAATGTCAAGTAATGCATAACAAAGGTTGCAAATTATGGAGATCAAAATATTGCTCCATTTGTAGTATCCATGTTACTAGATCCTCGCCATAAGACTTCATCATATTGTCCTTTGAATATGGTGGTTCTTCAATCCTAAGTTAGAGTCTCTAAAACGTGATTAAAATTCATTTTTTTTCTCATCATGAGTTTCATCGAATGATTGCTTGGCCACTAGGAAGCATTTCTTGTAGCAACCTTGTCAAAACAATCCTTCAAGCCTTCCATCTTAGCTTCCATGTATGATTTAATCCATCTTCAAACCTTTCATGTTTTCTTTTAATCCATCCTTCAAACCTTCCATGTCTTATTTTAAGGCATTTTTCAAACCATCCATCTTAGCTTCCATTTCGATTTTGGCTACCATGAGAGTGAAATTTGTTGCACTTGGTCTTCTAATTTTGATAAATTGTGTTGAATTTATTCTTATTCATGCATCATAGCAGTAGGGATTTATGAGGGCTTAATGGGTGTATAATTATTTTGTTCGGGAATAATTTAGAATAAAATAATGATATATATGCTTTAATATGCCCTTTTAAATCACTTCAAACTCGATTTTTAAAAGTTACGCAAAAAAGAAAAATACACACCTTTTTATTTCTTTAGGAGCTCGATATTGAAACTCGTTGTAGCTCTAATAATTTCGATATCCAAGGTTGAAAATTCAATCATGTGGTAGCCCTCTGACTTTTCTTCCATCCCCACAAGTCATACCAATATTGGAACCTTCAAGAAATCATTATTCCTGATCTCCCACGATGACTTGATTATAGATGGGTTCAACAGAGGGACTTGTACCGAGTGCCACGTGTCATAGTTTCAATTTTCGGCTCTCGAATTGCCACACAAAAAACTAAATTTTGTTATGTTTCATCCACTTTTTATAGAATTCAAATCCGATATCGAAACGAAAAGTTACTATGATTTTCTTTCTAGGTCACGTGTTGGAGACTAAATTTTGGAGCCTACAAAAACCCTAACTTCATCGAATCATATCTTAGAAAATATAGTGAGCCAAGATGTGACATTTTTACCCAACAATCACCAAGTTTTTTTTCTCCACGTGGTCTAAATTTTAGCTTCTAAAGCCTCGTATAAAAAAAAATGTTCTAGTGAAAATTCCAATATAACCTATTTGAAGAAACGAATCCCTAGAATCCAAAGCTCCGATACCAAATGTTATGCAACCAACTCACAAAAATATAAGAAAATATAGAAAAAAACTTAAAAATTATCCTCTTCAAGAGCGAAACCTCCTTTTACATTACATAAATGAATAATTTCGATGATACAAATGAATGTACCTCACCTTTCAATATGTAGGAGTCTATGTCACAATATAATCGTAGCCTACATAAAAATAATAATGTAAGGGAACAACAATAACAATAGTGTGGGCTTCTATGGGGCACAATAATAACAATATGGGGACTACATAGGCACAAAAATAACAATAAAGGGGCTACACTAACAATAAAATAAGGGGATACACTAGTATTATAGGGACCTAACACACAGAAGACATATGGAAAAAAGAGTCCTTAGGAAAATTCCAAAGTCAGTTAGTAGAAGTCCAGAGGTCAGCATTATAAGTCCAAGAGTCATGAGGGTAACTCAAGGTTCATAAGGGATATGAAAGGTCATTCCTCTTGTTATAAAAGAATCCCTCATAACTCATGTTGAAAGGGATTTTGGAGGCTTAGACTTTGGAGAGCGAGCTCGCCTCTCTAGCTTAGCATAGGAGAAAATATTATTATTTGGAGAAGCAAGAAGTGATCTAATGCTCAACTATTGGAGCTAGTGGCTTGCCATCAGAATCTATGCACTTGGATCTTTCACCTAATAATCGAAGCTCATTGAGAAAACACAATTTCATGTGTATGTCATAAATGTTGTAAGACTATTCTTTGAATTTTTATGACATATGTTGTTCTCATATGCACTAAAGAAATTGAACTATTTCGGTGGATTTGGTGCTTATCTTGTTGAATGTGTGTTACTTTCTTTAATGTTTATTGCCTTTATGTGAACTAATTCTATAGGATAGATAATGAGCCTTTCCTTTCTCTCATAAATTTCTCTTAGGATAGTATTTATTATTCATTCTATAATACTTATTTCCCTCCCTGAAAGTCTCTCACACATTGAAAGTGGTCTTTCACATCGTCAACTTACCTCGCTAACTCCATATGGATTCACGTGCTTAAGGAAAATATTAGAGTTATCGGCCATTTATACCTCTCGAATGGGGCTGATACTTTGATTCCAAATAAATAGCTTCCATGGCAATATCCTACTTTTCTCCCAACCTATAAAGAGGTTTCTTAAATAGAGGATCAACTTCTATTTCCTTGGGTATAAGTTTTTTCCATTCCTCGAGCATCTCCGATAGGCCCAAGTGCAATATTATTCACTCATATATCATAATTTTTCCCCCAATCCAATGAAAAACCATGTCATACCATTAATTGCATTCCTTAGTCAGAGATACATGAATTTTATACCATCTGCTTGTACAATGCAATGTCGCACTTCCATGTTCAAAATAACATTAGCTTCCGAAGGATCCTTTCCAAGTCCACCTTTCTTTTTAAATATTGGTAAGCAGTAAACATTGCACATTGTAAATGTGCCAACAAAGTCAATATCTAATATTGTTCAATCCATTCTCAGTCATAAATCCTCTACAAAACAAAGAAAATTTCCCGCAACAACAATCACATGAATATCATTTCCAAACTACTTTGATCGTTACTTCAACAACACGAGAAACATCCTTTATCTTGTGAAATACGCTCCTTCAATTCCAATGGCCCGAATGCCTTGAGTTTGGAGGGCTACAAGAGTTTCCTCGATGAAGGTATTTTTATGACCCATGATAGCAATGGAAAGACCATGCTTCCCTAATTATGTTCTTATTGCAAACCCTATCCTCTAATCTCCTCTTATTACGAGGTTTGTTTTTCCTTTCAACATTGTATCCTTGAAGGGTGATTCCATGTTCTACGATGGAATTTAACCTCTCGGGATATACGGGTTTCGCAACTTTTCGTAGTTTTAAAAAATGCAACACAACAAAATTGAAACCTAAAACCCATAACATGGGCTACTAGTTCTCTCTACTTCATTCACTACTAGATTAAGTAATCAAAGGGATCGTCTCACAAAGCATTGAACCAATGACTATCAAAGGAGACGTCATCACATCAATGTCGAGTACCTATATAATATACATATGCTTTCAAAATCAATATCCCATAGGGGTTGGTAAAAAACATTCATCAATGTTTATATGCATTAACATTCCTACAACTTTTCAAATGTGTAGTTCACATATTGGCCTCTTCTTGGGCTCCTCCCTTGGTTTGGAACCTTTCTATGTGTAACTCGTGTTTTTAATCCGTGTAATTTGATGGCATATATGTAGCATGGATTTTCAATTTATATATTGGGCTCAGTCTAATAATATTAATAAAATTAAATTTTCTCAAGATAATACATCAAGGAATAAAAATATTATAATAACCCATTGTCTACACAAAATTCATTTTTTTTTTAGAAAAAATGTGCAAATTCCTTCCTTTCATACGTGATGCAAATGTTTTCTCTCACATGTGATGCAACAACAAAAAAAAAAACCCAATGCCTTCCTTTCACTATTCCATGAGTTCTTGAAAAACCCTTTACCATTTTCACCTAGTAGGATTTGGCTACAAATATTGGCTCCAACTCCTGGGATAGTGTTTTGGCTTGTGAACTATTGAGAACCGTAGACCGACATCATGTTTGAGAATGGAGTCAAAATATAAAAACCCTAAAATATAAAAGCTCTCCAAACCCGTTACAAATGGAATTTTTTCCCTTTTTCATCAACTTAAAATACCTAACTAAAAACTTATGCAATTGAAAATGGAATGTGAAATATTTTTATTATTCATTTCTTCATCTTTGGGAATTATGTAGCTTTAATCTTTGTGTGAAATAATATACATATTATTGGATTTTGGAAATTTTCTTACCTATGTTGAGGATTATCCTTATCTTCTTTACAACAACTATTTGATCATATTTATCTTTTCGCATTATTGTCCATGATTTTAGTTTTTCATCTAAATGATATGAGTCATAGCGTCGTGGCTCTTGCTCTCGGGTTGTTTTACCTCAGTTACTTAATTTTATTCTTTATAGATTCGTGGTTGTTGCAAATACGAAACATCATCATTCACAAAGCTTCTTCATCACACATAGCAATCCATGACTTGGGTTGATATTCTTCTCGAAGAACCCAACTCATCGCCTGATTTATAAGATGCATAAATAAGAGTAATTCATAAATTAAATACAAGATAAGATCTCTAAGGATTTGTTTGTATCTTAATAATCTCTCCTTTTCTGATTTTTGAGTGGTTATTTTTGCGTGTGCTCTTTGAAATTTCCTCTAGTTTAAATGCTTTCTCGACCACCTTTAAGCGTACTAAAAAAACCTTCTATCAGGTTGTCGAAGAACAATATTTTTTAAACTTTCCAATATCTTTCTACAAAAAGATTCTTTCTTGGATTCATAAACTTGCTCATAAACAACTCGAATATAGCCCTTGAATGTTTGATACATTTTCTTTAATATTAATACTTGCTATACAATGCTGCGAGTTTAAATTTTCTTTCAAGATCAATTCACAAATAACCTTCAAAAATAAAATTTTGTGGATATGAAGTTCACAAAAAGAGTTGAAAATTTAATGGAAGTCTTTTCAAAAAATAAATTCTTGAATAAGGTAAAGATCTATACCAAACCCTCACTTCATGGTCAAAATAAAACATAAAAAAATTCACTTTTATATCTTCACGAATAATTCCCTATTTCTCCATGCATTCACGAAATTCTATAAGGTGTTTTAGTGGACTTAATTCCGTATGGCCTTTGAATCTTGGGTGATAAAACATTCCATTCATGAAAATAAGGAACATAATGAGGATAACCAACAATGCTGCAGAAATGTAGTAGTGAAAATTCTGTTAACCAAAAAGCGAGTGTCATTCCAGAACCTAGAAAATTTTAAAAATGTCGAAAGATAAAAGTACCTGTGAAAATTTGATACCTTATCCACTCGTTTTTATCACCTTCAAAAGCGAAAAAAAATATTTAAACCTGTGTGGAATATAATTTCAATTTCATCTCAACAATTGCACCAATTGAGGTTGTCACCAGAGACAACATTTGGCTACAAGAGGTCAATGGCTATGACACTTAAAGAAATTGATCAAAACTTTTAAAATAAGTGGTCGAAGTTGGCTTTGAATAAAAATGAAAAGAATGACTCGAATTCAAAGACCCATCAATGACAACCAGAGTGACCATATCCTTGAGACTTGCAGTCTTGAATTATAGGGCAGATTGGAAGAAAAGATGAAGAGGGAAAAACTTTATAGCTCCTGGGAATTAAGAATTTGCGCTTTAATTCTATAAAATGGATAATTAAAAATAAAGAAATAATGGGTCAATTTCCGCAGTGAAGCACGTTAAGGGTTTTAAATTTGAATAACATGAGTACAAACAAGTAAATTCATGAATTATTAAATTGAAACAACATGTTGCTTCATACACTTAACGAGAAGAAGAAAACATAAAACGAATTGAAAACGCAAAAAGGAAGAGAAAATAAGCGTTGGAAATATCCTACTTTTCTCCCAACCTATAAAGAGATTTCTTCTTAAATCAAGGATCAACTTCTATTTCCTTGGTATAAGTTTGTCCATTCCTGGAGTATCACCGATAGGCCCAAGTGAAATACTATTCACTCATATATCATAATATGCTCCCATCTCCAATGCAAAAAACTTGTGATACTATCAATCGATTCCTTAGTTGTAGATATGATGAATTTGATACCATCTTATTGTACAATGCAATGTCGCATTTTATGTTCAAAATAACATCACTTTCCTCGAAGGAGCCTTTCTAGGCGCCCATCATTTGAAATATTTCAATGCAACATTGCACATTGTAAATGAGCCCACAAAGCCAAATATCTACAATGCTCGAATCCATCTACTATAATCCTCTACAAACAAAGAAAATTTCCCAACACCATTCACACGAATATCAATCCTTCCAAACTACTTTACCGTTACTTCCACAACATGAGAAACATCCATCACCTTGCAAACATCTCCTTCAATTCCAATGGCCCAAATGCCTGATCTTGGAGTGCTACAAGATCTTCCCTCGATGATGATATTTCTTCGAACCATGATAAATGGAAACACCATGCTTCCCCACTATGTTCTTATTTCAAACCCTATCACTCGACCTCTCCTATTACCAGAGTTGTTTTTTCCTTAAAACATTGTATCCTTGAAGGGTGATTCCATGTTATTCTTTGGATGGAATTTAACCTCTACGTGGTGGATATATGGGGTTGAGAATCCTTTTTGTTTTTTTAAAAGAATGTAACACAACAAAATTGGAAACTCAAAAAGTATTAATAACATGGGCTACTAGTTCTCTCTACTTCATTCACTCACTAGATTATAAACAAAGGGATTGACCTACAAATTATTGAACCAATGACTATCAAAGGAGACATCATCAAATCAATGTGGAGTACCTATATAATACACATATACGCTTTGAAATATCAATATCCCACACGCGTTGGGTAAAAATAATCATGAGTGTTTATATGCATTAACATTCCTACAACCTTTCAATGACCATTTCACATATTGGCCTTTCTTGGGCTCCTCCCCAAGTTTGGAACCTTGTGTGTACCACCCCTTGATTTTAATTCGTGGAATTTGATGAGATATATGTACCATGGATTTTCATTTTAGATATCGTAGATTTGGGACTAATAATCTTAATAATTGTTTTTTTTCAAGATAATATGTTGAGAGCATAAAAAGCTTATAAACTTATTTTTTCTCAAGATAATACGTTGAGAGCATAAAAATTATAAAAACCCACTCGCTACACAAAAATTTATGTTTATTTTTTGTTCCATTTTTTTTAATTTGAAAAGGAATTTTGCTGCCTGATATTGTTGATATTAAAGCCCCCAATGAAAATGTTTCCTTGTGATTGTAATCCGTGGAATTTTATGAGATATATGTACCATGGATTTTCAATTTAGAGATTGGGCTTTGGGACCTTAATAGTCTTAATAAGTTATTTTTTCACAAGATAATACGTTGAGAGTATAAAATTATTATAAAACCTACTGTCACATACGCTTATTTTTGTTTTTTGTTTTTTTGAAAAAAAAAAAAAAAAAAAAAAAAAAAAAAAAAAAAAAAAAAAAAAAAAAAAAAAAATGAAAAGGAATTTGTCACTTGGTATTTTAGCCCCCAAGGAAAATGTTGTCCGCCTAAAGGATGCAACAACAAAAATAAGAATGCCTTCCTTTCACTACAATTCGGGATAACGTTTTGTCTTATCAACTATCGAGAACCTGTGGACTAGCATCTGTCGCATGGAGTCAAAATATAAAATGTTGGAAATTAATTCCAACTGCAATCCGAGGAGAAGGACAATGAGCCATCAATTTTTGAATTGAAGGCAAAGGGATGTATAACAACAAATTTTTGTTTTTGTTTGCACTCCACCATGCATTAAAACTTTATTATTAAACCCTCCAAGACCCATATTTTTGTTTAAAGTCCGTAGCCTATTTCGCATGTTGGAAATGTTGTCATTGATGGCAAAGGAGGCAGTGGCCGGGCTAAAGAGACAGCAAAGGAAGAAGCGAATACACTGAGGAGAAAAATAAGCAAATGAAGGCGAGGAAGCGAATATAACAGACAAGTGCAGCAATGTATAACAGACAGGCAGAGGCAGAGCGACAGGAGAGACAGAGGCGAGGGCAGAGCAACAGGAGTAGTGTGGTGCGGTATGCGCAGCCGTAGAATCATACCCCAAGCCGAGCGTTACACATATAATACGTAACTATATTCGGGAATCGATTAACTCAGCTAAAGTATATATATATATATATATATATATATATATATATATATATATATATATATATATATATATATATATATATATATATATATATATATATATATATATAAACATCTATATACACAAAACGTATTCCGGAATCGCTTAAACCCAAGCGGCAATGTAGCGCATAGTTAATATAAATTTCATTCCTAAATCATATACTCCTACTGCAAAGTATTGCGCTTTATAATAAAGGACCAAATCATATATATATATACGTATAGCCATATGTACCGCGAGATCCAAAGAAACGTAGTAATATAAGGTGGGACCCTTCCAATATCGCAATATCACAACTATCGCAATATCGCAACATCGCGCCATCGCAAGTTCGTTGCTTGCGATATGCGATCATCGTGCCATCGCACGATCGCAATATCGCAGACGATCGCAAAATCGGGCACACGCATCATATTATCGCAACATCGCGAAATCGCAATATCGCACCATCTAAATATCGCACATCGAAAAATCGCAACATCGCACCATCGCAACATCGCGAAATCTCAATACCGCACCATCACAACATCGCACATCGCAACATCGCGCCATCGCACCATCGCAACATCGCGAAATTGCAATATCGTACACCGCAACATCGCACATCGCGCCATCAGCACACGCACCATCGCAACATCGCGAAATCGCAATATCGCACCATCGCAACTATCGCAATATCACAAGACGCAATATCAGCTTGGTCGAAATCGAAATATTAAGAAATATCGCAAATAGAAATTTGCGATTACGAGTCCATCACATTTGAAAACGTGTCGTGGGCTCCGAAAGGGCATTTTTATAGAACAAAACAGTTAAGTATATGCGCCATAGTTGATTTAAGTTGTATTAAAAGGGCCGTTTATGTTGAACTTATTAAAAGATGACCCAGGAGTTGAAATTATAGGGCGTCGTTATATACATAAATCATTGTTGCAAAGGTATTAAATATGCCGTGTGGGTCATGGACCCACGAGCTCCCGCTCAAGGTGGAGGGCGATTCTTTATATGAAGCAATTGCGATATATGTATGTTCCGGCTTGCGTGAACTCTCGCCACATCAACAAGACACTCGTGGCATGAAAAGGATTGGAATTGCCCCGATTAAAAGGCTCGCTTACACATATGCAACAATTACACCACAACAGGACAGAAAAGACAAAACACCGTCAGAAGAAAAAGACAAATGTGGCAAAACAACAAGAGGGTGAATGAGTGAGCTGAATTCACATTGTAATTCGAATGTAAATGTTTTAATTGTTTTAATTGTTTGTGATGCATTGGAAAGTCTCCGAGAGAGAACAAATTCCCACCGTAATGTGAAATTGATACCTACGTTATATTTCCCGATTGGGCGTATAAAAGGAGTGAGAAGGCAGAAAGGAAAAGAAACATGACCTACCATTTCAAATTCCAAGTAGAATACAAACAATGTGAGGAAATCTATAAATAATATCATCTTAATATACAAAAAGGAGTGGAGAGAGTGAGAGAGAGCAAATAAAGAGAATGCAAAATATAGAAGAATAAAGAAGAGAAGATTAAGAGAACAAGAGCAAGAAGAGATGCTACAGTAAATGCAGCCGATATCTCAAGTAAATCAGCAAACATTCGGTTGGAGAATTTGAGAAGTTAGGGCTTCCCTATCAAGTTGGCAGCCTGATAGATGTCAGCTAGAAGTTGATCGAGGTTGGAGCCCCTCGTAGGTTGGTGCCCGCAGAAACCGAAGGAGTCGGTGCTTCCTTGCAAGTTGTAGTTTGCGTAATTCGAGGTAGGAGCCTCCCGTAGGTTGGTGCCTCGCAAAAACAAAGGTGAGAGGGAGTTGGAGCTTGCCTTCGCATCACAACAATAATAAGATGTGTTTTTCTCCTTTATGGGTTTCCACTTATATTTGGTGTCTCCGTGCATGATATTTATGTATTGATTGAGCAGTGTATCATTTGCTTAATAAGCTCCGTCGCTTCATATTAAGTCTACTACTCTTATTAAACTAATACTTTCCGATTACATTCTAAAATTACTCTCACATCAAATTGAGTTTGAAATGAAGGTGTAAATAAGTTTAATGAAAATTTTTAAAAGATCAAAGAATGTATTAAACCGATTCACCCCCTCTCAGCTTTAATTAGAGGTTCAAAAAATTGGTATCAGAAAGCAAGGTTCCTTTCGTACAAGTTTAACAACCGAAAGGAGATCCTAGGCTCTCAGATGGCTAGTAACAAGGATGTTCAACCAACAAATCCCCTTTCTTCATTGGTGAAAATTATGCTTTCTGGAAAATCAGAATGAAGACATACATAATGTTCTTTAGAATGGAAGTCTCGGGTCGCCGTGCAATTAGGATATGGCTCCAAGGCAACCGATCAAAAGGACTCAAACAAGATTTTGTGGCTAATGCAAAAGCCATGAATGCCATCCCGAATGGATTATGGAAGCAAGAAGCTTATTAAAGTAATGCACAAAGACACCGCCAAGAAAATATGGGATACTCTTGAGAACATACATAGTGGACACCAAAAATTAAAACTCGCCAAACTTCAAGTATATAGAGCCCACGAAAACTTAAAAATGAATGATGATGAAGATGTTGCGCCTCTAAAAGTTGCAGAAATTGTTAACAATATGAAAGCTCTTGGAGAAACCATACCATAAAGTATAGTTGCAAAATATTCTAAGATCACTCCCATTCAAACATTTAATCCCAAGGTGTTTGCAATAAGAGACATCTACTGAGAGACTTTGACCATGAATCATCTACTTGGAAATCTAATGTACTTATAAAATGAGGCTCCCAAAGAAGAAGCCAAATACGCAGGGAAGCATCCTTTAAAACAAAAGCAAAAATAAAGAAGAAGAGGAAGAAATATGCTCTTACCGATGAAGAAGAAGCAAAATTGTCAAGAAACTAGATAGAGGTTCAGTTTAAATACAAAGGTAAACTTCCTTTCAAGTGCTTTAATCCGTGGAAGAGTTGGACACCAGCCGCTAAGTGCCTCACAAGAAAGCAAGGAATCAAAGCCCAAGAGTCAAAAAAGAATAAATCAAAGAACTGCAGAAGGAAAGAAGTTCACCGAAAATCTTTCTATGCTCAACAAGATAGCAAGACATATGAAGATTCAGATGAACACTCAAGTGAAGAAGGAACCTCGTATTTTTTATTGATGGCCATAGAAGATCTTGAGGGACTCCTACTAGAAGATGAAGAAGAAGAAGGGGAAGTCGACCTCGAGGGGGAGCTAAGAAGTGCTCGGGAGGAGATTGAGAGACTCAACCAAATGCGTAAAACAAAAAGAGATTCTCCTCAAATGTGTGAAAGAAGAACAAAATTCCGTAAGTCCTCATGCCGTCAAGGTAAGGTCAAGAAGCCAAGAAGATAGAAGATATGTTACTTTATCAAATCAAGGATAAAACCCAAGAACAAGAGAAGTTGAGGAAGAAGTGGTATGTCTCAAGAAGAAACTAGAAAATGCTCAAAGGACAAAGGGTTATAAACTCCTTCTCAAACAACAATCTCTAGCAAGTTGAATGATATCCTGGTTGCTCAAAGATCCCTAATGATAAAACAGAATAGGCTATGAAGGAGAATCGAGTAAAGGCAAATAAAAAGGGAAAAACAAAAATAAAATTTTGTAAAAGCAAAGAAGACCGATGAAGAAGCCCGTAAAAATTCCTACAAAAGAAGAAACATGTATTAAGGATGACAGAGATCGTGGCTAGAAATCTCTAGTAACAAGGAATATAATGAATACTAAGATGGCAGTAAAAGAATCATATGCCCCCGAGTATATCAAATTTGGAAGTCATCGAGATATTCTTCCTCCTATTAAGAATGCTACCCGTTATGTCCGCTATAAGCGTATTAATACGCATATTGTTATAAGGAAGAGTAATTCGCACCGCAAAAGATGCAAGAAGGGAAGAGGCTATCTCAAACAAACAAATGGAGAAAACAATTCATAATTTGTGTATGCAAATAATTTCTATGGTTATTGTTTTTATTGTAAGGAATTTGGCCATAAAATTATTGAATGTAGAAAGTATGGAAAAAGAATGATGTTCTACAAATTTCTCAAGGAGGTTCATGAATCAAAGAAATTTTGGTCATACTCAAAATTCTCGCAAAACTATGATCAAACGCTTTATATGCCATCAAGCCGGACATATGCCTTCCAAATTTCCTCCGAAAGGATGCAATTCATCACCTCACAAAAGATATCAAATAGAAGGATGCCCTCCAAAGGGAAAAAGAAGGAGAATAAGTGGACTCGGCTCTAAATCGGCCAAGATCCGAAAAGCCGTTGGTAATTGGACAAAGGGTCGCTCCAAACACATGACTCGACGAAGCAAGTTTATAACTCTCGATGAAAATAACCGCAATGTTATTTTTGGTAATGATAACCGTAAAGATCAAGGGAAAAGGATCAAAGATAGACAATGGCAAGAGGAAAAGCCCAAGAGGTACTTTATTTGTGGATGGACTGAATGCAAATTTACCGAGTGTCACGATGTGTGACAAAGGTCAGAATTTATTTTTAGAGCACAATATTGTAGTCGTCACAATAACAAAGAAAGACTCTTCAAAGGTGTTCGAACAGAGAACAATGTATACATAGTGAAAGAGAAGATGAAGCCTCGCCATCTTAGCAAACTTGAGGAGTCATGGTTGTGGCAGGTAGATTCGGGACATCTCAAATTTTTCGACCATATTTTATTAGGATTTAGCAAGAAGAAAGTCAAGCGAGATATGCCGTAAATAAAAGGCCTTCAAGTACTATATGCAAATTCGACAATTGGGGAAATAGACTCGTACATCCCAAATCTAAAAAGGAGCCGTCAACAAGCAGACCACTCCAACTTGTGCACATGGACCTATGTGGACCTCGCTAGAACTAGAATAATACAAAGTGGAGAATCCTATTTCATGTCGATAATAAACATGACTTCTCCAAAATGACATGGGCTGCTTTTCTCAAACAAATCAAGTATTGGAAAAATTTAAGATATTCAAAGCATTAGCAAGTAAAAATCAAACTGGATGCAAGCCGAAAATGCATCATACGATAGATATATAACTACAGACACATCATATCTATGTAATGAACATGGAATAAAGCAACAATTTACTATTGCAGGAAACCTCAAGCAGACGGAGTAGTTAAGAGAGAGTCAAAACAGGTATGTACAACAACAGCCGTAGCTATGATGCAAGAGAATAATATTGCTCAAACCTTCAGAAGCAAAGACACACAAGAGTACATATCCTTAATAAAAGCTCACTTAAGCGTCAAGGTGCTGACAAGACTCCATATGAACTATGGCATGGAAAGCCATCTTCCATAAAACATTTCGCAGTCTTGGTAGCAAGGCAAGACAAAGAACAATGATGAAAACCTTGGGGAAATTTGATGCAAGAGCGTATGAAGGGATTTTATAGATATGCTTCCAAAAGTAAAGGGCATGGTGTGCTACAACAAGACTCTTCTAAAAATAGTTGAAAATATTTAGACGATGAAGAATTTCCAAACAATACAAGAAATACGAGACCGTTGTAGTCCATCGATGAATCATGAAGAAGAAGAATTTAATGATGATGAAACCAACAAGACAACAAGATGTAGAGCCGAGCTCAAAACCCCCTCAAGATACACTCAAGAATCATCCCGAAGACCGATCATAGGAGACAAGAAAGCAGAGTCCGTACAAGAAGGGCACGAACAAAATGTAGAAGAAGTATACATAGCCATGTTATCACAAAAAGAGCCAAAGAAGTTTGAAGAAGCTGAAGGACAAGTATTGGGTAAAAGCAATGAATGAAGAATTGGACCAAATTGGAGAAGAACAATACTCGGGAACTAGTTCCTAGACCTATTGAGAAAAATATCATTGGTTCAAAATGGGTATTCAAAAACAAAAAATGGACGAGCAAGGACAAGTAATCAGAATAAAGCTAGGCTAGTCCGCAAAGGATACTCACAAATTGAAGGACTTGAATAGCGATGAAACATTTGCCCCCGTAGCCGTACGGAGGCTATCGTATCGTTCCTGGCATTTTCATGCTACCAAGACTTCAAGGTATATCAAATGGATGTAAAAGTCCGCTTTTCTAATGGAGATCTAGAAGAAGAAGTGTACATGGAACAACTAAAAGGCTCTCACCGAAAGACAAAGAAGAATATGTATGCAGACCGAAGAAGGCCCTATATGACCGAAACAAGCTCCTTGTGCTCGGTACTCAAAACCGGACAAATATTTGCAAAACAAAGGTTTTAAGAGAGGTGGAGGTAGCCAACAATCTATACATAAAATCCCATGAAGATGAACTTCGATTGTTGTAGTATATGTTGATGACATTATGTTTGGAAGCAACAAAGATGAACTAGCAAAAGGGTTTTCATTGATGAGATGAAAACAGTAGTTTGAAATGTCTATGATTGGAGAGCTCGCCTTCTACTTAGGACTGCAAATTCAGCAAAAGAACACCACATTCATTTCTCAAGAAAATACTTAAAAGAAATGCTGAAAAATTCAAAATGGAGGATTGCAACCAAGGACAACCCCCATGACTGCTGTGATGCAAGCTGTAACATGATAGGTCTGCAGATGTAGATCAAAAACTCTGCATCCATGATAGGAAGCTTCCGTTGTATCCGATGGGCCCAAGACCAGACATCACGCCATAAAGAGGGACTAGGTGGCAAGATATCAAGGAAGACCCAAAACAAAAACCATCTTCTCGGGCAAGAAAAAGAATACTTAGATATCTACAAGGAACAACACAATATGGACTTTGGTATCCTAAAACCAAAAACTTCACTTTATCAAAGATACAGCTGCATGCGTATTGGGCCACTCGTGTGGATGATAGAAAAAGTACAAGTGGAGGCGCATTCTATCTAGGAGAAAGTCCGTGGCATGGTTAAGCAAGCAAAAACATCTATCTCCTTGTCAACAAACTCGAATCGTAATATATAGCAAAATAAAGAAATTTCGTTGTACTCAAGTCATGTGGATGAAGCGTACCTTTCAAGACATGAAGGTAAGCATTAATGAACCTATCTCAACTTGGGTAAATGTGATAATACAAGTGCTATAAGTATATCTAAAAATCCTGCTTCATTCAAAACTAAACATATACCAACTGCTATCATTTTCTCCAAGAAGAAGTGGCTCGTAAGATAGTTAAAAGGAACCGGACTATGTATCAAATCTAAATAACGTACAGCGTATATATTTACCAAACCACTTGCCGCAGAACCATTCAATACTTGAGAGTACGTACCAGGGGTAGTATCCTAGACACATTTCTCTAATATGAAGAGAAAGTATAGTCTCAGTGGGGAGAACAAAACGAAGATATCATTCCAGGGGAGAACAATGAAGAAGATACATAAAACAAGTCCACAAGATCAAGATTATCGAGATATCATGATAATAATATTATTAGCATTATCAATATTATCGCATATTCTCGCATTATCAAGATTCAACATGAAAAATATTACAAACAATGGGCACTATAGATGAAACATGCCTATAAGAGACAAAACATATATTCAAGTTCGATAACTCTCAAAGTGTTCTCTCAAAAATATTTACACATCAACTGGAGCAATGCGCAAAAGACGTGCTTAAGAGGGCGAAACGTAACTCTAGAGAAAGGAAATGCAAAGCAACCCTTTGCCATTGATGTCAAAGGGGGAGAGGAAGAACAAAATATGAGGAAGAGAAGGCAAATAGAGAAATTGGGATTGCCATCGATGCCAAAGGGAGACCGTTGGGAATGTTGTCATTGATGGTAAAGGAGGTAGTGCCCAAGCGCAGATGAAAGGAAGAAGCGAATACAATGGAGGGAGCAAAGAAGCAAATGAAGGCATAGGAAGCGAATATAACAGAGGTAGATCAACAAAAGCAACAGACAGAGGCAGAGGCAGAAAGACAGAGAGACAGAGTGCGCAGGCGGTGAGCGACAGAGCAACAGGCGCAGGCGCAGGCCGTAGAATCATACCCCAAGCCTAAGCACATATATAATACAGAACCATATTCCGGAATCGGACAACTCAGCCGCGCAAAAGTATATATATATATATATATATATAAACATCTATATACACAAACGTATTTCGGGAATCGCTTAAACCCAAGCGGCAATGTAGCACATAGTTAATATAAATTTCATTCCGGAATCGTATAAATTAAATGGCAAAGTATTGTGCTTTATATTCAAAGGACCAAATCATATATATATATATATATATACATATAGCCATATGCAGCCAAAAGAGATCCAAAGAAATGTAATATAAGGTGGGACCCTTCCAATATCTCAATATCGCAACTATCGCAATATCACAATATCGCGCCATCGTAAGTTCCGTTGTTTATATGCGACCATCGCGTCATCGCACGATCGCAAAAATCGCAACATCGCACCATCGCAACATCGTGAAATCACAATATCGCACCATCGCAACATCACACATCGCAAAATCGCAACATCGCACCATCGCAACACGCGAAGTCGCAATATCGCACCATCGCAACATCACACATCGGCAACATCGCGCCATCGCACCATCGCAACATCGCGAAATTGTAATATCGCACATCGCAACATCGCGCATCGCAACATCGCGCCATCGCACCATCACAACATCGTGAAATCGCAATATCGCACCATCACAACTATCGCAAATATCGCAACTTGGTCGAAACTACACAAAGAACATCGCAAATAGAAATTTCCCATTGCGACCAATCACATTTGAAAACGTGTCGTGGGCCCGAAAGGGCATTTTTTTTATATGTCTAAACAAAGTATGATATGTGCCGAGAAGTCGATTTAAGTTGTATTAAAAAGGGTTGTTTATATGTTGAACTTATTAAAAGATGACCGAGAGTTGAAATTATAGGGCGTCGTTATATATATAAATCATTGTTGCGGTGTGGTATTAAATATGCCGTGTGGGCCGTGAACCCACGGCTCCGCCGCGGTGGAGGGCGATTCTTTATATGAAAATTGCGATATATGTATGTTCCGGTTACGGAACCGCCACATCAACAAGACACTCGTGGCATGAAAAGGATTGGAATTTCCCGACGAAAAGTGCTCGCTTACACATATGCAAAACAATTACACCACAACAGAGGACATAAAAGACAAAACACCGTTAAAGAAAAGACAAAATGCGTGTGCCTACCAAGAGGGTGAATGAGTGAGCCGGAATTCACATTGCATCAATGTAAATATTTTAATTGTTTTTATTATTTGTGATGCATTGGCAAGTCTCCGAGAGAGAACAAATTCCCACCGTAATGTTAAATTGATACCTAGCAAGGTATTTCGATTAAGGCATAGTATATGAGAAGGCGATAGAAGAGACATGACCGTCCATTTCGAATTCCAAGTAGAATACAAACAATTATGTGAGGAAATCTATAAATAATATCATCTTTATATACAAAAAGGAGTGGAGAGAGTGAGAGAGAGCAAATAAAGAGAAATGCAAAGAAAGGAAGAAGAGAAGATTAAGAGAACAAGAGCAGCAAGAGATGTTGAAGGCATCGAGAAATGATATCCTGGCGAAATCAAGAACATTCGCTGAGAATTTGAGGAAGTTGGAGCTTCCCTATCAAGTTGCAACTTGATAGATGTCAATAGCCGACCGAGGTTGGAGCCTCGTAGGTTGGTGCTCGCGTAAAATCAAGGGAGTTGGTACTTCCTGCAAGTTGTAGTTTGCAAGAATTGAGGTAGAGCCCCGTAGGTTGGTGCCTACGAAAATGAAGGTGAGAGGGAGTTGAGCTGGTTGCAGAGATCACAACAATAATAAGATGTGGTTTTCTCCCTTTATGGGTTTCCACTTATATCTCGGTGTCTCGTGCATGATATTTATGTATTGATTTGATATGTATCATTTCGCTTTAATACCGTCGCTCTCATATTAAGTCTACCGCTTCTATTAAACTAATACTTTCTGATTACATTCTAAAATTACCTCACATCAAATTGAGTTTGAAATGAAGGTGTAAATAAGTTTAATGAAAAGTTTTAAAAGACTTGAATGTATTAAATAGATTCATCCTCTCTTAGTTTAATCTGAGGTCCAATAATCGCAATCAGCATTCAGTGTTCAAAGCACCATGCAACCGTGCCTTTAACCTTATACTTCACCTATCGCCATTACACTACACCCGAACCGTTTGGTCTCCCGCACATTTTTTGAATGCCCACACATGATTTGTGTGGAGCCCACGACTCCATGTCACATAGTTCACAATCAATCAACGCCCTCTCGCATGAACCGAAGTCACACCACACCATCTAACTCACGTGATGAACCAAGGCCCAACACAAAACTCCTCCACAAGTCAAACTTCCATCAATCACATACATATCGTATGTTTTGTTATCGTGTGTCACCGGCCTTTCAACCCTTGCGATAAGGTGTGGCTCCGCTTATCGCCGATTCATTAGCCTTTGTCTAATAGTAGCGGCCGTTCGGCATCATTTGGGTGCACAAATACCATCCCTAAATGGATGTGATAAATCATTTAAAATTTTTGCATGATGTTTGAAGTCCGTTTAATGTATAAGGTTTAAGACCTCATTTAATGTTTAATTTTTTTTTATGCATCGTGATATATTTTGTATTAAAAATTAGATTATATGTTTTATAATATATATATTGTAAATATGAATATTTACAATATATATAACCAATTTATCGGGACAACGACAATGTATGACCGTGTGATATGCCCAAGGGTAGCAAAGACAAGAGAGAATAACAAACATAAAAGTTTGAAGAGCCGTGTTTTGTAGCAGCCAAGTAAATTTGTTTTTAAATCCAGAACCGTAGTTCCGAGGAAAGAATTTTCATTTTGTAATATTGCAACATTTTAATAGAAAAATATTTTTTACTCCATCTCTTTGTGTGCATATTATCTTTGTGTTAGAAGAGGAATTTTATTTTCCTCTCTATTGTTAGGAATAACCATAAATTCCAATATGGTATTGGAGCTATTATAGGCTCTTAGGATTTGCTAAAGAAGTTGAAGGAAGAAGAGTTTGTTGAAGTTTTCTTCAAGAGTGTGAAATATCAAAGAAAGTTGCATTTACCAAAACATAGTTTTGTGTTTGTTTTAAAGAGTGCAGTCCAATGAATCGTAAGAAGGTTATCTCTCGCCGGTGGGAATTTTTTTTTAAGAAACACAAGCCATGTTTTTGACATAGTTTAGTAAGCTAGCAATGGTGTGAGCCGTGTGACAAGCACGAGTATGGGAAATACTCAACTCCCACATTTCAATGGGAATAAATATGACTATTGGGAAATAAAAAATGAGAGCCCCGTTTTCTCTCTCAAGATTTATGGGATCTACGAAGATGGTTTAGAAGAACCAAACATGAACAAGTATTTAATGCATAAACACGTACAAAGAAAGATTTGTCAAGAGTAATAGAAAGAAGGACTCAAAAGCCCTCTTCTTATCTCTATTAGTTAGTGCATGAAAACATATTTCCAAGAATTGCAGCAGCAAAGAAGTCCAAGGATGCATGGGATACTCTCTAAATGTACTACCAAGGTATGGAGAAGGTAAAGACGACAAAGCTTCAATTAATGAGAAGAAATATTGAAGTCATTTGCATGAAAAGGTCCGATACAATAGACTCATTATTCACATTGTCGATTGGGTTGGTTACTCAAATGAGATCTCATGGAGAGACAATAGAAGAAAGAAGAATAGTGGGAGAAAGTATTGAGGAGCTTACCTCAAGGTTTGATGTGATAGTAACAACCATTGAAGAGACAAAATGATCTCTCAATTTTACCGTTGATGAGATTCATGCATAATTGATGACACATGAACAAAAGATTGAGAAGAACAATAAACTCATCTTTGGAGCATGCCTTCAAGACCCAAATGTCCTTTGGAAGAGGAAGAGGTCAAGGTAGAAAAAAATCTCACAGAGGAAAAGGAAGAGGCACAAGCCAAAACAGAGGAAGAAATAGCCCCGCAAATACAAGCGGAAGGGGCTAAAAGAAACTTTCAAAATCAAAATCAAATCCAAGGCAAACAGCCAACAAGGTGGACAAAATCAAGCACATGGACAAAGGTATGATAAATCCCAAGTCCAATGTCATTACTCGTAAGAAGTATGGGCATTATGCCAAATGAATTTAGGTAGTAGCACTCAGTGCTAACTTTACAAAAGCGAATTTTCAGCCAAGAAAATTTGCTTTTAGCATGTAATATGACCGAAGAGAAAATGAAGATATATGGTTTCTAAATTCAGGATGTAGCAACCATATGACTGGAAATACTTCTATGTTTTCCATGTTATATGAAAGTGTAAAGTCTCAAGTAACATTGGGGACAAGATAGTAAAGTCTCTCATTAACAGAAAAGGTAGAGTGAGTTTTTTAACAAAGAAAGAAGAAAGGAGATCCATATCAAATGTTTACTATGTGCCCTGTATGAAGCTTCTTAACCTTTTGAGCATTGGACAACTCATTCAGAAAGGCTACAATGTGTTCTTTGAGGATGATGTATGCACCATCATGGACATACCAATGCTGTGTATAGAGGATTGCAGTAAAAGTAAAGATGACAAGAAACAAATGTTTTCCTCTCAAGATGAGAGCGTATTTGAAGAAAGGAATTGTAATGGCAAAAGCAGCGGACACACAAGAGACATTCCTAAAGAGAAGAAAAGAATGAAAAATGGTTATGGCATTTGAGATTTGGACATCTCAACTTTGGAGGTCTGAATTTCGGTATAGGAAAGGAATGGTAAAGGGATTACCATTGATTGAAAAATCCTCGATGTACTATGTGAAGGTCGATTCGGGGCAAAACAACATAAAGAGAAATCTTCCAACATGAAATAGCACAGGGCAAAGGAACCCTTATAAATACTCCATTCTGATTTGTGTGGACCAATGCAAACACCATCATTAGCAGCAACCACTATATGCTAACCTTATCGATGATTACGCAAGAAAAACATGGGTCTATTTCTTGAAATTGAAGAGGAAGTGTTTGAGGAAATTTCGCCACTTTAAAGCTCTTTAGAGAATCAAAGGGAAACATATAAAAGTCTTAAGAATATACATAGGAGGAGAATATATCTTCAAATATTTCTTGCATTTTTACAGAAAATGGGATTCATAAACAATTTACAAAGAAGGGTATACAATTCACAACAAATTGGAGTTGCCGAAAGGAAAAATAGAACCATCATGGATATGGTAAGAATCATGTTGAAGGAAAAACATTTGCCAAATGAATATTGGGCTGAAGTTGTACATTGTGCAGCATATTTTTTTAATAGATTCCCAACAAAGAGTGTTATGAACAGAGAGTTCCCCGAAGAAGCATGGAGGGCATAAAATGTTTGTCACCCACATGAGAGTATTTGGTTTTGTGGCTTATGCACACATTCCGTACTCACTAAGGAAGAAGGTGGACAAGAAAGAAGGGGGAAGTTCATATTTGTTGGATAGGTATGAAGAATCCAAAAGCATAAAGGTTGTATAACCCCTCCACCAAGAAATTTATGATAAGGTGAGAGATGTGCAATTTATCGAGGAAGAAGCTTGGGATGGAAGCATCGAGAAAAAAAGTATCCGAAAAGTTTTTTGTCTCATGATTAAGATGAGGAAGAAATGGCTGAAAGACATTCCTCATTAGCAGCACCACCTCCACCAACATACGCAAGGACACCACAAGCAAGTATGAGAACACCCTTGAGAAGTGATGACAACATGCTTCTCCAAACACTTCACAAGGAGCGTATTTGAGTGCTTCTACAAGCACAAGTTTAGCAAGTGAAAGAGGAAACCAAATTCAGAAGTCCGAATGACATTTATGAGCAAAAAGAAGGTATGAAATATTTATTTTCATTATATTGTCATGTATAAGATCCTATTCATTTTGAAGAAGCAAGAAAAGATAAGAAATGGATATGCTATGGATGAAGAGATAAATGCAATAGAGAAAAATAAGACATGGGAACTAGCTGATATTCCAAAAGGCAAAGAAGTAATCGAGTGAAATGGGTTTATAAAACCAAAAGAAATGTTGAAGGTAAGATTGAAAGGCACAAGGAAAACTTGTTGTCAAAGGCTACAAGTAAGAAAAAAGGAAGAGATCAGTGAGGAAACTTTTGCACCAGCTTAAAAGAATGGAAATGTAAGAAGAGAAGTGTTGTCCATGTGATCACAACACAAATGGAAAGTTTACCAAATGGATTTAGAAATCACCATTCCTGAATGGAGTATTGATGGAAGAGGTATATGTTGAACAACCTCTGGATATGAGAAAGAAGGTAAAAACAAAAAGTATGCAAGTTGAAGAAATATCCGTATGGGCTAAAATAAGCACCAAGAGCATGGCATGAGGGGATAGATGCCCATCTACCGGGAAATGGGTTTGAAAAATGTGAAGGAGAACCCACATTATACATCAAAGAAAAAATATGGTAACATGCTCATTATTTTTTCGTATGTTGATGATGGGATATTCATAGGTGGTGATGATTACCTCATTGAAAATTTTAAAAATGTACTCATGAAAGAAGAATTGAGATGAATTAGAGATTACTGGATACTTAAGAATAGAAGTAGAGAAAAAATTAAAATAAGATTTTTTATTTCTCAAGAAAACTATAAAAGAAGTTTTGGAAAGATTTAATATTCAGGATTGCAAGGTAGAAATTACTCCTATAGTGATGGGATTGAAATTGAGCAAAGAAGACGTCATCAAGGATTTCGATCCAAGTTTGTATAAGAGCATAGTTGGAAGCCTTATGTATTTGACCGCAACTAGGCTCGATATTATGCATGTCAGAGTCAATTTCTAGATTTATGGAAAGGCCAAAGGGAGACACATTGGCAAGCAGCAGCAAGAATTTCAGGTATGTGAAAGGAACAAAGAGGTATGGTATTTTATACACCACTTTAAAATCTTGAATTGATCGATATACCTATTGGCTATTGGGTTGGAAGTATGGAAGACAAGAAAAGGCCTCTGGATATGTTTTTCATATGGGATCAGGATCCATCTCATGGGCTTCTAAGAAACAACCACCGTGGCATCAACAATGTAGACAAAGAGGTGGGCAACACAATGAAGAACATGTCAAGCAAGATGGATGAGGAGAATGTTAAGAAGTTTGTGTCATGAATGTAGAAAAAGGAACAACAGTTTTATTGTGATAATAACGTTGGTATATCTTTATCCAAGAATTCAATGTTTCATAAGAGAATGAGACACATTGATGCCAAGTATCACTACATCAAAGAATTAGTGAGAAATGGAGAAATAGTTCTGAGGAATTGCGTTAATAGAAGAACAAATATTTGTTGATATTTTGACAAAAACATTGGGGCAACTTAAGAGTTTTAACTATCTCGTAAAATGTATGGGTATGTAAGAATGCAGCAAACTTGAAATTAAGGGGGAGGCCGGAAATTAATTCCAACTCTAACTGAGGAGAAGGACAATGAGGCATTAGTTTTTGAATTGAAGGGCAAAGGACAAGGCATCGTGAAATTTTTGTTTTTGTTTTCACTAACCATGCATTAAAACCCTATGATTAAACCCTTCAAGACCCATATTTTTTTTTAAAGGCCGTAACCTATTTCTACAATCAAATCCATGGTTCAAACACCACGCAACCATGCCTTTAACCCACTTCACCTACCGCCATTACAATACACGACCGTTTGATATCCCGCACATTTTTTGAATGCCCCCAAGTCATTTGTGTGTTCACGACTCCACGTCACATAGTCCTCAACAAATCACGCCCACGGGGCATGAACTAAAGTCATTACTCACACCATTTTCAACTACACCATGAACCAGCCCCACCACAAACTCCACGTCAACCTCCCGACCAATCACATGTATATCACATGTTTTGGTGCCTACGTCATCGAGCCTTTTCAAACCTTGCACAAGGTGTGGCCCGCCATCACCGAGTCGTCAACCTTTGTCCAATAGCAAATTGCCGCATCATTTGGGTGCACAATAACCATCCTCAAATGGATGCGATGAATCATTTAAATGTTTTGCATAATTTTTGAAGTGTGTGGAATGTGTATAAGGTTTAAGACCTTAGTTTAATGTTTCATTTAGTTTTTTATGTGCCACGATATATTTTGTATTAAAATTTAGATTATATGTTTTATAATATATATATATCGTAAATATGAATATTTACAATATATATATAACCAATGCATTGGACAACGACAATATATGACTATGCACATGCCCGAAGGCGTAAAAGAGAGAACAAACAAAAAAATTTGAAGAGCCGTGTTTTGTAGTAGCCAAGTAAATTTGTTTTGTAAATCCAGAATCGTAGTTATGAGGAAAGAAGTTTCATTTTGTAATATTGCAGCATTTTAATATAAAAAAGAGTTCTTACTCCATCTCTCTCGTGTGCATATTATCTTTGTGTTAGAAGAGGAATTTTATTTGCCTCTCCGTTGTTAGGAATAACCAAAAATTCCAACAAAAACCATAAAATATAAAAATCTCTCCAAAACTCCGTTACAAATGGAATTGTTTCCTCACCATCAACTAAAATACTGAACTAAAATCTTATGCAAATCGAAAATAAAATGTGAAATATTTTTCTTATTCATTCCTTCATCTTTGGGAATTGTGTGAAAACTTTGATCTTTCTATGAAATAATATACATATGACTCGATTTTGGAAAATTGCTTAAGTGTAGTCGAGGATGATCATTTTCTTCTTCACAACAACAAACTTTTTTATCATCTCTCTCTTTTTCATGGATGTCCATGATTTTGGTTTTTCATCTAAATGATATGAGTCATACAATGGGTTCTGCTCAAGAGCCATCCCCGTATACTATATTTTTCCATCATAGAGTGGTGGTCGTTGCAAATATGAAACATCATCATTCCAAAAACTACTTCATCACACATAGAAATCCATGAGTGGTTTTTTGTTGTTCTAAAAAACCCAACTCATCATCTTATTTAGTAGAATCATAAATAAGAGGACCATCAAATTAAAGAATAAGATCTCTAAGGATTTGTTTACTCCAATAATATTTCCTTTTCTTGATTTTTGAGTGGTTATTTTTTATGCAGGTTCGAAATTTCCTCTTGTTCAATGCTTTCTTGATCGACTTTTAAGTGATAAAAAATATTCTACTATGGGGTTGTTAAAGAACAATGTGTTTTAAACTTTCCAACATCTTCTTCACAAAAAGATTCTTTTCTTGACTCATAAACTTCCTCATAAACAACTTAGCTATAGCCCACTTGAATGCTTCATACATTATCAACATTATCATTTATTTCTCGAGTAGAATTGTCACGAGATTTAAATGTTCCTTCAAGATCAAAATATTCCCAACAACCTTCAAAAACAAAATTTTGTGCATATGAAGTTCTCACAAAAAGAGTTGAACATTGAATGTATATTTCAAAAAAAAATATTTCGAATAAGGTAAATAGCCATAACAAACCCTCTCTTCATCGTCTAAATAAAACATAAAGAACTTCATCTTCATGAACCATTCCCTATTGCTCGATGTATTCACGGAAGTCCCGAAGGTGTTGTAGTGGACTTGAGAAATCTAGTGGGGAAAATTTGTCAACCAAAATGCGAATGTCATTCGAGGAACCTAAAAAAAATTAAATGTCGAAAGGTAAAAGCACCAGGTGAAAATTTTATAGCTTATCACCGGTTTTTATCACGTTCACAAGCGAGAAAAAATATTTAAACACAGAATATAATTTCAATTTAGTCCTCGACAATGGAACCAATTGAACTTGTGACCTCGGGAGACAACATCTCGGCTACAGAGGTCAATGCCTATGACATCTAAAGAAATTGATAAAAACTTTTAAAATAACTGGTCGGTTGGGCTCGAATAAAAATGCAAAGAATGAATCTAGTTCCAAACCCATCAATGACAACCGCAGTGACCATATCCTCGAGACTTGCGTAGTCTTTAATTATAGAGCGGATTGGAAGAAAGATGAAGAGGGACAAAACTTTATAGTTCATGGAATTAAGTGAATTCACTTCCTTAATTCCGTAGAATGAATAATGAAAAGGAAAGAAATATTAAGTCAATTTTAAATGCAATACTCATTAAGAGTTTTAAATTTAAATAACATAAGTACAAACAAGTAAATTCATAAAATATTTAATCGAAACAACATGTTACATCATACACTTAACCTTACATCATACACCTCAACCGTAAGAAAAAACATAACCGAATTAAAAATATATATATATGATCTTGCCCGTACGTAAAATAAAAAATGGTTTTCTTTACTTATTTTTAGATATCTTTCTTCATTACATTATCTCATAACTCGAAGACTCCAAACTCGTACTCGCATTTCGGTTTGAGAATTTTATTCTCCACTGCACTAAGTGTCAAAATTCATTTTAAAAAATGATTTTTTCCGCCATAAAGCCACAAGGTTAATGAAAAATTGTCACTTACACCGCAACAATAATTACCATCATAAAAAAAAAATTAATTTTTACTTACACCATGTTAACTTTACAACACCATTTTAACGCTACATACAACCAACTAAGCAATTACCTCATCACCGGACAATACATAAGAAAATAATATAATTTGAAATCTATGCAATGGATGCAGTAATATATAAATGAACTCGTGTAACCCTAACTTTAATATTTTGGTACATATATTACACCAATATACAATGTTGATCCTATACTAGTTCATAAATGTGCATGTATAAGGCGGTTATACTTCTAAGAATTATTCTCGTACATTACATCGATACGCTATTTGTTTCATTTATGGTAATACTTTACTTTAGTGATTCTTGGTTTGTGAGTTGCTCCACTTGGCAACGTTTCCGCTCCTCCGTAGACTCGTCTCACAACACCATTTACTCCGAAGTACCGAGCTATTCCCCGCCGGCACATTCGTCATGAATTGCTCCTGAGCCCTACATTCCCTCCAAGGGAAAATACTCCGACGTTCAACGCGCTAGACCGGGAGCTAGTTGGGTTTTGCTCTCTTGGATCCCTCGTCGTTTTCTCGAACTCGGATCTCATCGTGTCGCGTACCCGCCAAGGTCCCTTGTTTACCGGTGCCCGGCTCCTGCCAGAATAATTCTCACTTTATGATAGGTTTCTTAGTTTACTCGTTTCCATTTTTTTTATAAGGAACCGAATGGCTCCTCTAAATGATTTTGGTTGTGGTTCCGTTAGTACGATTGTTCCTATAATGCTTCGCACCGACTCCGTAGCATGTCATTCATAAAAATTTCTTAAAGAGTATCGCAGGGGTAAGTTTTCTCCTTCCGTACTACCTAGCTTGACTTTTGAGATTATTACATAGCTTTTACCCTTAATTTCAATAAGAAAATTAATCCTCGGGCTTATGGCTTCCAGAGACGGCCACGACAGAAAGTTATTTTCGACTCGGTAATTATTTCTCGCCGTATTTAATATGGGTTCTTAAATAATATGCCATGCTTCATCGCAAATCCTACGCGCTTTGTTAACTTTGTTGTTGGATACCTCTCCATTTGCAGGTGTATGAGGAGTTTATCGATAGTATCGCAACCTTTGGTTGACTAGCTCTCGCAATGGCCACGACTAATACTCCGTCCCAACTTAACATGCACTTAAAATATCCAAAGGGGCTATACCCTTTTCCAAGCATTCTTCGTCGAGGCTTCCGGCTTTCGACTTCGTTATATAATGATGTTAAGGGTTTCTCACCCGTAAAGAAGCCATAGCCTAATACATTCGACATTTTAAGAGACCGGATAAGTAATTCTTTTTAAGGGTTTTACTCGAGGATGGCTTGTAATTCAAAGATTTAATCCTAACCCATTGCATGTTATTTGTAAGGTATCGATGTTAAGCTCGACCGGTAGATTATTGTTTGAGTACGTAGTGATATCGTTCACTTTTAATGTAGATACTCGTCAAGTTGTTTGTTTATTGCATCGAATACCAATACATTTACTTCGGGCTCAGTGTGGCTCGAACCCATAAATTTTCTTATCTCGCGAACTCCGGTCAAGGTTCTTGTTGCGAGTAGTTTTGATAATGCAATGCATGTGAATTTTTTTCTATAGAATTACCGCTATTTCCTATATTCTTTTTTATTATGTTTCTTGAAATAAAGAAAAAAGAAAATAACAAACATTTCCCTCCGTCGTATATCCGTTTTAAGGTTTTGGGGACAATTCGTATGAAATGTTTAACTATGAACCTACAGATTTTACCGTAGCATTTATGTATATAAAAGGTCAGCTTCTTCTTTATTTTACCACTATGTTATCCTACTATTTTCGGCTACCGTACATTCTATGTTGTTTTACCGCTTTGACATGATACAGTAAAAAACACTATCAATAGAAAGATATAATTTTACTATCGTATCGTTCCATTTAAATAAAGGAGTAAATAACTCCATAGTTCGAATCGCCATCTATTCTTTGCAATACAAATCTTAAATATTCATTTGTAAATTAATAAAGCGTGTATCACACATCTTCTAAACTATAGACTTCCATTCAAAATTCAAGAATAGGAAAAAATACTTAAATTCACTCCGTATTACTTATCCACCTCAATGTATCTGCCGTTGTCCTCCAACCATCAAGGGAGGCTATTACGTCCTCCACTTTCCCCACTCTAGAATTGGACAAAGGCTACGGTTAACAAAGTGGAGTTTCCTCTTCATAGACTGATGGCCAACTACCACAATCAACTTTTATCCGGTTTCACAAGGTTTCGTAAAGCTATTTTCAATCGTTCCTCCACCAGCTCTAGAAAATACTTCACCCTCCTTACTAAAATTCACGAACCCCCCCACTCCTCTCCCCCGGGATTCCATTTTATCCTTAGGGGAGTGGGTAACTGTTTCTCCAACTGCTCCCAACCACCTCCTATTCTTAGAAACTTTTACCAACAAACCTTAAAAATATTTTCTTTTCTATTAACTATTCGTCCTACTTTAATGATTTTCAACAAAGTAATTTTTTTTTTCTACAATAAAGTTTCAAGTCTTTAACCGTAAATTAAAATAACAAATTTATTTAACTAGTGAATACTAGTTAACTCTAATTGAGGCCGTCACATCTCCCCCCATGGAAGTAACACCGTCCTCTGGTGTCTTAGCCTAGTTCCGTGAAGAGCTCTAGGTAAGCTTCCCGCATAAATTTCTCGTCCCCTCCCAAGTAGCTTCATCCGGCCCGAAGTGCTTCCACCGTACTTTTACCCGGATAAATACTGCCAGCGGGAGTTCAATTTCTCTTCTTTCAAGTATGCGCGCGCCGACCATAAACTTCCTCGTCCGGTTCTACTCCCGCAAAAGAAAATTATTTCAAATAAAGATGCATCAATCATTCGTAAATTTAAGTTAGGATTCCTATTCCTTTTTCCTACCTAAATAATTTGCCAATGTATCACATGGTTTTCATCATGTACATATCGCTTCAACAAGGATACATGGAACACGCTGTGTACTTGAATATGACCGGGCAAGGCCAATCTATAAGCCATCGGTCCCACCCTTTCTAGTATTTGGAAAGGTCCACAAGATGTAGGAGTCAATTTTGCATAGGAGGTCCATCTCATGGTACTCCTCTTGGGCTTAATTCTTACGTATACGTGGTCCCCTTAATACAACCGATCGTAGGACCTTTTTCGTCCGCATACATATTTTGTCTATCTTGCGTAGCCTCTTTAGATTCTGCCTTATTCTTTTACTTTAGCTTCCATATCAACCAACATTTCGTGTCCCAACAATAATTTTGTTTTGTGGATCAAGCCCAGCTTATAGGTACGACACCGCCTACCATACGATGCCTCAAAGGGACTCATTTTCGTAGATTCCCGATACCCGTTGTTATAGGAAAAATCAACTAGGTTCAAGTAATCCTCCCACTTGGTTGTCCGTCGCATCACATACATGCGCAACATGTATTCCAACTTGGTTTAACCATTTCGTTTTCCCATCAACATTCGAGGATGATAGGCAATACTAAAAGTGTATCTCGTACCGTAAAACAAAGTTTTCCGTAATGTGTGGATGTAAACTTAACGTCCCGATTTGAAATTACGCTCTTAGGTATGCCATGCAACCTAAATATTTCCTTCATAAATATATCTCGCAACTGTACCATCTCGTATGTTGATTGTACTTAAATGGGAAGATTTTCTTTAACTGCTCACCACCACCATGATTGAATCATTCTCGCCCTTTTGTTCGTGGTAATCCCGTGATGAAATCCAAGGAGATAACCTCCCACTTCCACTCGGTGAATGGGTATGGGCTTCAATAGTCCTTGCGAGATGCCGATGCTCCACCTTAACCCGTCGACATTCCAAACATTTGCTTATATATTTTTATAAATATCTCTTTTTCGCATACTGCCAATAATATACCTTTCTTATTGCGCGAGCATCGTTTGATGGGCCCGATGGCCGCCGTAATTGTCGCGGTGGAATTCATTCAGATTAACTCCTTAAGACCTATGTGATTAGGCACGTAGATTCTTCCACGAAAGGTCAACATCTCGATCTTCGTTCTTTCCCAACTCTGATGTCTTGCCTTGCTTCTTATCATCCTCCATTTGCCGCCAAGAATTCATATTCTCGGGTCCTTCCGTGCTTCTTCTTTTTAATCGTTCCAACAATTGGACTTTCTAGTTGGCTATAATACAATGCATAAATACCATGAAATTTTCTACTCAACGCATCCGCAATGTGGTTTTCTTTCCCTTAACATGCTGTATACTCACATGTCAAATTCACTCAAAAAGGCATTCCATCTTGTTCGTCTAGAATTTAAATCGCTTGCTTAAAATAATTAGTCAAGCTACTATGGTCTCGTTTAAGTACACAAATATTTTACCTGCACAGATAATGCCTCCATACTGAGTGCTGCACTACTCATTGCAGCTCTAAGTCATAAGCAAAATATTTTTATTCATGTTCTTTCAGCTTCCTAGACTCATAGGCTATCACTTTACCTTCTTGAGTTAATATCGCACCAACTACTTCTTTTCGCACGCACAAACCTCATATCCCCACGGGCCGCCACCTTCCCGCACGGCACCGTAGTTAGGAGCCGATTCAGCTTTTCAAAGCCGTTCGACATTCATTCGTCGATTTTAAAGGCTTGCCTTTCTTCCGCAAGGAGGTAATAGGGAAAGAAATTTTAGAAAACCCTTTCTATAAATCTTCTATAATAACCAAATAGACCTATAAATGATCTAATGTCTGCCACGTTCGAGATACTCAGCTTAATTCCATAATGGTTTTGATCTTTTCAGGATCAACAACTATCCCTTCAAATTGACACAACATGTCCCAAGTATTGGATTTATGATTTAAAGAAATCGTATTTGCTAAACTTAGCATAAAGCCGATGCTTCCTCAGCATTTCCAAGACTATTCTCAAATGTTCCTTATGTTCTTCCTCACTTTTCGAGTATATCGCATGTCATCTATGAAAAATACAAAATTATCCAAAAACCGATGAAAGATACCATTCATCAACCTCATAAAGGTTGTCGGTGCGTTTGTCAATCCAAAGGCGCACTACAAATTCATAATGCCCATATCGAGTGTGGAATGTTGTTTTGCAAATATCCTCATCCTTAATCCGAATCTAATGATACCCAAATCTTAAGTATATCTTAGAGAACACCTTAGCCCCTCTCACTTGATCGAATAAATCATCGATTCTTGGTAAGGGGTATTTGTTCTTAATGGGGCCTACCTTATTAAGCTACCCGTAGTCCACATGCATAAGGTTCCGTCCTTTTTTTTAACAAAAACGATCGGTGCTCCCCAAGGAGACACACTTGGGTGGATATAGCCCCCGTCTATCAATTTGAATCGTATCTTCTCCTTAATTCTCGCACACTCATTCTATCGAGCTCGACACCCGTGAGAGGCTCCCTGCGCAATTTAATGGTGAAGTCAATATCCTCTTTGGGTGGCAATCCGTAAATGTTTTCCGAAATACATCCAAGAATTTCGTACTACAAGAATATCCTCCATTACTAGAGCCTTTTCCTTGGATTCTCGCATACCCTACTTGAATTGCATACAACTTACATCCTTTTCTCGATACGCTTGCCCATTTGGGATGTTGTTATCGTGGGTGTAGTTGTGGCTGTGCTTTTAATTCCTTGAATTTCTTTTATGCGTGCTATCCGGCATTCTCGAAATAAATGACCTTTTCTTTGTAGTCCACTAGGGTCCAAATATCTTTCCAACCAACACTCTAATAACACATCATAATACCCCAATGGTAAATATTTAAGTCTACCAGAATCGCTTCTATGCCACTTCCAAAATACAATTAGAATTTTTATGTATTACCTTTCGCTTTGCCCCGTAGGGCTAATTGAATAACTGTGAGTTCTTAAATTTTTTCTCTTTTAATTTGCATATTTCCACTATTTTAGGACTTACATAACTTAAAATCGCTCCAGGATTCACTAAAATCGAAATAGGTTTAGTTAGTATAGTACCTTCCAATTCAATCATCAGGTCGAAATCAGTCTCCGTTCCGTCCTCCAAGGCCGCATTTAAGTGGCATTTTGCCACGTCTCCAATCGTGAGATGCCCCTGAAAATTTGTTACAATTTCATTTTTATTCCGTTGTACGCTTTTTATAGTAATGAGCCCACACCCCCCGCATCGTAGGAGAGGTTTTTGAAATCACCGACTCCGGCTTTCGTCGATGCTTCGTGGGTTTCTCCTCTCACGCGCCCTTAGTTCTCGTCGATGATTTTTACCAAAATCGTCACGATGGAATTGTACGTAGCCTTTAAAGTTGTCGCTTTTACTTCTTTTAAAAGTGAATTATTTTTCTATTTTTTCGTCGCCAAACTTTTTCCTCCTTCACCCTTGGCCTCGTTTCGCTCATAGCACATTCGTGCTTTATGCCAGTCTCATCCAGTGGCCGTAGGTTAAAAATTCTATCCGTTCTCTCATATGAGCAGTAAACCGCTTAAGAACCTCTGGACTTTGGCTTTTTCTTTTTCTGAGATAAGTGAAATCGACAACGTAACAGGGAGGTAAATTTTGTAACATAATCGTCCATGGTCATTTGTCCCAAACCGGATTTATCATGGAATTCCTTAGCTTTTTCATCACAAAAATCTTTCGTTAAGTATTTTTTCCTTAAAATATTGCCGAAACAATTCCCATGTGATATCTCATTCGTCAATGCCGCGTACATTTTTCACCTCCTCCCCACCACAAAGTGGCTTTTTCTCGTAAATGGTATATAGCCAATCCGGCCTTCGCATTGCTACTATATTCATATACCGAAAGTACTTATTTATATTGATTAAATTCAGCTAGTTTTTCTCACCTCTTCCGCCTCACCATCAAATGTTATGGTTTAATTTTACGAAATTCTCAGCCTAGTACTTTCCTCGTCTCTTATGATCTTGCCGGCTCGACAAATTTCCCGACTCGCCTCATTATAATTTTTTGTTTTTGCTCTTTGGGAGTGGACCTTTTCGCCCGCTCGTGGTGTTGTTTCTAGTTTGTTTTTCTTCTTGTTTCGTTGATAATTATTTCTCCGCACTGGGATGTCCCATCTCCTAATTTTGTTTATCGATAAACTTTTTAGAATATTTTCTTCTTGATCTTGTAACAACCTCTCATTGTCCTTCCGTACCTTTATCATTTCTTCAGGTAGTTGTTGTACCGCATTTTTACAAAAAATGTAGTCATGTTATTGCCATTCCTCAAGCAATTGACTCGTCTTTTGGTGCTTTTCAACAAGCACTTAACCCACATTTATGGATTCATGACTTTTGGAATTTGAGTTTCTTCTCAAGTTGTGACCGAGATGCTTCAACTTCCTCATTTCACTCGCTTCTTCTCGTTGCACTAAACACATACACAACTCACCGTTAGTAGACCCTTAGGATCCCAAAGTAGCAATCCCACTCGATACCACTTGTCACTTACACCGCAACAATAATTACCATCATAAAAAATTAATTAATTTTTACTTACACCATGTTAACTTTACAACACCATTTTAACGCTACATACAACCAACTAAGAAATTACCTCATCACCGGAAAGTACATAAGAAAATAATATAATTTGGAAATCTACGCAATGGATGTATCGATATAAATGAACTCGTGTAACCCTAACTTTAATATTTTACACATATATTACACCAATATACAATGTTGATCCTATATCAGTTCGAAAATGTGCAGCGTATACATATATACTTCTAAGAATGATTCGTACATTACATGGATACGCTATCCGTTTCATTTATGGGTAATACTTTACTTTAGTGATTCTTGGTTTGTGATTTCTCCACTTGGCAACGATTCCGCTCCTTCATGTATCGTCTGCCAACACCATTTACTCCGCAAGATCGTCACCTCGCCGTGCACATCCGTCATGAATTGCCTCCGGATTCTACATTCCCTCCAAGGGAAAATACTCTCGGCGTTCACCGATGCCGCTAGACCGTGAGCTAGTTGTTTGTTTTCCTTTGGGGACTTCGGCGCTTTCTCGAACTCGCCTACTAGGCCATGTACTCGCCAAGGTCCTTTATATTAGGTTTGGCTCCTCGAATAATCATTCTCAAATTTCATGACAAGTTTCTTAGTTTACTCGTTTCCATTTTTTTTTATAAGGAACCGAATGGCTCTCGAAATGATCTTGCATGCGGTTCGTCAAGGCGATTGTTCCTATAACACTTCGAAATCGACCTGTGAGCATGTCATTCACAAAAGTTCTTAACACAACGTAGAGAGTAAGTTTTCTCCTTCCTGCTACCCAAACTTGACTTTTGAGATTATTACATAGTTTTTACTCCTTACTAATAAGAAAATTAATCCCCCTGCTTTTATGGCTTCAAGAGAGGATGGCCACAATGTAGTTGCTCTCTCGACTGTGTAATTATTTCTTGTCGTATTTAATATGGGTTCTTAAATAATATGCCATGCTTCACCGCAAATCCTACAGCTTTGTTAACTTCGAGTACCGGACGCTTCTCCATTTGGGTGTGCATGAGGAGTTCATCCCATAGTATCGCAACCTTTCGTTGACTAGCTCCGCAATGGCCACGCCGCTTAATACTCCGTCCCAACTTAATGTGTACTTAAAATCTCCAAAGGGGCTATACCCTTTCCAAGATTCTCCATCGAGGCTTCTCGGCTTTCGACGGTTATATAATGATATTAAGGGTTGCTCACCCATGCTAGGGTTTACGCGCTCTAAGACACTCGACATTTTAAGAGCATTTATGTGTGCTAATTATTTTTTTGAGGGTTTTACCCGAGGATGGTTTTTGTAATTCAAAAGATTTAATCCGTGTCCATCGTATGTTATTTGTAAGGGTATCGATGTTAAGCTCTACTTCGTAGATTACCGTTGAGTACGTAGTGATACCATTTACATTTTTAATGTGATACTTGCTCGTCGTTTGTTTATTGCATCGAATACCAATACATTTACTTTGGCGTTATGGCTCTGAACCCATAAATTTTCTTATCTACGAACCTGGTCAGGGTTCTTGTTGCGAGTAGTTTTGATAATGCAATGCATAGGAATTGTTTTCTATAGAATTACAGCTATTTCCTATCTTATTTTATTGTGTTTCTTGAAAGAAAGAAAAAATAAAATAACAAACATTTCCCTCCATCAGATCTCTGTTTTTAAGGGTTTTGGGGACACCCGTATGAAATTTTTAACTATGAACCTACAGATTTTACTATAGCATTTATGTATATAAAAGGTTGTTCTCTTTCTTTATTTTACCACTCGCTATCCTACTATTTTCGGCTATTGTAATTTATATGTTGTTTTATCGCCTTTCGCATGATGCAAAAACATCGTCAATAGAAAGATACAATTTTACTATTAGATTTCTATGTTCCATTTAAACAGCGGAGTAAATAACTCCATAGTTCATAATCCACCATCTGTTCTTTGCAATACAAATCTTAAATATTCATTTGTAAATTAATAAAGTGAAGTATCACACATCTTCTAAACTACCGACTTCCATTCAAAATTCAAGTAATAGAAAAATACTTAAATTCACCGTATTACTTATCCTAATTAACAGTAATTCAAGTCGTTGTCCTCCCAACCATCAAGGAGGCTATTACGTCCTCCACTTGCTCCCTAGCTCCGTAACTGACTCGTGCCACGGAGCAATAGTGGAGCTCTGCTGTGACCTCTCGGATGGCCAATCCAAACTTCACACCGCCTTATCCGGTTTCACAAGAGTTTTAGAAAGCTATTTTCAACTCGGTCCTCCACCAAACCTAGAAAATACTTCACTCTCCTTACCAAAATTCACAGACCCCACTCTCCCCGGATTCCATTTTATCCTCGGGGAGTGGGTAACCGTTTCTCCAATCGTTCCAACCACCTTCTATTCTTAGAAACTTTTACCAACAAACATTAGAATGGTTTTCTTTTCATTAACCAGTCCTCCTACTTTAATGATTTTCAGCAAAGTAATTTGTTTTTATCTAAAAAATTATTTAACTAGAAATTAAAATAACAAATGTCTTTAACTAGTGAATACTAGTTAACTCTAATTTGGTCAAGCATAAAATTATATATATATATATATATATATATATATATATATATATATATATATATATATATATATATATATATATAACATTAAAAATGAAACAAATACCAACTCATTTGAAAAATAAATCCTAACCCCTTTACAATACATATATCGTTTTTAATCAATACTAGAATATATATATATATATATATATATATATATAGATATAGATATATATATATATAGATATATATATATATATATATTCGTGAATGTAAACAAATATGTGCGTACCCAAGTCGTTTTAGCCACACCGGAGATGAGCTGGAGAATCAAATGTGAACCCAAGCTTCCATCACGTTAGCACTCCATCGACAAAATCAATGTGTGTTTTCGTAAAACACAAACCACTTCTCAGTAGTGTTCCTTTGGCAGCTTTCTAGAATAAAGGAGGAGTACCCCTAATAAATCATGGTCATCCAAGCAATAAAATACCAGCTTCGGAGTGTTCCGTAGCTTCCTCGATGACGCGTATATCTATGACCCGTGATAGCAATGGCAACACCATGCTTCCCTAAATTCTCGTCCTTACCGAAAACACTATCACTCAACCTCCTCCCGTTACCGCAGTTGATTTTACCTTGAAAATTGTATCCTTTAAGGGTGACTCCTTGTTCTTCTTCTGATGAATTACTTTCAGATATACAAAATGATTGAGAACCTCTTTCAATAATTCCAAAATAACGAACACAACAAAATTAGAAACCCAAAATTCATAACATGGGCTACAAACTCATTCTACTTCATTCACCACCACGTATTATAAATAGAGGACCGACCTACAAATCAATGAACCAATGATTGTCAAAGGAGACGTCATTACATCAATGTGGAGTCCTATATTATATACATATACGGTTTAAAAACCAATATCCCACACAGACGGTAAATTACTTCGTCCGCTTTATAACAGCTTGACATTCCTATTAGCTCTCAATACATCTTTGTGACTAGTGGCTACTTCGTGGATCCTCCGTTGGTTTCGGCACCTTGTCTGTGTACTCCTTTGTGATTTTTGCTTCGGTGGAATTTCATGGGATATATGCAATAAGATATAAAAGCCTCACAAAATATGAAAATTCAAATTCAAAAAATAAAAATAAAAAAACCATAAAATGCTATAAATTAAAAATTCAAAAATAATAATAATAACCACAAAATATAAAAACAAAATAACAAATTCAAAAAAAATAAAATAATAATAATCACAAAATATAAAAACAAAATAACAAATTAAAATTCAAAAAAGATAAAAAAAACCATAAAAAAATGCCATAAAATATAAAAACAAATAACAAAATTAAAATTCAAAACCCATAAATATAATAAGAAATTAAAATTCAAAAAAATAAAAACCATAAAAAAATGCCATAAAATATAAAAACAAATAACAAAATTAAAATTCAAACCCATAAATATAAGAAACAAATAACAAAATTAAAATTCAAAACCTCGCTACAAAATATAAAAACAACAACAAAACTAAAATTCAAACCCATAAATATAAGAAACAAATAACAAAATTAAAATTCAAAACCTCGCTACAAAATATAAACTAGCATTTGCCCCTAAGGTTGCAAAGGACAATCGAAGGATTAGACTTTGTATTAACTCTTGTGCCTATCAAATGATTGAGATTAAAAATTGACATTTTTGAATAAATTAAATGTTAAGAATAATGAAATACTATTTATAGTTTAAGTATATAAAGAATTATTTTATTTTTAATAATTATATGTTAATTGATTCAAAACTCATAAATATCGCAATCTTATTTTATAAGTAATTTTATTTAAGCTTAAGAAATATAAAAAAAGAATATATATATATATATATATATATATATATATATATATATATATATATATATATATATATATATAGATATATATTAAATAAATTAGAAATATAAATATAAAACATATAAAAAATATAAATATAAATAAAAATAAAATAAATAAATAGATAAAAATAAAAATAAAAATGAATAAATACGTTTGGTTCCAACCCACTAACCTCCCGCGTACGCATATATTAAATCGTCCCTCTATTAGCCCGTAAACCTTAGTTTGAAAAGTCCCAATCAATAATGGTCAGCAAATTAATAATAATAATAATAGAAGACATGCTTATGTTTTTTTAACCCAAAATGCTTTATAGCTCTTCCCGATTTATTTATTTGCAAAAATTTCACCCCAATCTTAACCCGTGACATGAGTGTTCATGAATTATTCTCGCGCGTGATGTTGGACCAATAAGCGTCTTTATGGGTTCAGGCTTTCACTTTTCCACAATGACACAAAACATTGAAATCTTGTTGACGAGGCGATGCTCTGGGTTTCTCTTATTCTCTAAATGAAAGAAATCGTACTCTCACTTTTACAAAGAAAAGACACGAAACATTTGAAAACTCCGTATACAAAATATGTCGCAGTTTCACTTACTTCCCAAACCAAATAAAAAAAAAAATGAAATTTTTTGTACAAACTCCTCGTGCGTACGCCGCTCCGTAAAGTATAGGTAGGTACAGCAGTCATTACCCTAAACGAGTTCCACATCCGACTTACGGGACAACACGCCGCACGGCTTCGCATTATCCGATGGATATCGCTCGCTTAGATGCATGAATGATAATGCGTGATGGTGGCGATGAAAGCGGTTTTCCAAATTTGCTCGGGGGCACGCGTCACCCAATCTATGGGATCGCTCCAAAATCCCTAAATACCGCTTACTCCACAAAGCAGATTCGATCAAATCACGGCTTCGGCTCTAAATCGCATTCACCGTTCATCTTTGGTTCCGCCCTTTTGCCTCGTGTTCCACAAAGATTCAAATTACATAGTTCTTCTCCGCGTTGTGACTAACACACTCTCGCTCCTCATTACACAAGGCTCATCCTTAAGATGGGAAGCTTAAACTACCGAACCGAAGGCCAAGTGGGAAGATACTTATCAGCAGTAGAACCCGCACTAGCCCATACTTGATTCATTCGTTGCCACTGGCTCACGTTCGCATCGTGTCTGGTTTAAAAACAAAATGTGCGTCGCCATTAGTTCATAATGCTCGAAGTAAAGATGGGCCGAAGGTAACACAATTACTAAACATCACCGTGATATGGTTGACAAATTTCGCAGAGGATTGTTTGTCACCGGTTCGATGCTTAAAATGAATATTGTGCATTGCTCCGGCATATGGTGGAGCCGAAATTATGGGATTTTGAACAAAAGGATTTTTGACTTACACATTTCCATCGCCATCGCTCACCATCACGAATCGGATGCGCTCACAAAAAGCACAGCCCAACAACCGAATATGACATCCTTGCTACCAAATCACCGTGCAAGACGACCGTTTATGTCTCAGAATTGGCCTTTCGTATATTACTATATTGTACTCTAGTTGAATTAACTTAAAGCAACGTTTTTTTGTTTTCTGAAATACGGCAAACATATTGACCCATTGATAGTTTTACCTTCCTAATTGAAGAATCCCATAGAACAATGGTACTTGATTTTTTTCCCTTTGATGTTACACTTACGTAGAATGTAGGGTATTCGATGTCTTTCCTTTCCTCCAAAAGGTGTACAACAGACCTCAAATATAAACATATTTTCTCTAGTGGTATATCACATCATCATCATCACCGAGAGGGATCTTACTTCCGATCGATTGTTTCTCTATCATAGTGCAAACATATATGATGATATATCTCAACGAACTCATCGAGTATGATTAGAAATGAAATTCATGGTTGGTGTGTAATGCCAAAGAGAAATGATTCAATCCAGCTTGTTAGAAGTGTGTGTGAGTGAAGTAAACAAAACTTGCCTGGATTAATTGACTAACTTTGAAGGCAAGTCGTGCAAGTGAGAAATTATGATGTAATTACAAATAGAAGAAGAATTGAGCTATACGCATGTTCATGGGGACTCTGGAGTGACCGGTCATTGGGAATATCGATCGATCATCATGAACAATCGACTGGCCGTAGGAGGTAACTCCATTCAAAGTATCAACTATACCTATTCCATAATGCCTTCGATACCGTATTAGTGGAAAGTTGGGAAATTTTTTTTTTATAAGTCATAGCAGTATCCGCTAATCCAATTTTGAATAATTTTTTGAACGTGAAAGTCAGATCCGTATCGCACCAAACCTCTTTCTTCTGAATGCATATGTCCTCAACTACATTGCTTCTTTCGCTTTGTGTTGGTTTGCAATGCGTTGGAATCACCGGACAATGCATAGGAAATGGTAATCGCCCTTCCTTTCTCCTTCAGGCTTTACCTACATTATTTCCTTTCGTGGTTCTTATCAATCTCGTTCCTTAGATTAATCACGACATTCAACAACATTTGTGTATGTTACAAATTCGCCGCCCTAAGGGCACCGTAAGCAGATTGGTAGAACACGCCACCGAGTTGGAAGGGTTCGTACCTCGTACGTCCAATGATGGTTATCCAGACCGAAATTAAAATTTACCTCACAAGAATTTTTCATCCCCGAATCCATCAAACGTTGAAGAAAGGAATGCCTAACCGGATTTCATGCAAGCATTAGAATTTTAGTTGGTTCTCGTTTATTTTATCACTTGATCATGTAGGTTTTTTTGTATTGTGAAGGAGCTTATCAACTATGAATTCCAAAGGAACGTTGGATAGCGACATGGTTTGCTAACCGAGCCGCGATCACTATAAGTCAAGCTCGAACTCAAATTTCGCATATTTGTGGTTACAAAGCGTACAAGAATCATGACGTAGCATGACACCGTTCGATTTTGTCGTAACGACGAATCTCTATAGTGTCGCTACTAAAAGCCCCACAATGTATAACACCTTCTGTAAAACAAATAACAAATTAAAATTCAAAACCCATAAAATGCTACAAAATATAAATAACAACAACAAATTAAAATTCATAAAAATAAAAACTCATAAAAAATGCCACAAAATATAAAAAACAAATAACAAATTAAAATAAAAAATAAAATAAAAAAATCACAAAAAAAAATGCCACAAAAATATAAAAACAAATAATAAAAATTAACCAAAAATAAATAACAAATTAAAAATTCAAAAAAAAAACCACAAAAAAATGCCACAAAATATAAAAAACAAATAACAAATTAAAATTAAAAATAAAATAAAAACCCATAAAAAAATGCCACAAATATAAAAAATAACAAAATTAAAATTCAAAAAAAATAAAAACCCATAAATATAAAACACATAAAAATATGCCACAAAATATAAAAAACAATTAACAAAATTAAAATTCAAAAAACCTAATAAAATGCTACAAAATATAAAAAACAAATAACAAATTAAAAATTCAAAAAAAATACAAACCCATAATAAAAAAATGCCTCAAAATATAAAAAAAACAAATAACAAAATTAAAACACAAAAAAAAATAAAAAAATAACAAATTAAAATTCAAAAAAAATATAAAATACAAATAACAAATTAAAATTAAAAAATAAAGAAAAACCCATAAAAAAATGCCACAAAATATTAAAAACAAAAACAACAAAATTCAAATTTAAAAAAAATAAAAATGCCACAATATAAAAAACAAATAAGAAAATTAAAATCGGAGAAAAAATAAAAACCCATAAATATAAAAAAAACAATAAAAATATGCCACAAACATAAAAATAAAAATAACAAAATTAAAATTCAAAAAGCCATAAAATGCTACAAAATATAAAAAACAAATAACAAATTAAAAATAAAAATAAAAACCTATAAAAAGACCATAAAATATAAAAAAGCAAATAACAAAATTAAAATTCAAAATAAAAACCCATAAATATAAAATAATAAAAATATGCCACAAAATATAAATAAACAAACAACAATAATAAAATTAAAAAAATATATGAACCCATAAATATAAAAAACAAATAAAAATGAAAAATATAAAAACCCATAAAAAATGCCACAAAATATAAAACAAATAAAAATTAAATTAAATAAAAACCCATAAAAATGACACAATATGAAAAATAAAATAAAAATAAAAATAAACTCACAATAAAAAACCAATAAAAAGAAAAATCCCGATGATGATAAAAAACCAAATTTAAATTCAAAGAAAAAAAAAGAAAACAAATTAAAATTCACAAAGAATAAAAATACCCAAATTAAAATTCAAAAACAAATTAAAAAAAAAACTCAAAAATCCCACAAAATATTAAAAAACAAATCAAAAAAAAAAAACATCAAAAAAAAAAAAAAACATAAAAAAATGCCACAAAATATAAAAAACAAATAAAAATAAGATAACGCACAAAAGAAAAACCCACAAAAATAAAAGCTAAATTAAAAAAAACAAAAAAAAACAAAACAAAACAAATTAAAATTAAAAAAAATAAAAAATAAAAATAAAAACCCACAAAATAAAAAACCAAATAAAAATAGAAAGCGCACAAAAATAAAAAACCCAAATAAAATAAAAACCCTAAAAAAATGCCACAAAAAAAAAAAGCCATAAAAATGCTACAAAATATTAAAAACAAATAAAAATAAAAAAACCCACAAAATAAAAATAAACCAAATAAAAATAAAAACCACCAAAAAAAAACTCCAAATTAAAATTCAAAAAACAAATAAAAATAAAAAAACCTCAAAATAAATGAAAATAAAAAACCAACAAAAATAAAAACGGAATAAAAATAAAAACCCCTAAAAAATGCCACAAAATATTAAAAAACAAATTAAAAAGCCCCCCCAAAAAAAAAACCAAATAAAAAATAAAAAAATTCACAATGATTAAAAAAACCCATAAAAACCAAATTAAAAATTAAACCCAAAATAAAAAAAAACCAAATTAAAATTAAAAAAATAAATAAAAATAAACTCCACAAAATAAAACCAAATAAAATTAAAAGCCCATTAAAATTAAAAAATAAATTTAAAGAAACAAATTGTGCAAACAAGAAAAAAAAACAAATTAAAAATAAAAAACAATCAAAATAAAAACCCACGTAACATATAAAAAACAAAAAACCTTGAATACAAAAAACCAAATAAAAATAAAAAACCCAGACAAATAAAAAAATTAAAAAAAACACAAAAAAACCCACAAAAATATGAAAAATAAAATTAAAATTCAAACACAAAAAAAAATAAAATTAAAAAGAAAAAAGGAAAACCAAACTAAAATTCAAAAAAAAATAACCAAATTCAAAACCCAAAAAAATAAAAAACGCACAAAATTCAAAAAATCAAATAAAAGCAACCAAATTAAAAATTAAAAAACAAATAAAAAAAACAAATAAAAAATGCCACAAAATATAAAAAAAAAAAAAAATAAATAAAATTAAAAAAAAACCACAAAATAAAACCAAATAAAAATAAAAACCCTATAAAAAATGCCACAAAATATAAGAATCAAATTAAACTAAAACCCAAAAAATAGAAACCCGTAAAAAATAAAAAAATAAAAAAAATCTACAAAATAAAAACTAAATAAAATAGTAAAACCCATAAAAATGCTACAAAATATAAAAAATAAATAACCATTAAAATTCAAAAACAAATAAAAATAACCAAAATAAAATTAAAAATAAAATAAAAAAAATAAAATAAAACAAATAAAAATGCCACAAAATATAAAAAAACAAATATCCCACAATGGTTGGGTAAAAATTCATTAATGTTTATATGCATTAACATTCCTACAACCTTCAATGTGTAGTTCACATATTGGCCTCTTCTTGGCTCCTCCCTTGGTTTGGAACCTCGTGTGTGTACTCCCTGTGATTTTAATCCGTGTAATTTCATGGCATATATGTAGCATGGATTTTCAATTTAGAGATTGGGCTTTGGGCCTAATAATCTTAATAAAATTATTTTTCCTCAAGATAATACGTGAAGGGAATAAAAAAGATATAAAAAACCACTCTCTCGTACGTAATTCAATCTTTTTTTTTTTTTTAAGAAAAAAATATGCAAAGGAATCATTACCTGATAATAGCCCCCAATGAAAATGTTGTCCTACATGATGCAACAAAAAACAAGACCCAAATGCCTTCCTTTCATTATTCCATGAGTTGTTCTGGAAAACCCTTTAACATTTTCACCTGCAAGATTTAAGCTACAAATATCACAGTCTAACCCTGGGATATTGTTTTTGGTTGTAAACTCGTTGAGAACTCAGAGATCGACATCCTCGTTTGAGAATGGAGCGAAATATAAAACCCTACAATATAAAATCTCTCCAAAACCCAAATGGATTTTTTTCCCTTTTTCATCAACTAAAAATACCGAACTAAAAACTTATGCAACCGAAAATGAAATGAAAAATATTTTTATTATTCATTTCTTCATCTTTGGGAATTGTGTGAAATAATATACATATTACCAGATTTTGGAAAATTTCTTACCTATAGTTGAGGATGACCATTATCTTCTTTACAACAAATTTTTGATCATATTTATCTTTTTGCATGGTTGCCTCGTGATTTTAGTTTTTCATCTAAATGAAATGATTCATATAGCGGGGCCTGCTCAAGAGCCATCCCTAGTTACTTCATTTTCTTCATCATAGATTCGTGCTGTTGCAAATATGAAACACCATCATTCCCAAAGCTTTCTTCATCACACATAAGAATCCATGACTTCAAGCTGATATTGTTCGAAGAGCCCAACTCATCGACTCGATTTATAAGAAGCATAAATAAGAGGACTCACAAATTAAAGAAGATAAGATCTCTAAGGATTTGTTTGTATCTTAATAATATTTCCTTTTTCTTGAGTTTTGAGAGGTTATTTTTTGCGGTGTTTGAAATTTTCATTTCCACGTCTTCGACTCACCTTTAAGCAAAAGATCAAAAAATCTTCTTACTTGCAGTGGTTGTCAAGAACAATATTTTTTTAAAATTTCCAACATCTTCTTCACAAAAAGATTCTTTTTTGGATTCATAAACTTCCTCATAAACAACTCGACTATAGTCCCCTTGAATGTTTGATACATTGTCAATATTATCATTTTTTTCGAGTACAATTGTCATGAGTTTTAAATGTTCTTTCAAGATCAAAATATTCACAACAACCTTCAAAAAGAATTTTTTTGGATATGAAGTTATACAAAAGAGTTGAACATTGAATGGAAGTATTTCAAAAAATAAATTCTAGAATAAGGTAAAGATCTATACCAAACCCCGGCTTCATGGTCAAAATAAAACATAAAAACTTCATCTTTACATCTTCACGAACAATTTCCTTTTATCCATGTATTCATGAAATTCAAGGTATTGTAGTGGAATTTCATCTACATGGCCTTGAATCTCTGCGTATAAAACATTCCATTCATGAAAATAAGGAACATAATCAGATAACCAACAATGTCAGAGAAATGTAGTAGTGCAAATTTGTTAACCAAAAAATGCGAGTGTCATTCCAGGAACCTAGAAAAATTCTAAAAATGTCGAAAGACAAAAGCACTGTGTGAAAATTTTACAACCTATCACTCATTTTTATCACCTTTCAAAAGCCGTAAAAAATATTTAAACCTGTGGAATATAATTTCAATTTCATCCCGAACAATTGCACCAATTGAGGTCACACTGGAGACAACATCCTGCTACAAGAGGTCAATGGCTATGACATATAATGAAATTGATCAAAACTTTTTAAAATAAGTGGTCGAAGTTGTGTTTGAATAAATGCAAGACGACCTCTAATTCAAAAACCTATCAATGACAACCAGTAGTGACCATATCCTCTTTGAGACTTGCAGAGTTTTGAATTATAGGGCAGATTGGAAGAAAGATGAAAAGGACAAAACTTTGTCGGGAAATTAAGAATCTACGCTTTAATTTCGTAAAATGGATAATGAAAAATAAAGAAATAATGGGTCAATTTCCGAAGTGGAGCACTCATTAAGGGATTTTAAATTTAAATAACATGATACAAACATAAATTTCATGAATTATTGGATTGAGCAAATATACATCAACATAACCATTTGAAGTCCAAAAGAGAGAAGAGAAAGCCATGGAAATATCCTAATTTTTCTTAAAACTCATAGTAGATTTCCTTTAAATTTAGGACAAATTTCTATTTCTTTAGTAATAAGTTTCAAGTTCATTCTAGAGTGTCACTTCCAGGAAACAAGTGAAATAACTATTCACTGTAATATGTTCCATCTCTAATGAAAAAACTCTGTGAGCAGTTAGTCATTAGATTCTGAAATGGAGACAATAAATTTGATACCATCTTTGTTAAAATGATGCATGTCGCACGTATACCAGAAACTAGAATATCGCTTTCTTCTTTCAAGGAGCCTTTCTAGGTCCACCTTTTTTAAAATATTTCAATGCAACATTGCACATTGTAAATGTGCCAACAAAGTCAGCACATCTAATAATGTTTGAATCCATTCGGTCATAAATCCTCTACAAAACAAAGAAAATTTCCCACAACACCATTCACACGAATATCAATCCTTCCAAACTACTTATCACATTTCAACAACATGAGAAACATCCTTAATCTTGTAAACATCTCCTTCAATTCCAATGGCCCAAAATGCCTGAATATGGAGTGCTACGTAGCTTCCTCGATAATGATATTTCTCCGACCCATGATAGAAATGGAAACACCATAAGCCTTCCCTAATTATGTTCTTATTGCAAACCCATCACCACCTCCTCCCGCTACTTCGTAGTTGTTTTTCCCTAAATATCAGGATCCTTGAAGGGTGATTCCATGTTATGCTTTGATGTGGAATTTAACCTCTCCAAGATATACGAGGTTGAGAATCCTTCGTGATTTTAAAAGAATGCAACACAACAAAATTGGAAACGTAAACCCATATCATGGGCTATTAGTCTCTCTCTACTTCATTCACCATCAGATTATAAACAAAGGGATCGAATTTGCCAAATTATCAAGCCAAAGGATTATCAAAGGAGACATCATCACATCAATGTGGAGTACCTATATAATACACATATACGCTTTGAAATATTGATATCCCACACGGTTGGGTAAAAAACCATGAGTGTTTCTATGCATTAACATTCCTACAACCCGTCAACATGCATTTCACATATTGGCCTTTCTTTGGCTCCTCCATAAGTTTGGAGTGCACCCCCATTTGATTGTAATCTCAGGACTTGATGAGATATATGTACCCATGGGATTTTCAATTGTGCACCTCCATTTGGATTGTAATCTTGCACCCCATTTGATTGTAAATCTAAAAGAATTTGGATGAGATATATGTACCCATGGATTTTCAATTGTGCACCCCCTACTTCTCCGATTGTAATCCGCACCTTGATGAGATATATGTACCCATGTATTTTCACCGTGCACCCCCCATTTGATTGTAATCCACTGAATAGATGAGATATATGTACTCATGGATTTTCAATTGTGCACCCCCTTATTTGATTTCAATCCAATGGAATTTGATGAGATATATGTACCGTGGATTTGATCATAATTTGCGTACCTAAGGAGATATATGTATTATGGATCTTCAATTTAGAATTTGATTTGATGAGATATATGTATCATGGATTTTTTAATTTAGAATTTGATAAGATATATGTACCATGGAATTTGATGAGATATATGCACTATGGATTTGATTGTAATTTGTTAGTTTGATGAGATATATGTACCATGGATCTTCAATTTAGATTTTTTGATGAGATACATGTGTACCATGGATTTCCTAATTTTAGATATTGGGCTTTGGGACTAATAATCTTAATAAAATTAATTTAATTTAGATATTAATTTAATTTAGATATTGGGTTTTGGGACTAATAATTTTAATAAAATATTTTGATGAGATATATGTATCATCGATTTTCAATTTAGATATTAGGCTTTGGGATTAATAATCTTAATAAAATTATTTTAATTTAGATATTATTAGGTTTTGAGACTACATCAATAAAATTATTTTTTTCAAGATAATAATTTGAGAGCATAAAAAGCTTATAAAATTATTTTTTCTAAGATAATACGTTGAGAGCATAAAAACTTATAAAAACCCAATTACTGCACAAAATTTATTTTCGTTTTTTTGTTTTTTGTTTTTTTTTTAAATTTGAAAAGAATTTATCACTTGATATTGTTGATATTGTAGCCCTCAATGAAAATGTTTCCCCAGGATTGTAATCCATGGAATTTTGATGAGATATATGTACCATGGATTTTTAATTTAGAGATTGGGCTTTGAGACTAATAGTCTTAATAAAATTATTTTTTCACAAGATATCACGCCGAGAGCATAAAATGCTTTCTATCAAAACTCATTGTCTACACACAATTTATTTTTGTTTTTTGTTTTTTTGAAAAAAATGAAAAGGAATTTAAGTCACTTGGTATTGTAGTCCCTAATGAAAATGTTGCTTTGGGACTAATAATCTTAATAAAAATTAATTTAATTTAGATATTGGGCTTTGGGACTAATAATTTTAATAAAATTATTCTTTTTCAAGGTAATACATTGAGAGCATAAAAATCTTATAAAATTATTTTTTCTCAAGATAATACGTTGACACCATAAGAACTTATAAAAACCCACTAGCTGCACAAAATTTATTTTTGTTTTGTTTGTTTTTCTTTTTAATTTGAAAAGGAATTTGTCACTTGATATGGTTGATACTGTAGCCCTCAATGAAAATGCTTCCTTGTGATTGTAATCCATGGAATTTGATGAGATATATGTACCATGGATTTTCAATTTAGAAATTGGGCTTTGGGACTAATAGTCTTAATAAAATTATTTTTCACAAGATAATACGTTGAAAGCATAAAAAGCTTATAAAAACTCATTGTCTCGCACAATTTATTTTTGTTTTTTGTTTTTTGAAGAAAAAAACGAAAAGTGAATTTGTCACTTGGTATTGTAGTCCCTAATGAAAATGTTGTCCTCCCGTTGATGCACCAACAAAAAATAAGAATGCCCCTTCCTTTCACTACACCCGGGATAACGCTTTCGCTTATAAACTATTGAGAAATGTGGATTGACATCCTATTTGGGCATGGAGTCAAAATATAAAAACCCTAAAAATATAAAATCTCTCCAAACTTGTTAAAAATGGAAGTGTTTCTCTTGTTCATCAACTAAAAACACTAAAATAAAATCTATGCAACTAAAAATGAAATGTGAATATTTTTCTTATTTTACTTTCTCATCTTTTGGGAATTGTTTGGAAAACTTTGATCTTTTTAGGAAATATATACACATGAATGGATTTTGGAACATTTCTTAAGTGTAGTTGAGATGATCATTATCTTCACAACAACAACAAACTTTTTTATCATCTTTCTTCTCTTTTTTCATGTTTGTCCATGATTTTAGTTTTTCATTTAAATGATATGAGTCATTCATATCATACAAGCAATTCCTCATTTTCGAATGTACCCATCCCCAAGCACACATTTCTTCATCATGTAGGGTGGTTCTTGCAAATATGAACATCATCATTCTGCAAACTCATTTCATCACACATAGAAATCCACACTTAAAGTTGTTGTTGTTCTAAAAAACTCAACTCATCATTTGATTATTCGAATCATAAATAAGAGGACCATCAAATTAAAGAATAATATCTTGAATGATTTGTTTGTGTCTTAATAATATTTCCTTTTTCTTGATTTTTGAGTGGTTATTTTTATGCAGTGTCTAAATTTCCTCTCGGTTCAATGCTTTCTAGCTAGCCACAGATAAAAAATATTCTACTTGTGGGGTTGTTAAAGAACAATCTATTTTAAACTTTCCAACATCTTCTTCACAAAAAGATTCTTTCTTGGATTAATAAACTTCTCATAAACAACTTGGCTATGAGTCTCCTTTTAAATTCTTCATACATTATCATTTGTTTCTTGAGTAGAATTTTCATGAGCTTTAAATGTTCTTTCAAGATCAAAATATTCCCAACAACCTTCAAAAAGAAAATTTTGTGCATATGAAGTTGTGCGAAAAGAGTTGGACATTGAATGGGGAAGTATTTAAAAAAAAATCTTGAATAAGGTAAATAGCTATAGGGTGAAAAAGTGAAGTTGGGTTACACTTACACTTTTTGCCCTTTTTTGAGAAAAAAATTTCATTTTTTTCGCCTTCATCCGCAACCATAACAATTTTTTTTGTTTAGAATTTCATTTTGTGATAAAAATAAAAGTTGTCGTAAATTTTGTTAGCTTTATATTACTTATTTTTTGGAAATTTTTTATGCAGATTTAATATGTCAACTTAGCGTTTCTTTTGAATGTGTGTTTCAGAATAATCAAAGGATTCATAAGAAGTCATGTTAATACACAATGTTGTATTCATTGAAAATTTGTGTTTTTGAGAAAACAAAATGTGTTACAACAATATAGACAGAGTCTACTTCGTTCGTCATATTTACAAAGTCAATGATGCATATCATAATTACTAGAATTTTTTTGAACTCGATCCAATATGAAAACCGCATATTTTGGATATGTTTCGCGACGCAACAAATTTCTTAACATATAAGTTATAAACTAAAATCTAAAAGCTACCCATTAGAGACGACCAATACCTAATGCCCCATAATTTTTTCAATTTTTTTTAATGTATTTTGGGGAGATACAAATTTGATTTCAATCGAATCACAATGACCTTCGTAAATTGTTTGCACCCATTTTATTAGAAAATTAATTAAAATTAGTAAATGTTTATGAAATTCCATAAAAGTTATATTTCCTAAAAGTAGATTCAATTTTGAAAATTTTTTTGTCTTGGTTCCGCGCTAATTCAATGTTTCATGGAGTTTAATCAAATTCAAAGTTGCGTAAACGTCAAGCCGCGTGACTAGTGACGCGTTAGTTCGGCCGAAATTCGATTAAAAAGTCTTGGCCGAACTATTTTTTGCGCCGACGGCCTCGTTAAGTCTAATGACTTAATAGTTCGGCCGAACTATTAATCAAAGTTCGCCGACCTTTTAATCAAAGTTCACCAAACTGTAATCTAATTTTCCATCGGCCAAAAAAATTTCGCAAGCCGCCCTCCTAAAACACATTTTGCGGCAATATAAATTGCCGCGAAATCATTCATAATTTTCGCACATTTCGCACATTTGATCTGATTTTATAAAGGTCTTCTGCTTGGGTTTAAAGACTTTTTCGAGGTTTGATTTTAAGGGCATTTCTGATGCGTACTCAATTTTGCAAAGAATTGTTTTGGGTTTAAGGACATTTCTTTTCGAGATTTGTTTGATTTTTGAAAAAATTGTTTTGGGTTTAAAGAATTTTCTTGGACATACATTCAAAGGACATTGGAGGTATGTGATATATTTTTTGATGTTCTTTTTTCATTTTTTTTTTAAGTATGGATTTGTGCTTAATTTCGAATTCTTGGAGATGGTTTGATTTTGCAAAGAATTGTTTTGGGTTTAAAGACTTTTCTGAGGCGGCCTGATTTTGCAAAGAATTGTTTTGGGTTTAAAGACTTTTCTTGGAGGCGACCTGATTTTGCAGAGAATTGTTTTGGGTTTAAGGAATTTTATCGACGTACATTCAAAGGAAATTTCTTTGAGGTATGTAATACATTTTTTCGATGTTTTTTTTATATTTTCATTTTTTTTGGGCATGGAGTTGAGCTTAATTTCGAAAAGACATTTTCTCGAAAGTATTTTTTAAAGTGACTTTTTTTTAAGTTGGAGGTATTTTTGAAGTGACATTTTTTTAGAGTACGTGTTTTGAGTTGGAAATAAATATTTTGAGCTTTGTTTCATTTTTATAAGACATTTTTTTCTCGAATTTTTTAAAGTGTTGTTTTGGATTGAGCATGTATTTTTTGCAAAAAATTTAAAATGATTTTTTTTTTTAAATTAAATCTTTTGTGATGCTTTTTCAATTTATTATTGTCTAATTTTTGAAGGAATTTTTTGAACTTCATATCATTATGATAAATCAGGATTTGTGCGTAGAAAATATGATCGAAAAAGAGACCCCGAGAACGTAGAGAAGATACGAGACAATCTCTCAAAATAAAGATAGAAGCACTCTCAAATATTGAAGGGGAAATAATCAACCTCAAGAAGAAATTGAAGCAGTATGTAAATGTAAATATTATGATCTATTGATATATTTAAAATTTTCCTAGTGTAAAATGAAGCTTAATTTTTATTTGATGAACTAATTTGAATTTAAATATTTTGTTTAATGTAAACAAACAGAGATATTACTCAAAACATTAATGATGAGATACAAAATTTTGAAAGAGATAGTGAAAGAGGTATTGAACCAATGATTGAAGATGGTGAAAATATTGAAAGAAATTCAAATGAAGAAATTGAATCACAAGGTATATATATATATATATATATATATATATATATATATATATATATTGAACACATGCACGTATTATTGAAATTATACATATATTTATTAATTTAGTTATTTATTGTTCATATGTAAACTTATTATGTACTATTTTTTCTAAATATGTACATAAATCTAAAGGTTTCCATGATGAGATGTTAGAAAATGTCGACACTCACACATATGGAGATAAAAAATCTAACCATGTTATACGATATCGTGTTAATCACATTTTTGAAAAGTATTTCTTAAATGAGTTGGTGATAGTTCAAGCTCAAATGTTGAATGGTCTCCTATCATTAAGGAAATTAAAGAAGCTACGACACTACCGGGTATTCAAAATCAACCAAAGATAAAAAAATTAAGGAAAATGTGATACAAAATATAAGTAGTACTATAATCAATTAATAGATTTATAGATAAAACTACTAATTATACATAGAGGAATACATATGGCAATGGTTCTCTATCATACTAAAGAGAATCGTTTTGGTAACATCTATGGCACGAGCATTAGGAACTCCTAAAAATTGAAAGGCACAAACATCGGAAATTTTACCGGTAAGTAGATGTAAATGATGAACTCGCTTGTTGGAGAGCTATTTGTAGGCAACCATACAAAGATAGACTTGGAGAAAATGTTAAAAAAATAATATATGAATATTGAAATAACAATTCAAGGCATTTCGCCAACCCGTAAGGCATGTGATGCGAAGAAGAATAGCACGAAATCGCACGAAGAACATGAAAAATATTTCTGGAAAACCACTCAGATAGAGTTATTCAACAAGTTCAAAAGAAGAGAATCATCAAATTCATGTTTCAATCAATGATTTTGTTCAACAAAAACCATGCAGGCGGTAAAACCTATCACCGTACGCGACATTTGTCGTCGTTATCATGTGGAATTTGAGTTATATTATGACATATTCCTTGATTTGGGTAGAAAATGGAAGATTCACCTCTCCTTCCATTCTCATCTCGTGATTTCATATCTCAAATTTATGTGAAAGAAAAAGTGATGAACTATTTACAAAAGAATGTGTCACGGGTAAAAATGCGAGGATTGTGAAATTTGACTAAATTTCAAAACAGACATCATACCGATATAAATGGTCAATAATTTTCCAACATGAAAGTGAAATGGAAGAGTCGATACATCGATTCAAGGTGCAAATAGTGTTAAAAGAATTGAATTAATAAGACTAAAATTTTTGTGATAGACTTTTGAGAAAAAGTTTGAGGCGTAAATTTACAAATACACCAAGCATTCCCATAGATTCGATGAAAAGACTTGCAATTCAAAAAATCTCGTGAAGTTTTTCCACTGTGGACAATTTTGGGATGATTGATTTTGTAGAAAACTACACATTCGTTCCACAAAAAGAAATTCGTAGTGAATACTATCATTCTAACCAGTTCCATGCTCGTTCATATTCTATATAGACATGCTGAACAAAACGTCGATCATATAGAAATCACGAGTGAAAATCGACATATCATTAAAGAATATCACCTTTATATCAAACACGATCGTACACATGATTCATATTTCGTACAACATTGTTTTGGAAAAATTTATGATTCCTTGAAAATCGTGGAATAAAATTCAATGAACATCGGATATGGTCAGATGAATGTGTAAGTCAATTCAAATCCGCACGATCATTCTTTTGGTTGTGTTGTCTTCACAAGAAAACCCGCATTAAACATCGTTGGAATTTCCTTTCGAGACCTGGCCATGGAAAAGGAGAACATGATGGTGCAGAGCATGCATAAAACGAGCACTTCGAAGATATCAAATGAACCCTCTCGCAAGCCGACTATGAACACTAAATGTTGTTCAATGGTGCATCACCGCTCTAAGCCATGAGACTAACCCAGTCAAGGGAAGTGTGAATACATTCAATTTAATTTTTATTGCAAATATAATTTTAAACATCGTGTACATTTATCGTGCAATTATTATCTTTGATTGTGGTATTTTGATATCATATTTACAAATTCTTCTTTAATTTTCCATATAAAAAAGTTTTTCTCGCATATTGGGATCGATGACGAGATGTAGATCAATTGGAAATGATGTTGAAACAATAAAAGGGACTCGAAAATCTGCATTAAATTAAAACAAAGTCGTCTCGTAAATGTGTTTGCATTGGATAAAATAAAATATTCTTGTTTTTGTGATGTTTGCATAGACAACACAAAATCCAATGACGTTTGTGAAAACAACATGTGTGTAAAAGATTGGAAACACAATAGTAGCCAACAAGTGGAAAAATTTCTCGTTGCAATGTTTGAAAAAATGCAATCGCAGGAAACTACAATATCATCCGATGGTGATCGTAGTTTCTAATCTTGTTAGAGAAGGTAACATTTGAATTTCTTTCTAATGATTTAAAGATCTAGAAATAAATTTAAATATGTATAATTTTGTTAAGTTTGTTTTATTGTGGCAGAGATGTTTTTTATGGTAATTGCACCTATTGACAACGATAAAAATGTTAAGTATTATTTGATGCGTTGCAATCGAACTTAAAATGAAATTATTAGAAAACGATAATGATCACGTTTTTCAATATGACAAAGAGGATCTATTATACTGAAAGCTTATTTTTTCTCGTACAAACCAATCAAAGTGGGGACTTTGTTTACTTTGAAGAATATGAACTCGATTCCATGTTGTCAATATAGTCACTTGGTGTAAAAGTGTTAACGCATAAAGTTGATGAGGTTCAATCAAAGAGAAAAACGAAATTTAAGAAATGAAAAATGTCAAAATCTCGATCATGAATGGATTATCAAGATGGCATTCCATTGGAATTTTTTGATTGAATTGCCCAACAATCTATTCTTTGGATTAAATATGTTTTAGAACTTCCGTACACTCAACTAAAAAATTGAGCCGCTTATGTTATTTGTATGCGTTCGCACATGTACAAATTGTTTCTGTACATGTGCATCAGCTCTAGTATCAACTCGAAAGTATCAAGGATATATACATGTGCATTGATGAAAAATGTTACATGTATCAAGGATATATATATATATATATATATATATATATATATATATGTTCTAGAATGCAATTAATCGGGAACTAATTTTTTTATGTGCATTAATGAAAAACTAGTTGGATTTTCTCGGGTAAAAAGTATTTACAAAGTAAAATAAATCATCCTCAAGTATAGTTTTATACGAATATTCCTTTCGTACAAGAGACTCGGAGCACTTCTCCGACTTTTGGTGGGATTTGATCCACATTTCTATTCCCGATTGAAAATCTAGTACAAAATTTGTTCGTCCAATGGTCGATACGTTCAATGTGCATTGATGAAAAATGTTACTATATATTAGATATATATACATTCTAGAATGAAATTAATCGTTCAAGTAGTTTTACTATGTGCATTGGATGAAAATGATTTAAATGTACTCAATATATATGTTCTAGAATACAATTTTAACTAGAATTAGTTTTTCTATGTGCATCGATGAAAACGTATTGGATATATACACGAACTTAATGTGCCCAATTTTTCTTGTGAGCTTCTTTCCTGCAAAAAGTATCCGTGCAATGTAAATAAATCATCCATGATAGTTTTGTACGAAGATTCCTTTCGTACAAGAGACTCGGAGCACTTCTCCGGTTTTGGTGGGATTTCCGACCCACATCTCTATTCCTTGATTGAAAATCTAGTATAAAATTTTCCGCCCAATGGTCGGATATATGTTCTATGTTATAGAAGAAATTAACTAAATGTCATCAATTTACCAAATTATAAATCAACAAGGCTACCTATTTGAGTGCATTAATAACATTGACCCAAATTCAACAAACATATATGTACTTTATATTTCCAATCAAAATTAAAGGGATAATTTGTACATATATCTACTTTTTTAAACTCTTTTTCAATTAGAGCTCAATTGATACATGGTTAGCGTATCAAAAGCTATGTTCTTCCTATCAAAATTTTTTCTATTCAAACAAGACTATGTAAGAGTGTTCGTAATACTAGCTATATGAAATGTTGCCGCCTATTTTAGTGCATTAATGACATTGACTCCAAATTCAACAAACATATATGTACTTACATCTCCCGCAAAAAAATTATCAATTTACCAACTTATAAATCAACAAGGCTACCTATTTCGCATTAATGACATCGACCCAAATTCAACAAACATATATGTACTCTTTCTATTTCCAATCAAAATTAAAGGGATAATTTGTACATATATCTACTTCTTTAAACTCCTTTTTTCAATTAGAGCTCAATCGATACATGGTTAGTTGCATTGAAAAGCTATGTTCTTCCTATTGGAAATTTTTTCATTCAAACAAGACTATGTAGAGACTGCAAAGCAATTTTAAGATTCCAAATGTACTTCAACCATCCAAAACTTCGAGTTTTAAAACTTTTTGATTAAATCAAAACAATACAAGTCACATAGGAGTTCCTCATCTAAGCCAAATGCATTGAAACCATCCAAACTTGTAGATCAAACATTTAACATTATATCAAAACATTTAACATTTAAGACAACTAAAATTAAGTGATTTCATATATAACTACTTCTTTACAATACTTCAAATAGAGTATCTTCCATCTAGGCCAAATGTAGATTGAAACCATCCAAAACTTAGATCAAAACATTTAACATTTAAATAACATTAAATCAAAATTAAAGGGATTTACATATATACAACTACTTTACTTTTTTTATTCAATCAAAATAATACTTTACTGGGAGCCTCTCATCCAGCTAAAATGTAGATCGAAAACCATCCAAAACTTAGATCAAAACATTTAACATTATATCAAAACATTTAACATTTAACATTAAATAAAAATTAAAGGATTTACATATATATAACTGTAATGAACATAATATACATATGCAGATATTCGTCTCCTGGTTGCCTAACTAGCCAACACTGTGAGGGGGTATGAATAAAAAAACGTAAAAAGGGATCGCCCATAACCGAGAAAATCTAAAGAGGACTCGACATCGTGCTAGCTATCGATATGTAGGAGGATTCTCCTCCACAATTGGACAACCATAGTCATCCAAATCATCATCTACTCCCTGGAGTGTTGGGAGAGGGAGCTGTTGCCGGCCGCGCCATCACCGCCGGAGCTCATCGAGGTGGATTTGACTAAGAGCCGTTGACTTTCTCTCGGTGTCCTCGGAGTCATGGGCCGGGATGCCGGACTTTCTCCATCGCTTCTCGGAACTAGAAGCACCTTCATTCGTAGCTCCCTCCCCGAAAGATATGGAAATGGCCGCCGTAATTCGCGTCCGACCATAGTTCTAGTGAAGTGAAATTGTGTCATTGCTTGCTAGAGGAGCGTGGCTACTTGTGTCATGGATGGAAAGAGGAGGGCGAGAGCCAACACTCCCCGCCCCCTCCATCCCTACCCCCACCTCCCTTCTGCAACGCATCCGTTGTCTACGTATGGGGTCTTCCATAGGCCAAATGTAGTACTGAAACCATCAAAAACTTAGGATCAAAACATTTAAAATTATATCAAAACATTTAAACATTTAACATTTTAAATTCAAAATTAAATCGATTTACATTTAAAAAACATTTAACATTAAATCAAAATTACAGGGATTTACATTAAATGTAGATTAAAATGGTATCCAAAACTTAAGTTTTAAAAAACTTTTTCGATTATATATCGTGCAACATTACTTCACATGTCATGCCAATTATAGTTCAACTATCCAATAAAAACATTTAACATTATACCACATGTGCCAAATGTAGATTGAAACCATCTAAAACTTAAGTTTTAAAAACTTTTGATTATATATCGCGCAACATTAAAACATTAAACATTTAAAACATTAAATATCACATGCGAAATGTAGATTGAAATCATCCAAAACTTGAGCTTTAAAAACTTTTGATTATATATATCGTGCAACATTGCTTCATGCCATGCCAATTATAGTTCAACTATCCAATAGAAATATTTAACATTATACCACATGTGCCAAATGTAGATCAAACCATCCAAAACTGAAGTTTTAAAAACTTTTTGATTATATATCGTGCAACATTAAAACATTAAACATTTAAAACATTAAATATCACATGCGAAATGTAGATTGGAACCTTCCAAAACTCGAGTTTTTAAAACTTCGATTATATCATACATAACATTACTTCACATGCCATGCCAATTGCGCTCAACTATCCACATTACTTTACATTATACCACATGTGCCAAATGTACATTGAAACCATCAAAAACTTCAGTTTTAAAAACTTTTTGATTATATATCGTGCAACATTAAAACATTAAACATTTAAAATATTAAATTTATCACATGCGAAATGTAGATTGAAACCATCCAAAACTTGAGTTTTAAAAACTTTTTGATTATTTCATACATAACATTACTTCACATGCCATGCCAATTATAGTTCAACTATCCACATTACTTCACATTATACCACGTTCCAAATGTAGATTGAAACCATCCAAAACTTAAGTTTTAAAAACTTTTGATTATATATTGTGCAACATTAAAACATTAAACATTTAAAACATTAAATTTATCACATGCGAAATGTAGATTGAAACCATCCAAAACTTGAGTTTTAAAAACTTCTTGATTATATCATACATAACATTACTTCACATGCTATGCCAATTATAGTTCAACTATCCACATTACTTCACATTATACCACATGTTCCAAATGTAATTTTAAAACTAATTCAAAACTTAAGTTTTAAAACATTTTTGATTATATATCGTGCAACATTAAACATTAAACATTTAAAACATTAAATTTATCACATGCGAAATGTAGATTGAAACCATCCAAAACTTGAGTTTTAAAAACCTTTTGATTATATCATACATAACATTACTTCACATGCCATGCCAATTATAGTTCAACTATCCAATAAAAACATTTAACATTATATCACATGCCAAATGTAGATTGAAACCATCCAAAATCTTAACTTTTAATTTAACAAAAAATTATAGATCACAACATTACTTCACATGCCAAATGTACTCCAAGCATCCAAAACTTAAATTTAAAAAACAAAACAAATTATAACACATCATTACATAACATGCCAAATGTAGTTCAGATGATAACATTAATTTATATATGACAACATTACTAGTAGTTCAATTATCCAAAAAAGTTTTAAAACCAAACAAATTATATAACAACATTAATTCACACTCACATGCCAAAAGTACTAAAACCATCCAAAAATTAACTTTTTGAAACAAAACAAATTATATTAACACCGGTAATAAAATATGTCCAAAAATTGTAGATCTCACATGAACAAACCGTATCAAGTTATATATATATATATATATGACAATGCATCTAAATAATATATAAAAAAGAAAATTTAAGACTATCTAAATCTTGAAATCAAATCTACAAATCATGTCCATCAAATAGAGATGGATCTAGCGTCTTTCTTATCGTGGTCTCAATCGTGCACTATCATGTGAAGCGTGGAAACCTACATACACAATGCACATGTACTTGAACATTAAAATTTAGATGTCGAAAAAATGAGTGAGAATATATATAGATCCTCTCATAAAAAACAAAATATAACAAAAAATTCATGCAATACCTCATGAGGTTCCCTCTCCTTTTCGATGAACAAGTCTCCATTCCCATAAAAACATTTGCAATGGTAAACGTACAATATACATGTAGAGTTATATATATATATATATATATTAAAATTTCAAATGAAAATGCACGTGTACATATATAAACTTATTATCAATAATATTAAAAAAAAAAGTTAAAGACAATTGTCTAAATGGTGTGGATGTTCCTATCTCTCGTCGCTAGAGTCAAAGGGATTAAAGAAATTCTTCTATAAATATTCCAAATTCAAAAACTTAAAATAACTCAATATATATATATCAATTTTTAATGGAACTTTTTGAGGTAGAATATATATATATATATATATATATATATATATATATTCAACATAAATTTTAAAAGTGAAAAATTTTACATTCCCGTGGCTCATCTCCATGCTAGAAGGTACATCTCCCAAGGAAGAAGAAGGTACCACCATCCCAAAAACATTGACTAATCGAAATCGTTTAAAACATTTTATAATTATATATACACATACATGTACATGTGTGCACAATTATTTATTTTAAAATATCACTTAAAACACTAACATTTACAATACATTCACATGGTGAGACCCATCTACATTGTTTGAACCGTAGGTCCCAAACGTGATATTAACATTTTCGTCATGCATCATGTGTGTGAGGACTAATAAATGGTGTTTTAACATATAATGATTAATGTACATATAAGTAAATGTATACATGTATACACATGTATTTATTACAAATTGTACACATGTATATGTATGCTTCCTATGATGGTAACATGGATACTACAAATGGAGCAATATTTTGATCTCCATAATCTCGCAACACACAAAATGTAATGTGACTGCAACATTATATTTAGAACCCAATCGCCTTGTATGGTATCGATGGTTTTTTTCCCTCGTAAACCAATTTTTACTAAAGTCAATTTCTATGGGGAAATTATAAAGACATTATGAGGATATAAAGAACAACACATTCTTTAGCCAATTAATCAATATAAAAAAATGGTTCAATAGCTGTGAGCATATTCGAGACTTCCAAAAATCAATATAAGCGTAAATGATATTCTAGTGGAGCATAGGATTTATGTCTTCATAAAAGTAAGAAATTTTCCAAAATCCGGTAATATGTATATTATTTCACACAAAGATTAAAGTTTTCACACAATTCCCAAAGATGAAGAAATGAATAATAAAAAATATTTTTCATTCCATTTTCATTGCATAAGTTTTTAGTTCAATATTTTTAGTTGATGAAAAAGGGAAAAATTCCATTTGTAACAAGTTTTGGAGAGATTTTTATATTTTAGGGTTTTTATATTTTGACTCCATTCTCAAACAAAGATGTCAAAGGTATTGTACTTCCCGCGCTTACAAGCCAAAACACTATCCCGAGTTCGAGCAAATATTTGTATCCAACTCTTCGCCAGTGAAAATGTTAAAGGGCTTTTCAAGAACAAGTCATGGAATAATGAAAGGAAGGCATTGGGTCTTGTTTTTGTTGTTGCATCACATGTAGGACAACATTTTCTAATGGGGCTACGATATCAAGTGACAAATTACTTCAGATATTTTTTCTATAAAAAAAAAATTGAATTTGTGTAGAGTGGGTTTTTATAATCTTTTTTATTCCCTTCACGTATTATCTTGAGAAAATTTAATTTTATTAAGATTATTAGGCCCAAAGCCCAATCTCTTAAATTCAAATCCACGCTACATATGCCATCAAATTACACGATTAAAATCACAAGGGAGTACACACACAAGGTTCCAAACCAAGGAGGAGCCCAAGAAGAGGCCAATATGTGAACTACACGTTGAAAGGCTGTAGGACCTGCTAATGCATATTAACATTAGTGAATTTTACCCAACCCGTGTGGGATATTTGTTTTTTATATTTGTGGCATTTTTATTTCTTTTTATTTTTATTTTTATTTTGCTTTTTGAATTTTAATGGGTTATTTGTTTTTTATATTTTGTGGCATTTTTTTAAGGTTTTTATTATGGTTTTTTATTTTTATTTGGTTTTCTATTTTTTGGTTTATTTTTTAATTTGATTTTTATATTTTCGTGACATTTTTTATGCGTTTTTATTTTTTATTTGGTTTTTTATTTTTGTGGGTTTTTTTTAATTTTATTTATTTTTTAATATTTGTGGCATTTTATTTGTTTATTCGGTTATTTTTATTTGTTTTTGAATTTTAATTTGGTTACTTTATTTGATTTTGAATTTTAATGGGTTTTTTCTTTTTTTTTTTTGGGTTTTGAATTTGGTTATTTTTATTTGTTTTTGAATTTTATTTTGGTTTTCTTTTTTTTCTTTTTTTAATTTTAATTTTCTTTTTTTTTTTAATTATAATTTCGTTTTTCATATTTCTCAGGGGTTTTTTTATTTATTTGTGGGTTTTTTATTTTTATTTCTTTTTTGTTTTTATTTGGTTTTTCATTTTCAGGGTTTTTTTTTATTTTTATATTTTTCAGGGTTTTTTATTTCTGATTGCTTTTTAATTTTAATTTGTTTTTTTCCGTTTTTTAATTCTTGTTTCTTTAAATTTATTTCTTTAATTTTAATGGGCTTTATTTTTATTTAGTTTTTTATTTTGTGGGGTTTTTTATTTTTATTTGTTTTTTAATTTTAATTTGGTTTTTTTAAATTTGAGTTTGAATTTTAATTTGGTTTTTTTTCGGGTTTTTTTAATCATCGTGAGGGGTTTTTTTTTGGTGGGTTTTTTTTTTTTAATTTGTTTTTTTATATTTTGTGGCATTTTTTATGGGTTTTCGTTTTTATTCCCTTTTTCATTTTGTAGGTTTTTTTATTTTCATTTATTTTGTTTTGTTTTTATTTTTATTTCTTTTTGAATTTAATTTCGCTTTTTTTTTAAATTGGTTTTTATTTTTATTTGGTTTTATTTTTTATTTTGTGGGTTTTTTTATTTTTATTTGTTTTTAATATTTTGTGGCATTTTTTGGGGGGTTTTTATTTTTATCTGGGTTTTTTATTTTGTGGGTTTTTTATTCTTATTTGGTTTTTTTATTTTTTGTGGGTTTTTTGTTTTTTTTTTTTTAATTTTATTTTTTTTTAGCTTTTTTATTTGTGGTTTTTTAATTTTTATTTGTTTTTAATATTTTCGTGGCATTTTTTATGGGTTTTATTTATTTATATTTTCAGGGTACTTTTTTCGGGGGGGGTTTTTATTTTTATCTCGGGTTTTTTATTTTGTGGGTTTTTTATTCTTATTTGGGTTTTTTTATTTTTGTGGGTTTTTGTTTTATTTTTTTTTTTAATTTTATTTTTTTAGCTTTTTTATTTTGTGGGTTTTCTTTTGTATTATTTTATTTTTTAATTTGTTTTTTGTATTTTGTGGCATTTTTTTATGGGCTTTTATTTTATTTATTTTATTTGGGTTGAGGGTTTTTTTTTTTTTTGGTTTTTGTTTTTTTTATATTTTCAAGGGTATTTTTTTTAGGGGTTTTTTTTTTTTTAATTTGTTTTTCAATTTTAATTTGGTTTTTTTTTTTTTAATTTTAATTTTGTTTACTTCTTATTTTCTTTGAATTTTAATTCTGGTTTCTTTATCATCATAAGTATTTTTTTATTGGTATTTTATTGTGGTGTGGTTTTTTTTTTTTTTTTTTTTAATATTTTGTGTCATTTTTTATGGGTTTTTATTTATTTTTATTTATATTTGTTTTTATATTTTGTGACATTTTTGTATATTTATATTTTTTTTTATTTTTGTTTGTTTCTTATATTTATGGGTTTTATTTTTTTTTAAACTTTAATTTTGTTATTTGCTTTTTATATTTTTGGCATATTTTTATCTGCTTTTTATATTTATGGTTTCTTTTTTTGAATTTTAATTTTGTTATTTGTTTTTTATATTTTGTGGCGTTATGGGTTTTTATTTATTTTTTAATTTTAATTTGCTATTCTTGGGTTTTTTATATTTTGTGGCATTTTATTTTATGGGTTTTTTTTTTAATTTTTTTTTTTTTTATGAGTTTTAATTTTATATTTGTTTTTATATTTTGTGCCATTTTTTTATGGGTTTTTTTTTTTTTTTTTGAATTTGTTATTTGTTTTTTATGTTTATGCATTTATTATTTATTATTTTATTTTTGTTATTAGTTTTTTAAAATTTTGTGGTATATTTTTATCTATTTTTTATATTTATGGGTTTTTATTTTTGTTGAATTTTATTTTTATTTTCTTCTGTTTTTATATTTTTGTAGGGCATTTTTTTTTTATGGGGGTTTTTTTTTTTTTGAATTTTAATTTGTTGTTCGTTTATGTTGTGGTAATTTTTTATTGGTTTTTTTTTTTTTGGAATTTTAATTTTGTTATTTGTTTTTTGTATTCCTCGTAGCATTTTATGGGTTTTCAATTTTAATTTTTATTTTGTTTTTTATATTTTGTGGCATTTTTTTATCTATTTTTTATATTTATGGGTTTTTATTTTTTTTGAATTTTAATTCTTGCTATTTGTTTTTTTTATATTTCAGTGGCATTTTAATTTTTTTTTGAATTTAATTTTGTTAGTTTGTTTTTTTATATTTTGTGGCATTTTTTATGGGGTTTTTTTTTTTTTTTTGTGGCATTTGTTTCATGGGCTTTTATTTTTCTTTAATTTTAATTTGTTATTTATTTATTTTTAATTTTAATTTTCATAGTTGTTTTTTATATTGTGGCATTTTTTTAATGGTTTTTTATATTTTTTTGAATTTAAATTTGTTATTTGTTTTTTATATTTTGTGGCATTTTTTTTTATGGGTTTTTTATTTTTATTTTTAGTTTTTGATTTGTTTTTTTTTTTTTTTTGTTATTCGTTTTTTATATTTTGTGGCATTTTTTATGGGTTTTTATTTTTATTTTATTTTTTATATTTTGTGGCATTTTTTATGGATTTTCATTTATTTTTATTTTTATTTGTTTTTTATATTTTGTGACATTTTTAATGGGTTAATATTTTTTCATTTTTATTTGTTTTTTAAATTTATGGGTTTCTTTTTATTTGCTTTTTATATTTTGTGGCAAATTTTATCTCGTTTTTTATATTTATGGGTTTTATTTAATTTTTTGAATTTTAATTCTCATATTTTTTTTTAATATTTTTCCACATTTTTTATAGGTTTTTATTTTTTTGAATTTGAATTTGTTATTTGTTTTTTTTATATTTTGTGGAATTTTTTTATGGGTTTTTATTTTTTTTTAATTGAATTTGTTATTTGTTTTTTATATTTTGTAGCATTTTATGGGTTTTTGAAATTTTAATTTTGTTATTTGTTTTTTATATTTTGTGGCATATTTATCTGTTTATATTTATGGGTTTTTATTTTTATTTTTTTTAATTTTGCTATTTTGTTTTTTATATTTTGTGGCATTTTTATGGGTTTTTTTTTTTTTTTTTTTTAATTTCTTAAATGTTTTTTATATTTTGTGGCATTTTTATGGGTTTTTTTTTTTCTTTATTTTTTCTTTCTTTCTTAAATGTTTTTTATATTTTGTGGCATTTTTTATGGGTTTTTATTTTTTTGAATTTTAATTTGTTATTTATTTTTTGAATTTTAATTTTGTTATTTGTTTTTTATATTTTGTGGCATTTTTTTAATGGTTTTTTTTTTTTTTTTTTTTTGAATTTTAATTTAGTTCTTTGTTTTTTATATTTTTGTGGCATTTTTTATGTGGGTTTTTTTTTTTGAATTTTAATTTGTTATTTAGTTTTTTATATTTGTAGCATTTTATGGGTTTTTGAATTTTTAATTTTGTTATTTGTATTTTATATATTTTGTGGCATATTTTTATCTATTTTTTATATTTATGGGTTTTTATTTATTTATTTATTTTAATTTTTGTTATTTGTTTTTTTATATTTTGTGGCATTTCATTTTTTTAATTAATTTTGCTATTTGTTTTTTATATTGTAGCATTTTTTTATGGGTTTTTATTTATTTTTTAATTTAATTTGTTATTTTTTTTTAATATTTTGTGGCATTTTATTTTATGGTTTTATTTTATTTTATTTTTTAATTTGTTATTTTTTTTTTTAGTTTTAATTTTGTTATTTGTTTTTCATATTTGTGGCATTTTTTATGGTTTTTTTTTTTTGAATTTGTTATTTATTTTTTATATTTTGTGGCCTTTTTTTTGGGGGGGTTTTTATTTTTATTTTTTTTAATTTGCTAGTTTGTTTTTATATTTTGTAGCATTTTTTTATGGGTTTTTGAATTTTAATTTTGTTATTTGTTTTTATATTTTGTGGCATTTTTTTGCGAGTTTTTATTTTTTTGAATTTTAATTTGTTATTTGTCTTTTATATTTTGGTGGGCATTTGTAATGGATTATTAATTTTTTTGAATTTTAATTTGTTTTTTACGGGTTTTTATTTTTTTGAATTTTAATTTGTTATTTGTCTTTTATATTTTGTGGCATTTTCATGTATTTGTAATGATAATATTATTTTTGAATTTTATATCTTATTGAATTTAATTTGTCTTTAATATTTTTTTATATTTTTGTAATGGATTTTTGTTATTTTTTGTTTTTATTAGAATATTTTGTGTCTTTATATCTTATGGCATATATCCCATGAAATTCCACCATTATTTTTTGTTTTTATTAAAATATTGTGTGTGTCTTTTATATCTTATGGCATATATCCCATGAAATTCCACCAATAACAAGGAAGGAGTTCTATATCTTATTTAATTTTAATTCGTCTTTAATATTTTATGGGGTTTTTTCCACATTTTTTGTTTATTAGAATATTTTGTGTGTCTTTTATATCTCATATATATCCCATGAAATTCCACCATTATTTTTTGTTTTTTATTAGAATATCATGTGTGTTCCTTATATCTTATGGCATATATCCCATGAAATCTCCACTAATAACAAGGAAGGAGTTCTATATCTTATTTGAATTTTAATCTGTCTTTAATATTTTTATGGGGTTTTTTTCCTTATTTTAATTAATTTCATTATTAGAATATTGTGTGTGTCTTTTTATATGTTATGGCATATATCCTGATGAAATTCCACCAATAACAAGGAAGGAGTTCTCTATCTTATTGAATTTTAATTCGGTCTTTAATATTTTATGGGTTTTTTTCCTTATTTTTAATTCGTCTTTAATATTTTATGGGTTTTTTCCACCAAATAACAAGGAAGGAGTTCTATATCTTACGAATTTTATTTTAATTCGTCTTTAATATTTTATATCTATTGAATTTTAATTCGTCTTTAATATTTTATGGGTTTTTTTTCCTTATTTTAATTCGTCTTTAATATTTTATGGGGTTTTTTCCACCAACAACAAGGAAGGAGTTCTATATCTTATTGAATTTATTTTAATTCGTCTTTAATATTTTATATATATGGGTTTTTTTCCTTATTTTAATTCATCTTTAATATTTTATGGGTTTTTTTCCTTATTTTAATTCGTCTTTAATACGTCTTTAATATTTTTATGGGGCTTTTTCCACTCAACAACAAGGAAGGAGTTCTATATCTTATTGAATTTATTTTAATTCGTCTTTAATATTTTATGGGTTTTTTTTCCTTATTTTAATTCGTCTTTAATATTTTATGTGCTTTTTCCACCAACAACAAGGAAGGAGTTCTATATCTTATTGAATTCTAATGTGTGGGGCTTTTATATCTTATTGCATATATCCAATGAAATTCCACCAACAACAATCACAAAGGAAGGAGTACTTATTATCTCATTCCATATATCCTATAAAATTCCACCAACAACAATCGCAAAGGAGTTCACACAAGGTGCCGAAAGCAACGGAGGAGCCCACGAAGCAGCCACTAAGCGCAAGACGTCCTGCAGCCGCTAGGGATGTCAACGCCTATAAAAGATGATGAGGTAATTTACGCGATCCGTGTGGGATATTGGTTTTACAAGCCGTATATGAATATAATATAGGGGACTCATTACTGATGTGATGACGTCTACTTTGGACAATCAGCTGGTCTATTGATTTGTAGGTCAGTCCCTCTATTTATAATCTGGTGGTGAATGAAGTAGTGAACGAGTTTGTAGCCCATGTTAAGGAATTTTAGTTTCTAATTTTGTTGTGTTCTTTTCTTTAGAATTATTGAAGGCTCAATCCTGTATATCCAGAGAGGTTCAACTTATCCAATAGAACAAGAGTCACCCTTGAAGGATACAATGTTCAAAGGTAAAACAACTCTGGTAACAGAGGAGGTTGAGCTGATAGTGTTTTCAATAAGAGAATTAGTGTGCTATGGTGCTGCCATTGCTATCATGGGTCATAGATATACCGTCATCAAGGAAGCTACTGGAACACTCCAAGCTCGTGTTATTGCTTGGATGACCACGATTTATTCTGGGGGTACTTCCTCCTTTATTCTAGAAACCACAAAGGAACACCTGAGAAGTGGTTTGTGTTTTTCCGAAAACACACATTGATTTTGTCGACGGGTACCGCATGATGGAAGCTTGGGTTCACATTTACCCTCCAGCTCATCTCAGTGTATTAAGCAAACAGCTTGGGTCTTGCACACATTTGTTTACATTCATATATATATATATATATATTCATTGTAGTATTTGATCAAAAACCAATATATGTATTGTAAAGGGGTTAGGATTTATTTTTCAAATGAGCTGGATTTTGTTTCATTTTTAATGTTATATATATATATATATTAAATGATTATATATTTTAATATAATTTTCATTAACCCTATGGCTTTGTAAGGAAAAGCAAATCATTTTTTAAACTCAATTTTGACACTTAGTTCTATGGAGAATAAAAGTCTCAAACCAGTTAATCGAGTAGTTTGGGTGGAGAATAAATGTTTCAAACCAACACTAAGTAAGAGTTTGGAGTCTTCTAGTTATGAGAATAAAAGTTCCAAACCAACACCGAGAGTAAGAGTTTGGAGTCTTTCAAGTTATGAGATAATGTAATGAAGAAAGATATCTAAAAATAAGTAAATGAAAACAATTTTTTACGCAATTTTTCCTTAAGTTGGGCAGGAAATTTTTTATTTTTTTTTCAATTCGGTTATGTTTTTTTTTTTTGGGTAAATGTATGATGCAACATGTTGTTTCAATTAAATATTTCATGAATTTACTTGCTTGTACCATGTTATTTAAATCTATAACTGCTAAATGAGTGTTCTATTTCTGGAAATTGACCCAATATTTTCCATATCTTTCTCTACAATTATATGCATTCTTAATCTGAGCTATAAAGTTTTGTCCCTCTTCATATTTCTTCCAATTCGCCTATAATTCAAGACTCGCAAAGTCTCAAGGATATATCACTTCCGTTGTCATTGATGGGTTTTTGAATTAAAGTCATTCGTTGCATTTTATTTTAAAAATTTTTCATCAATTTCTTTAGATGTCACAGTATCGACCTCTTGTAGCTAGATGTTACCCTCCAAGGTCACAACTTCAATTTGTTCCATTGGTTTGAGACTGAAATTGAAATTGTATTCCGTAAGTAATTATTTTTCGCTTAAAAGGCTATAAAACCATGATAGGTCAGAAATTTTCACCTAGTGCTTTTACCTTTCGACATTTTAATTTTTTCAGTCTTCTAATGACATGTTGGGATCTTGATCTGGGGATTGGGCATACTAATGACAAGGCAACACAAAACCAAATTTTGATTTGCATCTAGCCCTTCAGCTCGCAGGAGGGATCTCAATATGTTTCGTATGGATATAGTTTGATTGCTCGTAAAAGGTTGATTTTAGGCTATTATTAAGCTTGAGTTTACTTTATTGTTCGATGGGACATGATGATCTAGGCAACATAAATAGGAAAGGGAAATCTCTAAGTCATTGGGCAATGGAGTCAAGTGGAAATGACAAAAAGTTTGTAGATGAATCAAAGGTGTCAAAGGGAAATCTAACTCGCTACCGGATTAACAAAGTCTTTCAGTGAAATGAAATGGAAAATTAAGGGTTTTAGAATGAAAAGCGTAACTGAGCAATTAAGAATCCTTAATTATATGTACTTCTCACCAAAAGGACTTAAAACATTATCTCGAACATGAAGGAGTATTTTATAGATAGGGCTAACCATGAATTCTAGAAATTACATCAAAGAAATAATAATCTCAAGACAAACTTTCAAAATGAAATCTAAGAGTTGAGGAACGCTCTATTTTATCAAAGATTTCACTTTCAAGGATAAGAAAACATTCAAGATAACAGATAACTACATTCGTAGAAGAGGGAACTCCTAAACATCTTGTCAAGAATTATAAAGACTTTCAAAACAATTATTTGAGCAAGTGCAAAGGGTATGATCAAAACATACCTCTTTGGAAAACTTTGGACAATGGTACTTTGAAAGGGGACTTAAATAGTTTTTAAAGTGTCAACAAGAAGCAGTGGAAAGCCATGAATCATCTTCGAGTACAATCGTATTAAATTATCAAAATAAATGTCAGTTGAAAAAGTAGTTAAACTACTCAATCAAACATTCAATGATGAAAAACATAAAGACATGAAGAGTAAACACGTCTACAGTTTTCCTGGGAGACATTTCTTAGCCTAAAATTTTTTATTCTACTATAAGTAAGTAGTGATGAAAACAGAATAATAACAGGAGAAAAGATTGACAATTTAGAATACTTCACCAACAAACCAAGCTGAGGGATCCAATGGCGTAGCTTTCTTCATCCACAAACAAGTTAAAACACCCACAAAGGTTCTAATACACTAATTTATTTTCAACTAGCAAAGCTATATATTATATCAAAGAGTTACCAAATGCCCCCTATACAATGAGTTCGAATTCAATATTTATGCTTAAAATGAGGAGGTGAAACATTCGGAAATTCTAAAAATGTCATTAATGACATAGTAATGTACCTATCCTTAAAACCATGCAAGGCATAAGGTAGGAATGTCTCACAACTACTTCTCTAAGTATTAAATTTATCTTTACTTCCCCGAGGATAAAATAGCCGAAAAGATTGAGACTTCAGGGCCTTTTCTATTTTTACAATAACCGTTCAACAGTTTATAAAATATCATTTTGTGAAATAACTCCGCCAATTTTCCCTTTTGAGGTATAAAAGTAAGAGAAAGGTGTCAATTTCAGATTGTCATAGATAACCTGCCTTTTTGATGTATTCGAGGTTGTCTTTAAGCCTAAGTCTTCTTGATTTAATTCTAAAATTTTCTTCAGTGCCTAATCGGCCTTTATTTCATCATTTAATCGTGTTTTAAGGCTCTTTTAGCCTTGACCGCTAATTTGAACCTTTAACACTTCTGTCTGTCCGTAAACCTCGATACTATGTTTTGACTCTCCGATTTTGTGTTTTTTAGCCGACTGCGTTTTCCCGATCTTTCAATTTGTTCTTTTGCCGACTATATCCACCTTTAAACTGTTTATTATTAAAATTGCATTAAGCCTTTAATCTTCGACCTTTATTCCTCGAGCCTTTTATTTTATTGGTTAAGTCTTCAAATTCTTCGCATTCGACATTAACCTCTAATATTCATCTTTTAACCTTTCATTTCTACTATCTTCGGTTTCCGTTTTCATTTGTCGTTGTGCAGTGGCCCCAGGGGTGCGTTGGACTATTGATTTATATAACCAATGTTTCACAAACATCGATTTAAATACAAATTTAACCCCAACAATTTCTTTCCTTCGTGATTTTGGCCTCTCGTCAGATCGTGGAAGTCATCACCCTCTCGGCCCGTCCTTTTATGGATCGTGGGGGGTTTCCGACCTTAAAACCGCCATAGAACCTCGCAAAACTAATAAACACATTATACAATCCCGACCAAGTGAAGAACTCGTTGCAGAGGTCGAGGGAGGGCGATGGAGTAGTAAGAAGGAGCGGAAAATGGTAGAGGAGCTGAGGAGGCTTTTTATGAAGAAAATTGGAAAAAAAATCCGGCTTAAAATCGCATATGGCCCAAAAACGGGCATAGGTGGTTTTTGGAAACCATTGGCGTTATGCTTTCCATGAGTGGTTAGCGTTTTTCCGGGAACGCGATTACCCTCGATCGCTTGCCACATGCTCCTCGCAAACCGCTTTTTTCGTGAATATTAGGTGTTAAACCTCGCGCATCAAAATGCGATTTTGTGATTTGGACCGATCGCATCTCCATCGCTGAGATCGACAGTTGCGGGAAAGAACGCGAGACCCGGTGCGCAGTTCGGAGGTGTGGACCCGGCGCATAGGTGGCAAAGGGAGGTTAGCGCAAAGGCTTGGGTGGAAAGTGGGACCCAAGGGGTGAATTCAACGGTTTTGTCGAGGAGTGGAACGATTGGGAGTGGAAAAGCCGTCGAATGGTCGGGTTTTGACAAGGAGATCGCTCCGGGGTAGTAAGGCGGGGAGAAAAAAAAGGGGAGGGGGGCTTAAGGAAAGGCATGCGTGGTCCCAAGGAGGGGTAGGAGAAGACTGGGAGCCGGGAAAAAAAGGGGCCAAGGGCTAACACGGAGAGGGCGCGGTCTTGTGAGTGAGGTTGTATGGAGAAAGGGGTCGCAGCCTGCTTCCAAGTGACGTGTAAAACTTTTTATAAAAGCGGATGGTAGCGTCAAAAACAAAGCGGGAAAAAGTTTAAGCGCGGTTCATGTGCTCTTAATATGCAGGTATAGTAAATAAAGGTTTCAAGCCCTCGAGGGCTTAAACCCTTATTTCGAAAAGACATGTTGTTTGGCCAAAATGGGGTTTTAGGCCAAATTAGAAATTCCAATAGGTTAAAGGAGTGTTTTTAAACCAAAACAGAGTGAGTTTAATGGTTTAAGCGTTTCTCAGTGGAAAAATGAGGAGTTTTAGTGAAGGAAAGATGGGCTTAGAGGAAATGAAGAGGAAGAGAAATGAGGTCTATTTTTAGAGGGAAATGGACTTAAAAAATTAGGAGGTAAAACATCCTAAAATGAGCCTTCTTTTCTTTTAAAACAACAGGATAACTTTTTTAGGAGACATACAAGATGAATATTTCAAAGGGATCTATGGACTGAAATGATAGTACGTTGAGATTTCTAGAATTCATAATGTTCTTGCAATTTTGTTCTCTAGAAATCTAGGTTTGTTACATTTAGTCATCTTTGGATTAAGTCAAAATTATGGATGACTAACATGACACTCGCATTTTTGGTTAAAAAATTTCCCCAATTATATTTCTCAAGTCCACTACAACACCTTAAGTACTTCCGTGAATGCATCGAGCAATAGGGAATTTTCCATGAAGATGTAAAGATGAACTTCTTTATGTTTTATTTAGAGTGTGGATGAAGCAAGGGTTTGTTATAGTTATTTACCTTATTCAAGATTTTTTTTTTAAATACTTCCATTCAATGTTCAACTCTTTTGCACAACTTCATATGCACAAAATTTTCTTTTTTGAAGGTTGTTGGGAATATTTTGATCTTGAAAGATCATTTAAAGCTCATGACAATTTATTCAAGAAACAAATGATAATGTATGAAGCATTTAAGGGGGCTATAGTCGAGTTGTTTATGAGGAAGTTTATTAATCCAAGAAAGAATCTTTTGTGAAGAAGATGTTGGAAAGTTTAAAATAGATCGTTCTTTAACAACCCCACAAGTAGAATATTTTTTTATCCTCGCTTAAATCTAATCAAGCAGTGCTATCAACTAGAGGAAATTTTGAACCCGCATAAAAATAACCACTCGAAAATCAAGAAAAAGGAAATATTATTAAGATACAAACAAATCCTTTGAGGTATTATTCTTAATTTGATGGTCCTCTTATTTATGATTCGCTGGAATCAAATGATGAGTTACATTTAGAACAACAACAACCTAAGTCAAGGATTTCTATGTGTGATGAAGTAGTTTTTGGGAATGATTATGTTTCATATTTGCAAGAAACACCCCTCTATGATGAAGAAAATGTAGTAACTAGGGATGGCTCTTCAAGAGCAAGAGCCCCGATGTATGACTCATATCATTTAAATGAAAACTAAAATCATGGACAACCATGAAAAAAGAGAAAGATGATAAAAAGAATTTTGTTGTTGTGGAGATAATGATCATCCTCAACTACACTTCAGAAATTTTCCAAAAACTAAATTGTGTATATTTCACAAAAAGATCAAAGTTTTCAAGGCATTTTAAATATGAAGAAATTAAATAAGAAAAATATTTCACATTTCATTTTTGGCTTGCATTAAGATTTTAGTTCATATTTTTAGTCGATGAACAAGAGAAACACTTCCATTTGTAACAAGTTTTGGAGAGATTTTATATTTTAGGGTTTTTATATTTTGACTCCATGCCCAAATAGGATGCTCGTCCACATTTCTCAATAGTTTATAAGCGAAAGCGTTATCCCAAGTGTAGTGAAAGGAAGGCATTCTTATTTTTTGTCGTGTGCATCACCGGGAGGACAACATTTTCATTAGGGACTACAATACCAAGTGACAAATTCCTTCTCATTTTTCTTTCAAAAAACAAAAACAAAATAAATCAAAAGACAATGAGTTTTATAAGCTTTTTATGCTCTCAAGGTATTATCTTGTGAAAATCATTTTATTAAGACTATTAGTCCCAAAGCCCAATTTCTAAATTGAAAATCCATGGTACATATATCTCATCAAATTCCACCTGACACAATCACAAGGAAAACATTTTCATTGAGGGCTACAATATTAACAATATCAAGTGACAAATTCCTTTTCAAATTTTAAAAAAAAAAAATTGTGCAAATTTAGTGGGTTTTTATAAGTTTTTATGGTGTCAACGTATTATCTTGAGAAAAAATAATTTTATAGGCTTTTATGCTCTCAACGTATTACCTTGAAAAAGAATAATTTTATTAAAATTATTAGTCCCAAAGCCCAATATCTAAATTAAATTAATTTTAAGATTATTAGTCCTAAAGCAACATTTTCATTAGGGACTACAATACGAAGTGACAAATTCCTTTTCATTTTTTTTCAAAAACAAAAGAAATAATCTGTGTGCAGATAATGAGTTTGCAAGCATTTTATGCTCAACATATTATCTTGTGAAAAAACAATTTTATTAAGACTATTAGTCCCAAAGCCCAATCTTCTAAATTAAAAAACTGTAAGGTACATATATCTCATCAAATTCCACAAATTACAATTACAAGGAAACATTTTCATTGAGGGCTACAATATCAACAACATTTAAGTGACAAATTTTTCACTTTATAAAATAAAAAACAAAAACAAAAACAAAAATAAATTGAAAGGAGTGGGCTTTTATAAGTTTTTATGTTCTCAAATATTATCTTGAGAAAAAATAATTTTATAAGCTTTTTATGCTCTCAAATTATTATCTTGAAAAAAAAATTATTATGAGTGAATCTATCGATACTATCACAAGGTTTTTTTGCATTGAGATGAAGATATTATGAGTGAATAGTATTTCACTTGGGCTTAAGGAGTGATACTCTAGGAATGGACAAACTTATGCCAAGGAAATAGAAGCTAATCCTCGATTTAAGAAATCTCTTTATAGGTTGGGAGAAAAGTAGGATATTTCCATGGCATATTTATCTTCTTTTAGTTTTCAATTCGTTTATGTTGATGAAACATGTTTTTTCAATTTAATAATTCATGAATTTACTTGTTTGTACCCATGTTATTTAAATTTAAAACCCTTAATGAGGGCTCCACTTTTGGAAATTGACCCATTATTTCTTTATTTTTCATTATCCATTTTATAGAATTAAAGCGTAGATTCTTTATTTCCCGAGCTATAGTGTTTTGTCCCTCTTCATCTTTTCCAATCCGCCCTATAATTCAAGACTCCGCAAGTCTCAAGGATATGATCACTCCGTTGTCATTGATAGGTTTTTGAATTAAAGTCATTCTTTGCATTTTATTCAAACACAACTTCCACCACTTATTTTAAAAGTTTTGATCAATTTTTAGATGCCATAGCCATTCACCTCTTGTAGCCAAATGTTGTCTCTAAGGTAACAAATTCAATCGGTGCAATTGTTCTAGATGAAATTGAAATTATATTCCCCGGGTTTAAATATTTTTGTCCGGCTTTTAAGGTGATAAAAACGCAAGGGATACAAAATTTCTACCTAGTGCTTTTGTCTTTCGACATTTTAAATTAATCTAGGTTCCTAGAATGACACTCGCATTTTTTGCTACACAAATTTGCACTACTACATTTCTCTGACATTGTTGGTTATCCCGATTATGTTCCTTATTGTCATGAATGGAATGTTTATCCGCTAAGATTCAAAGGCCATGCAAATGAAAGTCCACTACAACACCTTAAGGAATTTTGGGAATGCGAGAAAAAGGGAATTGTTTGTGAAGATGTAAAGATGAAGTTTTTATGTTTTATTTTCACCATGAAGCCAGTATTTTTGGTATAGATATTTACCTTATTCAAGAATTTGTTTTTTGAAATACTTCCATTCAATGTTTAACTCTTTTTGTAGAACTTCATATCCACAAAATTTTATTTTTGAAGGTTGTTGTGAATATTTTGATCTGAAGAACATTTAAAGCTCATGACAATTGTGTTCAAGAAAAAAAAATGATAATATTGACGATGTATCAAACATTCAAGGGGCTATAGTCGAGTTGTTTATAAGGAAGTTTATGAATCAACAAAGAATCTTTGTGAAGAAGATGTTAAATTTTAAAAAAGATTGTTCTTCAACAACCCCACAAGTGAGAAGATTTTTTAATCCCACTTAAAGGTGGTCAAGAAAAGCATCAACTAGAAGAAATTTCAAACTCGCATAAAAAATAACCTCTCAAAATCAAGAAAAAGGAAATATTATTAAGATACAAACAAATCCTTAGGAGATCATATCTTCTTTAATTTGACAAATTCTCTTATTTATGCTTCTTATAAATCAACCGATGAGTTGGGTTCTTTAGAACAATATCAACCCAAGTCATGGATCAAGCAGGTGATGAAGAATTCTTTGGGAATGATGAGCTATATTTCAGTAACAACCACGAATCTATGATGAAGACAATGAAGTAACCGGGAATCATTCCATTTTCGCTGTATAAGTTTTTAGTTTAGTATTTTTAGCCGAAGGAAAAGGGAAAAAATTCCATTTGTAACAGTTTTGGAGAGATTTTATATTTTAGGTTTTTATATTTTGACTCCATTCTCAAACTAGGACAAGCCAAATACAGTTTGCGCTTTTACAAGCCAAAACACTATCCCAAGTTCGAGCAAATATTTGTAGCCAATTCTTGCTAGGTGAAACGTTAACTACATATATGCCATCAAATTACACGGATTAAAATCACAAGGGAGTAAACACACAAGGTTCCAAACCAAGGGAGGAGCCCAAGAAGAGGCCAATATGTGAACTAGATGCTGAAAGGGTTGTAGGAATGTTAATGTAATATAAACATTAATGAATTTTTTTTACCCAACCCGTGTGGGATATTTGTTTTTTTATATTTTCAGGGCATTTTTATTTGTTTTTCTTTTTTTCTTTTATTTATTTTTGAATCTTAATGGGTTATTTGTTTTTTATATTTTGTGGCACTTTCTATATGGGTTTTTATTTTTATTTGATTTTTTTGCCTTAGTTAGTTTTCTTTTTGTTTTTTTTTAACTAAGTTTCTATTTTTGGGTTTTTTTTAAATTGATTTTTATATTTCGTGGCATTTTTTTATGGGTTTTTATTTTTATTCTTTGTTTTTTATTTTCAGGGTTTTTAATTATTATTTATTTATATTTCCTTTGCTCCATTTTGGTTTTGTTTTTTATTATTTTCATTTGTTTTTAAATTTTTAATTTGTTACTTTATTCGATTTTGAATTTTAATGGTTTTTTATTTTTTGGGTTTTGAATTTGGTTATTTTATTTGTTTTTGAATTTTAGTTTGGTTTTTTTTTTTCGATTTTTAATTTTGTTTTTCATATTTTGTGGGTTTTTTTTTTCTTTTTTTCTTTTGGTTTTTTTAATTTCTCGTGGTTTTTATTTTTATATATTTCTAGGGTTTTTTTTATTTTGATTGTTTTTTAATTTTAATTTTTTTTTCTTGTTTTTTAATTTGTTTCTTTAAATTTATTTTTAATTGTAATGGGCTTTATTTTATTTTATTTTTTATTTTTGCGGGGGTTTTTTATTTTTATTTGTTTTTTAATTCTTAATTTGGTTTTTTTTATTTGGGTTTGAATTTTAATTTGGTTTTTCGGGTTTTTTTTAATCATCGTGAGCGGGTTTTTTTTGGGTTTTTTTTTTTTAAATTTGTATTTTTATATATATTTTGTGGCATTTTTTATGGGTTTTTTATTTTTATTGTGTTTTTTATTTTGTGGGTTTTTTATTTTCATTTATTTTGTGGGTTTTTAAATTTTTATTTGTTTTTGAATTTTAATTTGGCTTTTTTTTTAATTGGTTTTTATTTTTATTTTGTTTTATTTTTATTTCAGGGTTTTTTATTTTTATTTGTTTTTAATATTTTGTGGCATTTTTTTGGGGGGTTTTTGTTTTTTATTTGGTTTTTCAATTTGTGAGCTTTTTATTTTTATTTGGTTTTTTTTTTTTTTTGTGGTTTTCAGGCGTTATTTTATTTTTATTTGTTTTTATATTTTGTGGCATTTTTTTGTGGTTTTTTTAATTTGTTTTGAATTTTAATTTAGGTATTTTTATTTTATTTTTTATTTTGATTTTGTTTTCGATTTTCATTTGGTTTTTTTTTTTTTTTTTAATGTCAGATTTTTTTTATCGTTTTTTATCAGGGTTTTTTAATTTTAATTTTATTTTTTATATTTTGTGTCATTTTTAATGTTTTTATTTTTTTATTTTTTTATTTGGTTTTTATATATTCCTACTTTTTTTGTTATTTATATTTTTTCATTTTCATTTGTTTTTTTTTTATATTTATGGGTTTTTATTTATATTTTTTTTATTTTTTATTTTGTTATTTGTATTTTAATATTTTGTGGCATATTTTTATCCGTTTTTTATATTTATGGGTTTTTATTTTTATTTTTTAACTTGAATTTTGTTATTTGTTTTTTATATTTTGTGGCATTTTTTATGGGTTTTTTATTTTATTTTAATTTTAATTGCTATTTTTTTTTTAATATTTTGTAGCATTTTATGGGTTTCCTGAATTTTAATTTTGTTATTTGTGTATTTATATTTTTAGGTATATTTCTATCTATTTTTTTATGTTTACTGTGTTTTTATTTTTTTTTAATTTAATTTGTTATTTGTTTTTTATATTTTGTGGCATTTTATTTTTTTTGAATTTGAATTTTGTTATTTGTTTTTTATATTTTGTGAGAGTTTTTTTATGGGTTTTTATTTATTTTTTAATTTTATTTGGTTATTTATTTTTTATATTTTGTGGCATTTATTTTATGGGTTTTTAATTTTTTTAATTTTAATTGCTTTTTTTTTTTTGAGTTTTAATTTTTGTTAGTTTGTTTTTTATATTTTGTGGCCATTTTTTGGCGGGTTTTTTAGTTTTTTGAATTTTAATTTGTTATTTTTTTTTTTATACTTTGCAACATGTTATGGGTTTTTGAATTTTAATTTTTATTTGTTTTTTATATTTTGTGGCATATTTTTATCTATTTTCTATATTTATGGGTTTTTTTTTTTTTAATTTAATTTTGTTATTTGTTTTTATATTTTGTGGCATTTTTATGGGTTTATATTTTTCATTTTCATTTTGTTTTTTATATTTAAGGCTCCTTTTATTTATTTCTTTAATTTTATTTTTTTATTATTTTGTTTTTTTATATTTTATGTTATTTTTTATTTATTTTTTATATTTATGGGTTTTTTTTTTTTTTTAAATTTAATTTTGTTATTTGTTTCTTTTATACTTAGTGGCATTTTAGTCTTTTTGAATTTTAATTTTGTTATTTGTTTTTTATATTTTGTGGCATTTTTTTTATGGGTTTTTATTTTTTTAAATTCTAATTTGCTCTTTGTTTTTTAATATTTTGTAGCATTTTATGGGTTTTTGAATTTTAATTTTGTTATTTTTTTATATTTCGTGGCATATATTTTTATCCTGTTTTTTATATTTATGGGTTTTTTTTTTTTTTTTTTTTAATTTTGTTTTTTTTTTTCTAAATTTCGTGGCATTTTTTTTTTTTTGAATTTTTAATTTTGTTATTTGTTTTTTCTATTTTGTGGCATTTTTTTTTATGGGTTTTTTTTTTTTTTTTTTTTAATTTGTTATTTGTTTTTTATATTTTCAGGGCATTTTTTTATGGGTTTTTTTTTTTTTTTTTTAATTTTAATTTTATTTTTTTTTAAATTTTAATTTGTTATTTATTTTTTTTGAATTTTAATTTTGTTATTTGTTTTTATATTTTGTGGCATTTTTTATGGGTTTTTATTTTTTTTGAATTTGAATTTGTTATTTCTTTTTTATATTTTGTGGCATTTTTTTTATGGGTTTTTTATTTTTTTTGAATTTTTAATTTGTTATTTCTTTTTTATATTTTCTTTTGCAGCATTTTTTTATGGGTTTTTATTTTTTATGAATTTTGATTTGTTATTTGTGTTTTATATTTTGTAGCATTTTATGGGTTTTTGAATTTTAATTTTGTTATTTGTATTTTATTTTTTGGCATATTTTTATCTCGTTTTTAATATTTTTTTGGTTTTATTTTTTTAATTTTATTTTTCTTATTTGGTTTTTATATTTTGTGGCATTTTTTTCATGGGTTTTTTTTTTTTAATTTTAATTTGTTATTTTGCTTTTTATATTTTGTGGCATTTTTTTTATGGGTTTTCTATTTTTTTCGTAGTTTTAATTTATTATTTTTTTTTTTGAATTTTAATTTTTGCTATTTGATTTTTATATTTTGTGGCATTTTTTATGGGTTTTTTTTATTTTTATTTTATTTTTATATATTTTGTGGCATTTTTTTATGGGTTTTCATTTATTTTTATTTTTGAATTGTTTTTTATATTTTGTGTAATATTTTTTGTGTTTATATTTTTTGATTTTTATTTGTTTTTTAAATTTATGGGTTTTTATTTTTTATTTTTAGTTTTAATTTTGTTATTTGTATTTTATATTTTTGTGGTAAATTTTTATCTATTTTTTATATTTATCTCGCTTTTTTTTTTTTTGAATTTTAATTTTGTTATTTGTTTTTTATATTTTTTCGCATTTTTTTTATGGGTTTTTTTTTTTTTGAATCTTAACTTGTTATTTGTTTTTTTTTTTAATATTTTGTGGAGTTTTTTTATGGGTTTCTTTTTTTTTTGAGTTTTTAATTTGTTATTTGTTTTTTATATTTTGTAGCATTTTATCGGTTTTTGAATTTTAATTTTGTTATTTGTTCTTTATATTTTGTGGCATATTTTTATATGTTTTTCATATTTATGGGTTTTTGTTTTTTTTTTCTTAATTTTGCTATTTATTTTTTATATTTTCAGGCATTTTTATGGGTTTTTATTTTTATTTTTTAATTTTGATTTTTTATTCGTTTTCTTTTTATATTTTGTGGCATTTTTATGGGTTTTTATTTTTTTGAATTTTTAATTTTGTTATTTGTTTTTATATTTTGTGGTATTTTTTATGGGTTTTTATTTTTTTGAATTTGAATTTGTTATTTGTTTTTTATATTTTGTGGCATTTTTTATGGGTTTTTAATTTTTTTGAATTTGAATTTGTTATTTGTTTTTTTATATTTGTAGCATTTTATCGTTTGTGAATTTTAATTCTTGTTATCTATTTTTTATATTTTGTGGCATATTTTTATCTATTTTTTATATTTATGGGTTTTTATTTTAATTTTGTTATTTGCTTTTTATATTTTGTGGCATTTTATTTTTTTTGAATTTGAATTTTGTTATTTGTTTTTTTATATTTATGGGTTTTTATTTTTTTTTAATTTTAATTTTGTTTTTTTTTTTTTAATATTTTGTGGCATTTTATTTTTTTTGAATTTTAATTTTGTTGCTTGTTTTTTATATTTTACGGCACTTTTTTTATGGGTTTTTATTGTTTTTTGAATTCTTAATTTGTTATTTGTTGTTTATATTTGTAGCATTTTATGGGTTTTTGAATTTTAATTTTGTTATTTGTTTTTTATATTTTGTGGGCATATTTATATCCTGTTTTTTTATATATTTATGGGTTTTTATTTTTTGAATTTTAATTTGTTATTTGTTTTTTATATTTTGTGGCATTTTTTTTATGGTTTTTTATTTTTTGAGTTTTAATTTGTTATTTATATTTTGTGGCAATTTTCTCATGGGTTTTTGAATTTTAATTTTGTTATTTATAATTTGTGGCAATTCTTTTATGGGTTATTTTTTTTTTAATTTTAATTTGTTATTTGTTTTTTGTAGAGTAACTTTGTGGCAATTTTTCATGGGTTTTTATTTTTATTTTTTTTATGGGTTTTTATTTTTTTTAATTTTAATTTGTTATTTGTTTTTTATATTTTGTAGCATTTTATGGGTTTTTAACTTTATTTTTTGTTATTTATTTTTTATATTTTGTAGCATTTTATGGGTTTTTGAATTTTATTTTTTATATTTTGTGGCATATTTTTCTCATATTTGTGGGTTTTTATTTTTTCGTATCATTTTGTCTTTTTTTTTTTTCAGGTCTCTTATATCTTATTGCATATATCCCATGAATTTCCACCAACAACAATCACAAATACACACACAAGGTGCCGAAAGCAACGCAGAAGCCCACGATGTACCACTAAGTGCAAGATGCCGAAAGCCAATAGGAATGTCAACGTTATAAAACCGATGAAGCACTTACCCAATCCATGTGGGATATTGGTTTTACAAGCGTATGAATATAATATAGGGACTCCACATTGATGTGATGACGTCTTTCACAATCATTGGTTCATTGATTTGTAGGTCACTCCTCTATTTATAGTCTAGTGGTGAAATTTAAAGTAGAACGAGTTTGTAGCCCATGTTATGAATTTTAGGTTTCTAATTTTGTTGTGTTCCGTTCTTTTGGAATTGTGGAAGGGTTCTCAATCCCGTATATGCTCTGAGAGGTTAAATTCCATCCGAAGCAGTAACAAGGAGTCACCCTTAAAGGATACAATGTTCAAGGTAAAAACAACTCAAGCATAAAAGAGGAGGTTGAGCGATAGTGTTTTCCACAAGGACAGACTAGGAAGCATATGTCAAGGCATTGCTATCATGGGTCATAGATATACCGTCATCGAGGAAGCCATCGGGAACACTCCAAGCTCGTGTTATTGCTTGGATGACCACGATTTATTCCGGGGGGTACTCCTCCTTTATTCTAGAAACCGCCAAAGGAACACTTGAGAAGTGGTTTTTGTTTTTCCGAAACACATTGATTTTGTCGACCGCATCGCATGATGGAAGCTTGGGTTCACATTTGATTCTCCAAATTTCATCTCCGCCGTGGCTACAATGGGGCCTTTGGGTTTGCACACATTTGTTTATCGTCACAAACACACTAACACTAACTTGCACCAGTAAAATACCACAATAAAAAAAAATTATTAACTGGTGCAAACAAAGGTTTAATGATTCCGTTTTGAATTAAATTTTATAAAATATATATAAACAAACGTCGTAACCCAAACTATATAATGGTATTGGCGATTTGTATCGCATCCACCGAGGTTCACACAATTCAAAACATTAACTTTGATGCGGAAGTCGTAAATTACAATTATATAATTCACATGGTATAATGGTTCAAGTTGTAAGGCTCGCATAATGCATAAATGATTTCGGATAAGGTTTTGGTGCGAAGTTTGATGTTTATCCGGATGTGAAACCTCAATCTGGAATGTATATATATTCCCGCCTTAAATCTCCACCATACCTGGCGGTAAACTTGACACCTGTTACCCCGCTCTGCTATCACGGCAGGCTCACCTCGACCATCACGCAGAGTTGTACAGGGCAATCACTTCACCGAGGACAGGCGTATTCAATGTGCAGGGTTTCTCGGTAAGGGTAGAGGCTCGCGGAACAAAACACCCGTTCACCGGAAAGTCGGTTCATTCTGCCTCGCTCTCCTGCTTAGAGGGCCGAGCTATGATCTACAGGTAATTCCCTTGGCGATGTGTTATGGCTTGGCGTTCAAACGGCGTGATTTCATTAGCATTGGTTTAGTGATAATCTTCAAGCCCTAAGAATGTCTTTCGACTGTTCTCAGAAGCTGACAGATGGTGGAGATTCCATCTGCCACGATGCGGCCTTCTCAGACTTCGATTTCAAAAGCCCCAAAGATTCATCACCGGAACCTACAGGTAAGAACCTACTGTTTTTTTTCTCAGTTTGATTTTTCCTTAATGCCATATCCTGACTCGGCTCCTATCTGGAAACCCTTGATAACTTACCTATTTTATTTTGGTTTACTTGGTTGTTTTTCTCCCAGGTTTTGTCCGGCCAGGCGTTCATGCTCCGTCTACAGGTATCTTTCAGTATCCTGTATGCGGATGGCTCTAGCTTTTCGTATTTCAATCTATTCTAACATGTTAACCGAACTTCTGTTTTTCATTTCTTTTGCAGGTTTGTTTACAAAACCCCAAGCTTCCGCTTTTTCGGTATCCTGTACAACTCGAGCGCCATTTAAATATCCTTTCTTTTCAACTACCCGTGCAGGTGGTCCAGGTCAGTAACTAGTTTGGCCACCGAACCTCCGAGAGCTGGCTTCGGCTCCTAGCTTGTTTTCCAGATTTAAGCCTGTGTAATTTTATTTGTCTTATTATCGTTCAGATGTAATAAAGAGCTGGACATTATGAGGTTTTTGTTGATACGATAGCACTTTTCTTCGTATAGACGAGACTCGCCCTCGGTGCAGCTCTGGTTCCGTTGTTTTTTTTTATAACCTTTACTCTACTTCTAATTATGTAGTTTCAGTTGGATACCCTTAAGAACTGCTTACAAGGGTTTTTAACTGCTGTAGCTGATTTCCAGTTGTTTTGGTGGCTATGGAAGCATTTGGCAATATATATTTTTGTTTTCCCGGAATTCTCTAAGCAGTTCATCATTCAATATATGTTTTCTGTGTTTGTTATAAGAAAAGTTTGTCGTGGAATTCCAATATAGGTTATTACAGTATTCTGTTTCATGGCACAAAGAAAAATCTCAATCTATGAACATAATACATATTGCATGTCTCTAGATAAGTATGTAGTTTCTCTGCTTTTTACGCCGTCGGTCATCAAGTGCCGCGGCTTACTTGCAGTTTGTATCTGTAATTTTCTTTTCATAAATTATGGGTTTCTTGATTCAGGTTATCGAAGGATTTTGTTGGTTATGCATACTACCGGTTTGATTACAGTTTTGAAATAATGTTTATCTATGATTCCCTTAGGTTATAAGGCGCCATTCTGCCTCATAAAGACTGCGTATAGATAATAGTCACGAGCAGGATCAGGGATGGTTATCCTACCAACCCGAGTCCACAAGCTCACTTTGGGTCAGAAAATACATTTCTTCGCTTTTATTCATGTCAGACAGGTGGTAAATTAAACCTTCTCGGTAACAGAAAACAACTAAGAAGCTACCATAATAACTTTCAGAACATTTTCAACTAACATTATCGTCTTCTCCTACGAGAAGCTTCTTCCATTATTTAATGGTCTTTTTCATTACAGGCAACCAACATCTACCTGTTAATCTTGTTTCCACACACATTCCCTGATTTACACATTGTTCGTGTTACAGAACATTCTTGATTCGGAGTCTATTACAAACAGTTCTGTTCCCTTCACATTTTAACAATAAAAGAAATATAACAGTTAGCTAAACTACAGTTTTTCTTTCTGAATTTCCAAGTTTGATGTACTTATCTGTACTGAGGAAAAACTCCTTAATGACTGAGGTCCTCCCAACCTTCAAGAGAGGCAATGACGTCCTCACCTTGCCCCCGAGCTTCGGAACTTGAACAGTGCCCCAGGAAAATCAGTGGATAGTTTCCTTCTTCTGTGACCTCTGGATTAATCCAGTCAACAGAAAGAATTCTTGCTCATAAGGGTTGCAGAAGTAATTTTCAACTAGTCTACCACCCATCTCTAGAAGATACTTCACCCTTTTGCTAGCAATTTCACAGAACCCCTACCCTTCTTCTGGAATTCCTTTTATTCCAGAGGGTAAGTAACTGTCTCCTAACTGATTCCCAACCACTTACAATTCCAGAAACTTCACCAACATTCTAGAAAGGGTTTCCTCTTTCTTTCTTTTCTTTTTTAATTACTCAGTAAATAATAAAATGAGATATTTAAAATTATGAGCAATTGCCAATAAGTTTTCTTTGTCCAAAATAACAAAAGAAAAATAAACAAAATAATAACACCGTCCTCGGTGTTTTAGCCCCTCTCTAGAAAGAGTTCGGGGTAAGCTTCCTGCATAAACTTTTCTTCCTCCCAGGTAGCTTCGTCTGGTCCAAAGTGCTTCCACTGCACTTTCACCTGAACGACTACCCTTTTGCGGAGTTCAATTTCCCTCCTATCAAGTATGCGTAGAGGCTCTACCAGGAACTCTCCGTCCGGCTCTACCTGAAAGACACAAAATAATTTTCAAATCAGTACATTTCAAGATATTTCAATCTTTATACTCGAATTATTTTATCCTTCTTCCTACCTGAATATTCTGCCAATGGATTACATGTTTCTCATCGTGTATGTATCATTTTAGTAAAGATACATGAAACACATTATGTACTCGAATGTGGCTGGGTAATGCCAATCTATAGGCTACTGGTCCGATTCTTTCCAATATTTGGAAAGGGTCGCAATACTGAGGAGCCAGCTTAGCACAAGAGGTCCACCTCATAGTGCTTCTCTTAGGCTTAATTCGTACGTACACGTGATCTCCTACTTCAAATTCTCGGTAGGATCTTTTCCGGTATGCGTAAAATTTTTGTCTATCTTGCGCGGCTTTCAAATTCTGCCTTACATGCTTTACCTCTGCCTCCATCTCAGCCAGCATCTCAGGACCCAACAACAATTTTGTTTCGGGGCTGCTCCAATGTATAGGTGTGCGACATTGCCTACCATATAAGGCTTCAAAAGGACTCATTTTCAGAGACTCCTGATACCCATTATTGTATGCAAATTCTACCAGGTGCAAGTAATCCTCCCACTTGGTGGGTTGCTGCATTACATACATTCGTAGCATGTCTTCGAAGAACTGATTTACACACTCTGTCTGCCCATCTGTTTGAGGTTGATAAGCAGTGCTAAAGTGTATCTGGGTCCCCAATCCAGTAAATAAAGTTTTCCAAAAGGCAGACGTAAATTTAACGTCTCGGTCCGAGATCACAGTTTTAGGGATGCCATGCAACCTAAAAATCTCCTTCATAAATATATCCGCAATTTGTACCGTCTTAAAGGTAGATTGCACAGGTATAAAATGAGCAGACTTACTTAATCTGTCTACCACTACCATAATAGAATCATTCTGCTTCCTTGTTCGTGGTAAACCTGTAATGAAGTCCAATGAGATAACTTCCCACTTCCATTCAGGAATAGGTATAGGCTGCAATAACCCAGCAGGATGCTGATGTTCAGCTTTAACCTGTTGACACTCTAAACACTTGCTTATGTATTCAGCAATGTCTTTACACATTCCTGGCCAATAATAAACTTTCCTTACAGCTGTAAGCATCTTCTGATATCTAGGATGACCAGCGTAATTACTGCGGTGAAATTCATTCAGGATCAGTTCTTTGAGATTAGTGCGGTTAGGCACATAAATCTTTCCGCGAAAGGTCAAAGCCTGATCCTTACTCTATCCAAACTCTATCACTTTGTCTTGCTGTTTGTCACTCTTCATTTGCTGCCATAGGAACTTATATTCTGGGTCGTTTCGGGCTTCTTCCTTCAATTGATTCAACAGTTGACTTTCCAACTGGTTAAAATATAGCGCAAACAGACCATGTAATTTCCGACTTAAAACGTCGGCAACTTTATTTTCTTTCCCTTTAACGTGTTGAATGTCCATGTCGAACTCGCTCAAAAATGCATTCCATCTCGCCTGTCTAGAGTTTAAATCTGCCTGTTTGAAATAGCTGGTCAGGCTGCTATGATCCGTTTTCAGCACAAATCTTTTGTCCAGTAGATAATGCCTCCACACTCGGAGGGCGTGAACTACCGCTATAAGTTCCAAATCATAAGCAGAATATTTTTACTCATAGTCCTTAAGTTTCCTTGACTCGTAAGCTATTACTTTTCCTTCTTGAGTTAGTACTGCTCCAACTCCTTCTTTACAAGCATTCGTACAGACTTCATAGTCTTTTTCTGGGTCTGCTACCTTCAGTACTGGAGCTGTAGTTAGGAGTTGTTTTAATTTTTCAAAGTTGTCTTGGCATTATTTTGACCATCTAAAAAGCTTGCCCTTCCTCTGCAACGAGGTGATGGGAAAGGAAATTTTGGAGAATCCTGCTATGAATCTTCTATAGTACCCGACTAAGCCCATGAAGGATCTAATGTCTGCCACATTCCGAGGCACTTGCCACTCCATGATGGCTTTGATCTTTTCGGGATCAACATCTATCCCTTCGGCTGTTATGACGTGTCCCATGTACTGGATTTCTGTTTTAAAGAAATCGCATTTGCTGAATTTAGCATAGAGCTGATGCCTCCTTAGCGTTTCCAACACTAAACGCAAATGTTCCTTATGCTCTGCTTCATCTTTAGAGTACACCAGAATATCGTCAATAAAGATGAGCACAAAACTGTCTAGAAATTGATGAAAAACGCCATTCATTAGCCTCATAAAAGTTGTTGGCGCATTTGTTAGTCCAAAGGGCAGCACAACAAACTCGTAATGACCATATCGGGTGCGGAAGGTTGTTTTGCAGATATCCTCATCTTTAATCCGAACTTGATGATATCCGGATCTTAGGTCAATCTTGGAAAATACCTTAGCCCCTCTCACCTGGTCAAACAAATCGTCAATTCTTGGTAAAGGATACTTGTTCTTGACAGTTAGCTTATTAAGCTGTCTGTAGTCCATACACATGCGCATTGTCCCATCTTTCTTTTTAACGAAAAGGACTGGTGCGCCCCAAGGTGACACACTTGGACGGATATAGCCCTTGTCTAGCAACTCTTGTAACTGTATTTTTAATTCTGTTAACTCCGGCACGCTCATCCGGTATGGGGCTCTTGATACTGGTGAGGCACCTGGCAGCAACTCAATAGTGAAATCAATATCCCTTTTGGGTGGTAGACCAGGAATTTCCTCTGGAAATACGTCTAAAAATTCCTGCACCACAGGAATATCTTCCAGCATTGGGGCCTCTTCCTTAGAGTCTGTGTATCCTACTTGAATAGCATACAACTGGCACCCTTTCCTAATACACTTACCCAACTGAGATGTTGTTATTGGTCGTATTTGTACAGGCTTTTTAACCCCTTGAACCACTTTCCGCGTTCCATCCTGTTTTCTGAATGTGATGGTCTTCTCCTTACAGTCTACTACTGTCCAATGTTTTTCCAGCCAATCCATACCCAATAACACATCGTACGATCCCAACGGTAAGATATTTAGATCTACCTCTATCTGCTGTTCTGCCACTTCCAGTACACAGTTAGGAATTTTTTCTGTTACCTTACGTTTTGCCCCAGTGGCTAACTGTACCAGCCACGAGTTCCTAAATTTCTATTCTTTTAGTTTACATAACTCTACCAACTTAGGACTGATATAACTCAAACATGCTCCAGGATCAACCAGAATTGAAACAGGTTTAGTTAGTAATGTACCTTCAAGTTCAATCATCGTAGGCTGAAAATCAGCCTGCCGATCTTCTAGCGCTGCATTGATACGATGTACGCTACGTGCCACGTCTCCTACTGTAGATGCCTCCTGCAGATTTCCTACAGTTTCACTTTTGTTCCGTCTGGGACAGTTCTTATAATAATGAGCTTCCCCACAGCCCCAACACTGTAAGGGAGGTTTAGAATTCTGTCCAAGCTCAGGTTTACTTGACGCTTCTATGGGCTTCTCCTCAGCTGGCCACTTGATTCTTTAGTGGTTTTTCCCGAACTGCTTGTTGATTGTGTTTCGTGCTGCATTCCTAAAACTGTTGTTTTTACTGTTCTTAAAAGTAGAGTTACTTTTCTACCCTTTCTTTGGCTGCCAGCCTTTTCCCACATCATTCTTGATTTTATTTTGCTGATAACACAATCGTGCTTTTCGGATAGCTTCATCCATAGTCTGAGGGTTAACAAACTCTATCCGCTCTCTCATATGAGCAGGTAGACTACTTAAAAATCTTTGTACCTTGGCCTTCTCTTCTCGAAGATAAGGTACATATCGCAGCAGCGAAGTGAACTTTGTCACATATTCATCCATCGTCATTTGTCCCAGCCGAAGGTCATGGAATTCCTTTGCTTTGTCGTTATAAAATCTCTCTGTCAGATATTTATCTTTAAAATATTTCTGGAACAGTTCCCAGGTTATGTCGCGTTCATCAATGATGCGCACATTCTTCACCTCCTCCCACCACAGGGTGGCTTTTTCCCGTAATTGATATATAGCCAGCCTGGCCTTTAAGTTACTGCTGTACTCATAAACCTGGAAATATTTGTTTATATTTATTAACCAAGCTTCAGCCGCTTCTTCTGCCTCACCGTCAAATGTCGGTGGCTTAATCTTGCGAAATTCTCCTTGGAGCTCTACTTTTTGTCTTTTAAGGTCCTGCTGACCGGACAAGTTGCCCGACTCTGCCTCGTTATAGTTTCTATTTTTACTCCTCTGTGAGAAACTCCTTTCAGTTCTGTCCTCAGCATTATTCTGAGTCTGTTGGTCCTCTTGCTCTGTTGTTTCTTCTTTTTCAGCACTGGGGTGCTTCATCCCCTGATTCTGCCTATCTGACAAACTCTTTAGGATCTTCTCTTGATCCTGAAGCAACCTCTCATTATCACTTCGAACCCTTATCATTTCTTCCTGAAGTTGTTGTACCGTGTTTAGCAAGAATGTACTTTGCTGCTGTTGTTCTTCAAGCAGTCGGCTAGTCTTTTGGTGCTGTTCTACAGTCAACTGAACCCACATTTCCGGGTTTAAAATGGTGGGGATTTGAGTCCCCTCAGGTTGTGTTGGTGTTGCCATTTCGATTGCTCCCCTTGGTGCACTAATCACAAGCATTCTGTTAGTAGACCCCTTAAGATCCCAGTGTAGCAACCTAGGCTCTGATACCACTTGTCACAAACACTCTAAGACAAACTCGCACAGTAAAATACCACAATAAAAAAAATTTATTAACTGGTGCAAGCAAAGGTTTAATGATTCTGTTTTGAATTAACTTTTATAAAATATATATAAACAAACGTCGTAACCCAAACTATATAATGGTATTGGCGATTTGTATCGCATCCACCGAGGTTCACACAATTCAAAACATTAACTTTGATGCGGAAGTCGTAAATTACAATTATATAATTCACATGGTATAATGGTTCAAGTTGTAAGGCTCGCATAATGCATAAATGATTTCGGATAAGGTTTTGGTGCGAAGTTTGATGTTTATCCGGATGTGAAACCGCAATTTGGAATGTATATATATTCCCGCCTTAAATCTCCACCATACCTGGCGGTAAACTTGACACCTGTTACCCCGCTCTGCTATCATGGCAGGCTCACCTCGACCATCACGTAGAGTTGTACAGGGTAATCACTTCACCGAGGACAGGCGTATTCAATATGCAGGGTTTCTCGGTAAGGGCAGAGGCTCGCGGAACAAAACACCCGTTCACCGAAAAGTCGGTTCATTCTGCCTCGCTCTCCTGCTCAAAGGGTCGAGCTATGATCTACAGGTAATTCCCTTGGCGATGTGTTATGGCTTGGCATTCAAACGGCATGATTTCATTAGCATTGGTTTAGTTATAATCTTCAAGCCCTAAGAATTTCTTTCGACTGTTCTCAGAAGCTGACAGATGGTGGAGATTCCATCTGCCACGATGCGGCCTTCTCAGACTTCGATTTCAAAAGCCCCAAAGATTCATCACCGGAACCTACAAGTAAGAACCTACTGTTTTTGTTCTCAGTTCGATTTTTCCTTAATGCCATATCCTGACTCGGCTCCTATCTGGAAACCCTTGATAACTTACCTATTTTATTTTGGTTTACTTGGCTGTTTTTCTCCCAGGTTTTGTCCGGCCAGGCATTCATGCTCCGTCTACAGGTATCTTTCAGTATCCTGCATGCGGATGGCTCTAGCTTTTCGTATTTCAATCTATTCTAACATGTTAACTGAACTTCTGTTTTTCATTTCTTTTGCAGGTTTGTTTACAAAACCCCAAGCTTCCGCTTTTTCGACCTCTTTTACTCAAACGCCATTTAAAGGTCCCTATTTCTTTTTCTAAACCACTAGGTGGTCTAAATTTGGTAAATAGTTTGGCCACCGAAACTCCGAGATGGCCCGACACACAAGCTTGTTCCGGATTTAAGCCTATGTAATTTTATTTGTCTTATTATCGTTGAGGATATGATAAAAGCTGGACATTATGGGGATTTTGTTGATACGATAACACTTTTCTGTAGTGAGCGGACTCGCCTCGGCGCAGCTCTAGTTCCGTTGTTTTTTTATAACCTTTGCTCTACTTCTAATTATGTAGTTTCAGTCGGATACCCTTAAGAACTGCTTACAAGGGTTTTTAACTGCTGTAGCTGATTTCCAGTTGTTTTGGTTGCTATGGAAGCATTTGGCAATATATATTTTTGTTTTCCCGTAATTCTCTAAAAAGTTCATCATTCAATATATGTTTTCAGTTTTTGTTATAAGAAAAGTTTGTCGTTGAATTCTGGTAGAGGTTATTACAGTATTCTGTTTCTTGGCACAAAAGCAAAATCTTAATCTATGAACATAATACATATTGCATGTCTCGAGTTAAGCATGTAGTTTCTCTGTTTTTTACGCCGTCGGTCATCAAAGTGTTGCGGCTTACTTGCAGTTTGTATCTGTAACTTCTTTTCATAAATTATGGGATTCTTGATTCAGATTTATCGAAGGATTTTGTTTTGTTATGCACACTACCGGTTTGATTACAGTTATGAAATAATGTTTATCTATGATACCCTTGGTTATAAGGTGCCAGTCTGCCTCTTAAATATTGCGTATAGATAATAGCCACGAGCAGGATCAGGGATGGTTATCCTACCAACCCCAGTCCACAAGCTCACTTTGGGCCTTTTCATATTCTGCTCTTCATTACTATGATACTCTTTAATTTCCTAGTTTTGAATTCACACATTTCACCACATTCCTCAAACGGAATATGAACTTCATTGCTATTTCACGATTCTTTATGTAGTACTACTATACTCCAGAAAAGAATCTTTACTATGTCAGAAAATACATTTCTTTGCTTTTATTCATGTCAGACAGGTGGTAAATTAAATCTTCTCGGTAACAGAAAACAATTAAGAAACTACCATAATAACTTTCAGAACATTTTCAACAAACATTATCGTCTTCTCCTACGAGAAGAATCTTCCATTATTTAATGGTATTTTCATTACAGGCAACCAACATCTACCTGTTAATCTTGTTTCCACACACATTCCCTGATTTACACGTTGTTCGTGTTATAGAACATTCTTGATTCGGAGTCTATTACACACGGTTCTATTCCCTTCACATTTTAACAATAAAAGAAATATAACAGTTAGCTAAACTACAGTTTTTCTTTCTGAAATTCCAAGTTTGATGTACTTATCTGTACTGAGGAAAAACTTCTTAATGACTGAGGTCCTCCCAACCTTCAAGAGAGGCAATGACGTCCTCACCTTTCCCCCGAGCTCCAGAACTTGAACAGTGCCCCAGGAAAATCAGTGGATAACTTCCTTCTTCTGTGACCTCTGGATTAATCCAGTCAACAGACAGAATTCTTGCTCATAAGGGTTGCAGAAGTAATTTTCAACTGGTCTACCACCCAGCTCTAGAAGATACTTCACCCTTTTGCTAGCAATTTCACCGAACCCCTACCCTTCTTCTGGAATTCCTTTTATTCCAGAGGGTAAGTAACTGTCTCCCAACTGATTCCCAACCACTTCCAATTCCAGAAACTTCACCAAAAGTCTAGAAAGGGTTTCCTTTTTTTTCTTTTAATTACTCAGTAAATAATAAAATGAGATATTTAAAATTATGAGCAATGCCAATAATTTTTCTTTGTCCAAAATAAGAAAAGAAAAATAAACAAAATAAAACTAAAGAGACTAATTAAACTAACAGTCTTTTAACCAATTGTAGTTAATTGTCTCTTAATGAGGGTGTCACAACCATGGGCTAAATACTATGGAAATATAAATAGACTAGAGGTATGGTAAATAAATAAAAATATAAATAAACCATAGGTATGGTAAAAATAAATCCTCTTTTTATATTTACTCCATACTCATATTTACGAACACTTACAAAAGAGCTTTTATTTAGGTGATGCCTAAGGGCCAAATACCCTAATATTGATATTAAAAGATTAATACTAATATTATTATTAATTATAATATTCATATTAATATGTTATAATATTAATACTATTAAATTTAATAAATTTGGATCACAAAGGTTTGTATTTAAGTACACTACATGCATGCATTGAATATCTCACTTAAAAATGTAAACATAAATTTAAATATAAAAGTAATGTTTAACATTTAACATTTAAAATTTAATATAATTAATCTAATGTTGGCCCTAATGAAAAATAACTTCTCCCCCTAAATATATAAATTTAACACAAATAAAGTGTCTAATTGTATTTGTGAGGAAGCATCTCTTTGTTTGCTCTTGCATTTTTTTTTCTACAATTTTGTTTTTACCTTTTCATCTACTTCGACTCCATGGATGCGGTCATGTGTAACCAATCACTCTTACCAGCAAATTAGAATGATTTAATTTATGCATTGGGAAAAAAACCACCAAATTAGAATGATTTAATTTCTATGTTGGGAGAAACACCACCAAATTAGAATGATTTATTTTCTGTCTTGCCCGAAACCTTGCCCAACTCTAAAAAAAAGTGATTTTAAGAATCTATTTCTAAATTTATTAAAAACCAGCTTAGATCCATATTAATTTTGGATCTATCAAGCGTTTAGAGGGATCAAATATTTAGAGGTGCAAACTTTTCGTCAACTTTTGCGCTCAAAAAAGAAGTTTTCACATCTAGAGGTTTGATCCCTCTCGATGCTTAATAGATCAAGATTTAAGATGGATCGTGGTTGGTTACTAATTAAATGAAGTTTTATTTCCACTGCATCTCTGCGTTTATGTGTATTTTTTCATTTCATTTTATTCCTGCATAAATTTGGTTCAAACACACTTAAGGGAAACTCCAAAAATTTGTTTGTAAGAGCTGACTAAGCTAAGAAACAACTAGTTCTAGAAAAAAATATGCTTTACTATTTTTAAGATAAAAATACTTTATAGAATAGTTGGTGAAAGAAAGGTCATCCTTAGTGGGGTCTATCAAGGAAAAAAACACAACAATTGGAAGAGTATATACATGTATACAAGGTTCTGCTGTAGAATCCTAAAGGGATACCACCCAAGATGAAAGTGGAGCATGAGATCCAACTTTTTTGACACTCTCCATTACCAAAGGTTCATTGTTTATAAAGGGAAATGAGGTGAAGAAGTAGTTTTAATAGCAATTGGAATATGGTGTTATTCGACAGTACCTCACATGTGGGTCACCCATTATAATTGTGTCTAAGAAGGAAGTGACTTGGTGGATGTGCATTGGCTATAGGTTTTAAAAAAATTATTCTCAATAATGGGTACATCTTGCCTAGGATAGAGGATCTTTTATTCAACAAGATAAATACTTCACCAAGATAGACTTGCAATCATGGGGTCGCTAGGTTTGAGTCAAAGAAGAAGATACTTAGAAGACCACCTTCAAAGCTAGAGAAGGTTTGTATTAGTGGTTAGTTATGATATTTACCCTATGAAATGCACCAAATAAATTCATGAAGTTAATTAATGATATATTGTGCACTTGTATAAGTTCATTTTTTATTTTTTTATGTTTATTATTGACTAGTATACATTGCTACGTATAAGGAGAAGATATCACATTTGATGTAGGTGCTAGAGACTTTAAAGAAGCAGTAATCATTGTCACATCTCAAGAAGTGTGATTTATTACAATAGAAGATGGTGTATTTGGGATATATGATAGGTGGAGGAAATTTGAAGATAGATCCTTCCAAGATGGAGGTCATCATGAAGTTGTCGGTAAGGGTTACTAAATGTTTTTGAGGATAGGAGTTTGTTGAGGAAACATAGTACTTGAAGAAATTCATAAACTTGTTGTTACTAGTAGCAAGACCACTCCACACCATAATTTAAAGCTGCAAGATTTTCGAGTGGGGAAAGGGTCGTGGAAGAGCCTTTAAGGTGTTAAAGAAGAATACTATTCAAACATTGCTTCTGGCATTAATAAAATTACAATATCGCTTCGAAGTGGAGACTGTGAGAATAATCTAGATTAATGGAGAAATAGATTTAGTTTTGAGTTGTTGAACAAGAGGTTTTATTTAGAGTTTAGTTCCAGCTATTTAGGTTTGTTGCCTCCAATTCAGGGAGATTAGGTGAGTATGCTATGCTATAAAATGTAATGCAATCATGAAATGAAATTCAATTATTCAGTTCTGTGTTGGGTTGTGTGTTTGTTTTAATTTGGTATCAGAGCGTATATAAGTTGTCTCCAGTCTTTACCAACGTCTGACAGTGTTTGGGCATTGGAGTGAGCTCTGACTCACGTTCCGCTTTCAAAACCCATCGATGCTGCTATAGATCTCTTCGCAGGTGGATGGAAAGACTTTAAATGCAGGCGTATTAGTAAGAAATTCTGTCAAGCGTGATATAGCCTGCTCCAATCTACTGCCTGCACGCAGATCCTCGCAAGGGGATGTTGCAGAGCCGCTCCATAAGTGGATCACAGCTTACAACGGCTGTTCGTGAGAGCTGTATCAGTGTTTAAAAAATTTGTTTAACAGCAGTTCAACGCGGCTGTAGCTGTTTACGCAGTGGAGAAGACTCAATACATTTTGAGCTGCATATGAAAGACTGCTTTCAACGTGGAAAGTGCAGCACCGCCAAAGAAAAGTCTTGAAATTCTAATACATTGAGTCGTTGGCCTGTCAGCTAAACTTATAGTGCAAAAAGCAATGTTGAGGTAAAAAGGCTCGTTGTTGATACACTCCATTCACTTTATATTACGTGTTTGGTTTTTATGCAAAAAGGGGTTTGAGCTTGATATGCACATGAACCACCGACAGTATATGTAGATTGTTGCCCTCTCATATAGCGTATTCTTTAAATAGAGAATCACTCAGTTTATTGATCTTTTACAATAATTGCAACTTCCACTCGGCCTCTCAAGTTCAATTGCCATCTTAACTTGCAGTCTAATTTGTGACTTGCACGGTTTTTTTTTATCATTGTAGTGAATTAATTTCAAAATTGAATTTGTTTTTTTTTGTTCTTGAAAACCATGGCTAATCCTCTTGCTGATTCATATTTAAATGAGTCCACCAAACTTGATGGTGAAAATTATGTAAATTGGAAATTTAAGATGATCATAGTTCTGGAGGCATACAATCTCTAGAAAATTGTTAAAGGTGACGAGCCCAAGCCTACTGCTGCTACTGCAATTCCATATTGGCATAAGTGAGAAATGAAAGAAAAGTGCTGCTACGTATGTCAGTGAAGGACAATATTAGTCCTCACATTCGGGACTGTCAATATTCAAAGGCGACATGGGACACTCTCCAAGGTTTGTATGAAACCACTAATGCAAACTATATTTTATTCTTAAAAACAAAGCTAATATCTATCAAAATGGAAGCCAATGAAAGCATCAGCAACTATGTTTCCAGAATTAAAGACTTAAGTGATAAGCTTGGTGATATTGGTGAAAAAGTGTCTAGCAGCGATTTAGTAACTGTTGCTTTGAAAGGTTTATTCCAAGACTATAAAGTCTTTATTTCAGCACTCTCAGTTAGACCAATGCCTCCTACATTTGATGAATTGGATGGAATACTTCTTCAAGAAGAAGAGAGAATGAAAATTTTTGAACTGGAGTCAAATGGTTATGATTTGGCTTTGACTGCAAGAGGTAAAAGATCATTCTGAGGGAGACCATGGGACAAGAATAGAGGTCGTTTTCAAGCAAAGCAGAAAGGTATGATACCTCCTGATTCTTATGTTAAGAGAAACATTGAATGTGATTATTGTGGAAAACCTGGACATCTAGCTAAAGATTGCTATAGAAGAAAGAATCATGAATCATATCAAATACATAGAAGGCATAATGGAAATTTCATAAACATAGACACTTCAGTTACTGATGGATTTAAAAATCTTAAGTTGTTTCTTTCTGATGTTGCATTGTCTGCTAAAACTGATGATGAGAATGCTTGGTTCATAGATTCTGGTGCATTGGCACATATGACTTGTAATAAAGACTGGTATTATAAATATTATGAGAAAACTGATGGCACACACATTTACTTAGCAGATAACAGGTCACTTAAAGTCCAAGGCTATGGCATAATAAATGTGTACTTACCAAATGGACAAATGAGACAGATTCATGATGTGATGTATGTACCTCCTCTCAAAAAGAATTTGATATTTGTTTCCACTATCAGTGATAATCATTTAAAAGTGGAATTTGGTAAATTGGGGTGTATTGTGAAACATGTTCAGGACCACCACAGGGTTGTTTCCACAGGTACTAGGGTTGGAGGATTGTATAAATTGGATGTGACGATGAAGTGTCATGTTTCATTGACATCCAAAGAGACATTGACAGCAGAATTATGGCATCACGGATATGGGCACCTAAATTACAATGATTTATCGTTGTTGCAAAGAAAATCAATGGTTGAAGATCTTCCTGTTATGAAGTGTGAACATTTACCATGTGAAGCTTGTGCACTTGGTAAGAAGCATAGAGAAGAGTTTCCTATTCATACCGAGAAACGACAATATCATATACTTGAATTAATTCACACTGATCTATGTGGACCTATGCAAATTAGGTCTCTTGGTGGTGCTTCCTACTTTGTTATTTTTATTGATGATAGATCTAGGTATACTTGGGTCTATTTCATTCAAAGAAAAAGTGATATAATTGAGTATTTTAAAGAGTTCCAAACTATGATTGAAAAACAAACAGGTAAGTACATTAAAATACTCAGATTTGATCAAGGGGGTGAATATAAGTCAGGCGCATTTAATAGCTATTGTAAATCTAATGGGATCCAACAACAGTTCACAGTCCCTCATACCCCTCAGCAAAATGGTGTTGTTGAGAGATGGAATAGAGCACTGGTGGAGTGTGCTCACAGTATGCTTCAAGGTAAAAATATTTCTAATGGTTTCTGGGAAAAAGCCATTAATACTGCTGTTTATTTGAAGAATCAAAGTCCCACTAAGCAATTAGCTTTTCAAACTCCTTTTGAGATTATTCATGGTTATAAACCTAATGTTAGTCATTTAAGAGTCTTTGGATGTACTGCCTTTGCACATATTCCTAAGGCTAACAGAAGAAAGCTTGATGCAAAGTCAATCAAGTGTGTTTTTATTAGGTATTGTACAGATCAGAAAGCATATAAATTGTTTGATCCAAGTTCACATAAACTGTTTGCAAGTAGAGATGTGGTGTTTCATGAGCAAGATGATAAATGTGATACAAAGAATGATGCATGGCATATATCTGATGATGATCATGTAAAACTTGATACTTTGGTTAAACAGGAACAGGAACAGGTACAGGTACAGGTTCAAGATCAGGATGAGAGAAGTATGAGCACATCTAGTAGCAGTGAGTCATCACGAGAGGAAGATTCAACTCAAAGCCAAATAATCATGGATGGAACTCCAACAGGTATTGTAGCACCAAGAAGGTTAACCCGAGAAACCCAGCTTCCTGCAAGGTATAGAGATTATGCCTTGATGTCTAATATCATGAATGTTGTAGAAATAGTTGATTATGAACAAGCTAAAGAACATGAACAATGGAGAAATTTTATGAATGATGAATATGACTCTCTTATGAAAAATCAAACATGGGAATTAGTGGAACTCCCTGAAAACAAAGTTCCAATTGGAAGCAAATGGTTTTATAAATCTAAATTTAAAGAAGATGGTAGCATTGATAAATTTAAGGCAAGATTAGTAGCAAAAGGATATGCTCAACAACAAGGAGTTGATTATGAAGATACTTTTGCACTAGTAGCTAAATTGAATACAATTAGATTACTAATTGCCTTAGCTACAAAACATAATTGGAATATACATCAATTGGATGTCGAATATGCTTTTCTGAATGGTGATTTAATGGAAGAAGTTTATTTGGTTCAACCTGAAGGGTTTTTCAAACAGGGATAGGAGCATCTAGTCTGTAGGTTAAGAAAAGCCTTATATGGTTTGAAACATGCATCGAGATCATGGTATGTAAAGATTGATACCTTCTTTCTTCAGAATGGGTTTGTGAAAAGCGAAAATGATCCTAACTTGTATGTTAAGAAAGATGAAGAAGGAAATGTTGCTTTAACATATTTGTATGTGGATGATCTCGTTATCACGGGCAGTGCTTACAAGTTAATTGAAGAAATTAAAGTTCAGTTGTCGCAGGAATTTGAAATGAAAGATTTGGGTGAATTGATTTACTATTTAGGAATTGAGGTATGGAGAGAGCCTGGTAAAAAATTTATCACTCAAAGAAAATATACAAAAGAAATTCTTAAAAAGTTCAATATGAGTGATTTCAAACCTATGTCAACTCCCTTAGAACAAAATGCAAAGTTGTACAGAGAAGATGGAACTAAAGAGGCATATGGAACATTATATCTTCAGCTGTGGGAAGTCTGAACTATCTCACCACTACTAGACCAGAAATTGCATACTCAGTCAGTATCTTTAGTCAATTTATGGCTAAGCCTTCAGGAAATCACTGGAATGCTGCAAATAAAGTTCTCTGATATTTAAAAGGAACAATCAATTTAGGTATTATGTATATTGATGAATCTGATGTTGCACTAATAGGTTTTTCTGATTCAGATTGGGCAGGAAATCTAGATGACAGACGATCTACCTCTAGCTATGCATTTCATATAGGATCAAGGGTCGTATCTTGGAGTAGTAAGAAACAGCCAACTATTTCTTTATCATCAACATAATCTGAGTACAAAGCTTTGACCAATGCCACCTATGAAGCTGTTTGGTTGCGGAGAATTCTTCCATATCTTTAAGAGGCACAAATTTGTTCAACATGCATCAATTGTGATAATCAAAGTGATATAAAATTAGCACATAATCCAATATACCACCCTAGAACAAAACACATTGAGCTGCAATACCACTTTGTAGGTGAGAAGATTGAGTCTAATGAAATTGATTTAATATTTTGTAATACCAAGGATAATATGGCTGATATATTTACTAAGCCTCTTGGTAAAATCAAATTTGAAATTTTTAGAAGTAAATTAGGTATTGTAAAAAATCCATTTCTCCATTAAGGGAGGATGTGAGAATAATCTAGATTAATGCAGAAATAGATTTAGTTTTGAGTTGTTGAACGAGAGGTTTTATTTAGAGTTTAGTTCCAGCTATTTAGGTTTGTTGCCTCCAATTCAGGGAGATTAGGTGAGTATGCTATGCTATAAAATGTAATGCAATCGTGAAATGAAATTCAATTATTCAGTTCTGTGTTGGGTTGTGTGTTTGTTTTAATTGAGAGATATGCATGTGGGAATGTTATGGGCACAATCTTGATGCTAATTAATTAAATTAAAAAAAAAATATTACAAAATTCATTCAAATGTAAAATAAAATTAAAACAAGAACCTACCGTACTAATACTAAAAATCTCTAATAAAATAATAAATCAATTTAGATCTATTTTAACCTAGATAGTTTATACATTGATCAATTATGTTTTTATTTTCTTGTAATCCATCTTAATGCTTATTAAACCTTCGATTAAAATAGATCTATGTTAATATGTATATCAATCCCATTGACAAAGCACTAGAAGCCAACTGGGTAACAAAATAGCCCTACCACTAGATTATCTCCTACCTAGAAACAAGCATTGTTAAATTTGAATTTTGAATGGGCACACACTTGATAAGTGGTGTAAGTTCCATGATAATAGCCTCAAAGATAGATTAAGATATTTTATAATCATAACAAACAACTAGATGATTTAGAGTCGTTACTGAAATACACGAAAACTCAATTTTATCACCATAAGCAACAAATAGAAGATTTAGATTCCTTAATGAATTTTTCCTTAATGCACATGACAACTGAACTCAAACAGGAGAGCTACAAATATTAGCAAATGAGTAAAATAATGATCAAGAATGAATAGTGATTAAGTATGTTTATGAAATCACAAAATTTGGGATGTGAAAATTTTGTCTTCTTATTATTATCATGTCCAAGTGATTGTGGTCATGAAAAAAAAATAATCAAAAAAGATTTTAAGATACAATAACATTATTTTCTGGCTAAATTTTAAGAAGAAATCATATGGAAGTGTATTGCCTTTATATTCTCTCTCTAGTGCCTAAAAATGAAATCTAAGATATTTCTATATATTTTGTAGCTAGAAATGCAAAAATTAGAATTGAGCACTTGTTCTAGTTGTTTAAATCATTTGTATAAATGACTATGGTCATATATGGAAATTATGTTACCTCAAACCAAATAAATTGCATTTTTTTAATTGCATTATATCAAATATGATGAATTAAAAATTAAATGAGTTATAGATGTTATGTCAAAACTTATAAGGGCATACCGTACTACACATGTAAGGGTTGTCAATTACATTGAAAGTATTGAGGAGATTCTCTATAGATTAGAGTAGTTGAAAAGCATAGTTCTTAAATATTTTCCATAGAGGGAGGAATCAAATGTAGAGTGAGGTCAAGGAGAGAAGCCATGCTCTAAATGGATTCATTGTCAATTCTTCTTTATAAGGAATATTTTGGTACAATGGTAAAAATTCTTATGATGAGGTGTGTAATCTTGTTGAGAGATTTCTTTTTATATGGACGTGATGTGAAATACATCAAACCATGGGTAGAGACATTGTTAAGAGATTTCTTGTTATATGGATTTGTGATGTGTAATATATCAAACCATGGGTAAAGAAAACATAACCCTTGAGAGGTTTGAGAGGTTTAGTTGACCATGATTGTTCTCAAAATAATAATGATTCTTCTCTATAGTGGACATGTATAACATGCAAATATATTTTTTTTGATGTTTTGAAGGACATGATTTGTGGCATAAGTGAAAAGGAATCATATTCTAAATCACATAATGCTCTAGAAAAAATGATAGTTGTTTGGAAAATAAAAAGATAAATATTCTCTCTCAAACTCTAGGATAAATATTTTAATAAAATTTTAGTTATTACATATTGTAACGGAAAACCAAATAAGCTTAGAGAAAATATATCTAAAATTAGAAGAAAAAGAAGTAAAACAAACTTTAAATCCATACAAACTATTTTAACAAAAAAATAATAGGAGTAGAAAGAAAATTTAATACAATGAAATGTACATATAAAATAAAACTATATAAGGAGTGACTTTAGTTTATTTTAGATGTTATAAATGCATTTAAATGAGCAATACAAGAATTAAAAGAAACATATTTCCAATGGAAATTTACAAATTAAGCTTGACTTCATTTTAATCTTGAGTTGGAAAACACATTATATTAGGGCATGGTTTAATAGATGAAATGCCATTTTTCACTAGAATTTAGAAATTCAATTTTAAGAAAAGTAATGATTTATTTTATTTAAAATATATTTTGGAATGAATAAATAGATTCAGTAATTTAAAAAACCATAAACCATAACTTACTAGAATTCTACATATTCAAAAACATAAGTTCAAGCATTTAAAAATCTTTGACTAATTTCAATAAAAATTAACTAGAAACCACGCCTAAAAAATCATTTTCATCTCTGACGTTAAATTTAATTTAGTATTAAAAATACATAAAATATAACTTAAAAATAAACTTAGGCAATTATATTGAATGCGGTTAAGATCGAAATAGGGAAATATAACGAGCTCTCTACGATAACTACTTCTCTAAATAATATTACTCGCTGATGGCAGAAAAAAAACAGAGGACCAGAAAAGGGCAAGATTACATGAAGTACTTAGTACAAAGTATCAAAGATTCCACCAAACCATCCAAATTGAAGAGAACCGAACCACTTCACATGGGACGTGGATAGATGACTTGGAGGTGAAGAGAATTTCTTGAATCCTTTTTCTTGAAAAACATCGTCAGCTTTTTTCTTGGAAAGAGTTTGAAGCATTCTTAGTTTTTTTTTTGTTATAGACGTTGTGGTCCGATCCTTTTAACCGTCCATCAAGATTTGTTTTAATGAGAAGGATCATTTAAAGAATATCCGAAATATGTGCAGATATTTTGTCTTGTTTCTTGAAAAATCATTTTCAGCTTTTTTTCATGGAAAGCTTTTGAAGCATTCTTTTTGGTTATAGACGTTGTGGTCCGCTCCTTTTAACGGTCGATCAAGATTTTTTTAACGGGAAGGATCCTTTTAAAAGAATAGTGTGAAATGAAATATCTTCGTAAGTTGTCTTCAAAGATCTGGGGAGTTATTGGATCTCATTATCCCCACATTGATTGAGTGCACAATCAATGTAAAGGAGACACAACCATCTGGGGAGTTATGGGATCTCATTCATCGGCTGGTACACAAGTAGAGGAGACACAACCGGTCAATTAGAAAAACAGGCTTCAATAGTCAATTAGAAAAACAGGCTTCTATCAACAAGCGAATTAGCAAAACAATTGTAATCGTTGAGTTTTAGGTTCGATTGCAGGTGGAACCTAACAATGCATTTTAAAGACAACTTCCGAAGATAGTCCGCTCCCAGTTGTTTCATCGATAGAGAAGGGATTATTGAAGAGCCCATGTCTATCTCCGTGTGGCTGTGACTTTGTGTTGTGTCTACATTGTGTGTGTTCGTTTCTATGTGTTATCGAAGAGCCGAGTTGTTGTTTCATCGATAGAGAAGGGATTTGCATGGACGAGACGAATGAAAGACGTTGTGTCATATTTGTTGCAGCCATGACAGGTATGCTTCTCGTATTTATTTTGGTATGGTTATTTTATTACTTTATGATTCTTTTAGTTATTAATCACATATATCATCAGTTTAGTTTATATATCATTAGTCAGTTTAATTTATATATCATCAGTTTACTGTCTGTGTCATGTATCAAGATAGATTTCTCTAAATAATTATATTTAGCTCTTTCTGGAATCATTGCTCTTCTTCACTTTGTCATAGATGTTAAAGTTATATGCCATTTCCCTTCACAGATGCTTGCAAGCGATTATCTCCCATCCACTATGTTTTCTTCACCGTTAATTTTGTATCTATATATTATTTTTCAACTTTATATTATTATAGATTTTAAACATTAATTTTTGAACTCCAGTATCATTACTCATTTAAATTTGTTGATAAATTATTGTTTTACAATCCATAAATTTCATGTTTTATCTTTTTTTTTTTAAATATTTGTTTTTTGTTATTTTAAATATTTAATTTATTCAGTTTAGTTTATATATCATCAGTTTACTGTCTGATGTATCAAGATAAATTTCTCTAAATAATTATATTTAGCTCTTTCTGGAATCATTATTCTTCTTCACTTTGTCATAAATGTTAGAGCAATAAGCCATTTCTCTTCACAGATGCCTGCAAGCGATTATCTCTTCTTCACTTTGTCATACATGTTAAAGCTATATTCCATTTCTCTTCACAGATTCCTGCAAGCGATTATTTCCCATCCAATAGCTCTGTTTTATTCACGATTAATTAATTAATTAATTAATTAATTAATTAATTATATATATATATATATTAATTTTCATTTTTATATCATTATAGATTTTAAACATTAATTTTGAACTCCCGTATCATTACTCATTTAAATTTGTGTATAAATTATTGTTTACATTCCATAAATTTCATGTTTTATCTTATCTTTTTTAAATATTTGATTATGTTATTTCAAATATCGAGGTTATTCAATAAATATTTTTATAAAATTAAACTAATATCATATAATTAAATTTATTTTCTATATTATATAATATTGGATTTTTATGATTTATATTTATATTGTTATGAAGTCATGAATTTTTTAGTTAATTATTATATTTGAATTGTTTAGTTAGATTTGTATTTGTATAATTACTTATTAATTGAAATTATATAATAAAGAAAGGAACATTTTTTTTAATTGAATTTTTTGATTTATATGTGATGGTTTATAATGTGAAAGGATATCTTTGTTTTCTTTTATTATATGTAACTATTTATCATTTGAAAATTGGATGATATAAAATAGTTTAAATTGTTTTATTAGTAGAATTGTTTTATTTATATATGGTATGTGAAATATATGCATTTGTTTATTCAAATGTGAAAAGATTCTTTAAAAAAGGTTTTTTTTTTAAATGTGCCTATAAGTTGTAATTTTTAAAAATATATTATATTTTTTAGCTGACACAACATTGATATTTATGTATAGAAGTTTTTTTGTTTATAATGATAGGTATATGTTGCTGTATTTTATGTGTTTTCTCAAATGAAAGCAATTTTTGTTTGTTTA